>CM065387.1:18072500-18102500 GCA_033060915.1 Euryodendron excelsum
ATACTTCTATACTATATATTATGGCAATAATAATAGGTTATTAGGTTGTTGAGTTTGAATCTCTTGATTCTTTTTCTCAAATTTTCAAATTTATAAAATAAAAAAATATACATGTCATTAACACATTGGTCTTTTAATGAATATGGTAATGTTTTTTAAATTACCACCTTTTCAATATAGAAACTTTGAAAATCATTCTAGATAATATTTAGAATCTAAATATAAATGTGCAATCATTTAATCTTTGAAATCAATATGGTAGTTAAATCTAATACTAATAATGTTTTTATATTTCTAAAAAATAGTACATTTTCAAAATATTTTAGCTTCCTTCAAATTTAGTTTTCTGTTGAATATACGTACATGTAAGCCTTGTTTGATTACTCTATTTAGCACTTAAAACTGAATAGATTAAGTAAAAATAAAATAAATTAGTTTGATAACTTAAAATAAGGGAGTTGAATATTTTAAGTGCTAGGCAAGAGTAAGGAACAAAATATTAAGTTGCTCTCCCCTTACTTATTACTTTTTAGTTCACACGCTCAACATTGATATTTTTTTTAGACCTAATTTTGCCCTCGCCTCCCTCTCCTCCTATTTCATAAAACGAATACTAAAGAACCAGAGATTGAAGTTTTTCTCAACAAAACTTTCCGTCATCTTCAGATCTCTCTCTCTCTCTCTCTCTCTCTCTCTCTCTCTCTTTGTATGTAAGTTTTATAAAGTGGGTTCAAGCATTTATATTATTTTGTGCTTATCATTACTTCTAAGGTTTAGAGTTGTTCAAATATTTATGTAAATATCTCATTATTTATTATGTGATTTGGATGGATATTTATTATATTTATGTTTCGAGAAAACCATATTATATATATAAATATATATCGGTTGAAGTTGGTTTGCTTTATTTGCGTTTCTTCTTCCTTTATATATTTGTGGTACAATATATTTATCATGCATGTCATATATTTGTGGTACAGTATATTTGAGTATCAAACATTTTGCTACTTTAACATTTGAAAAAGTTTCAATAATCACTATAATTGTTGATCATGTTGTTGATTTTTTTGTGTATATAGTTATGAAATTGATTATGCATATTTTTTTATTTCATTAATTTGATTTTAGCATTATAATATAAATATATGAAGGGCAAAGTTAAAAATAAGTAAATTTAAGACTTCGGCTCTTTATACATATCAAACAGCTTATCTAATTTAGTACTTAAAATTTAGTACATATCAAACAGCTTATCAATTTAAGAAATTCAGTATTCAGTTTTCAATTTTCAGCTTTAACAAACAAGGCTGTACATTTGAACTTTGTAATGGATTATATTTCCTCAAATATTATAATTTGTTTAATAAAAAATCTTATCATTTGTTTACTAAAAGGGCTTAGTAAGCTTCTTTAGTGAGTTAATTTAATTTTTAAAATATCAACATGTTAGTTTCAAAATTATTATAATAACAAAAGGTAATGTGACCTTCTTTCAGTGAAGCTGATCTTATGATATAGAATCCAAACAAGTAAACACTTTTTTACTTATTTAATTTTACAAACTTGTATGGTTTAAATATGGAATTCAAAGTTTTACTCATGTTTATTTTAATTAACGTTTGAAAAGTTACTTAATCTCCTTTCCTTATTAATCTTCATTTGCTTAAGAATAAAGTATCTTAACATTTTTCTATGTACTTGAATTATTATTTCAAGATAGTGATTAGGGACATATGTAAAATTATAAGTCAAAGATAAATAACAATTTTATACTTCACATTCAACAAAGTTAATATAAGCAACGAGATTAACCATGAATATATATAATAATGATCCATCTTTGACCTTCTTTTCTATATTTTTGCTTATTCATTTTCTATCATGAATATGGTTGAATAAACTTCATTTCCAAACTTATAACTAACATATTTTTCTGCAGTAAATATAATTATATTAAAATTAAAATTATAATAGTTATTATATGCAAATTATTTTTTATACATTTTGCTTTTTGGTATTAGAATAAAGAAAATGTTTTTAACATATTTATAACACATGATCCTATTAAAAAAAATTGTCAAAATTTATCTAAAAAATAATCTTATGATTCTAATATTTATAATTCCGTACATAACACGAATTTACTGCTAGTATATATATATATATATTAGATAGATAGATTAATTTGCATGACTTCAAGAAGAGATTAAATATATATAAGCAAGATCCTAAGTCTAACATGGATGAAAATTCAATGCTAGAAATTGAGCAAAGTTAATGTATCTATGGGTGGTTCATCGGACATCCATTGGGTCAAAAAAAAATCCACTGCCTTAGTTCTCAAAATTAAGGAAACCAAAAGTTGAATCGATCTTACATTAAATAGAGCAAAACAGGACCAAATGAAACCGAAGCACCCACATCCACTCGATACTGCCTTGTCAGAGAGGTCAAGGTCTGTGGCTTCAACAGATTGTCTAAGCCTTCTGCTTCTGCTGTTGGAGTCCTCCTCCTCCTCAAAGCTAGTACTTCCTCTGGGTCCTGCCGCCACGTAGTACTGGTCGACGTCTCTTCTCTTTCTCTCTTGTTTTAGAAGGATTTGTAAGAAGTCGTCATCATGATCATGATCATGATCATCTTCATTATCATCATCATCATCATCCTTAATTCTTATATATTAGGCGGACCCCACACTTTTTGACGTTAAAACCTGGGCATGTTGTTGTGATTATAGAAGCTTCAATTTCAGTTCGGCCATCCCTGCTATTATACCCAAACTCGGGCACTCCTCCCTTGTAACGACTTTCAATATATTGAATATAAACGGTTTCTATATGCGCGTAATTAAATATGCCTGTAGGGGGAATGAAACCCTTGTCTCCAGTGCTGATCTCAATCTGGGGAGAGGTTTCCTAACTGTATCTGTTATCAATTATAACAACAGCACAGAATGCAAATCCCAAGAACCTGCTATTACACCAATTTTCAGGAGGCTGGAAAGATACATAAAACCCTGCGTCATTCTGATGGCTGCACCACTTTGGAATCTCGAATGCCCAATCCGGAGAACCGTTATTTCTCTGTACAAAAGATATTGGTCATACTACTCACATACATACATACATACATACATACACAGAGAGAGAGAGAGAGAGAGAGAGAGAGAGAGAGCCTGAAATTGATTTGGAAGTAATGTCTCTGTCACGAAGTTGCTCTGCATATCCTCAACTAATTTGATGCAATTAGCGAAGTAAAATCCAAAAATACTTCTGTACGTGGATGGACCCATTATTGTTCTTGATGACTGACAATCGGAGGCATCTATCATATACAAGGTTGGTGCAAGCTCTGGCAAAGCTTGTAACCTCCTGTAACCCCGCACTAACAGGACCCAAAGATCGGAAAGTTGATTTAGGGTTGCAGGCAAATTTTCAAAATCATTTCGCATTAAATTTAAGGTTTTCAACGAGGAGAAGTTGCCAATAGACTCGGGGATGGATTTCAAACTACAGTCATTCAGACATAGAAGTAGTATTAATGATCCAAAAGCCCCAAAAGCTGGCAATTGAAAACTCGGAGAATTATTACTACTTCTTGGTAAAGGAGAAAGACGAAAAGAAGGAACTCCATGAGTTAGATGTTATTTCTTTACATTTCCCGAAGGATACTTGCTTTAAGGCTCTTCAGATCTACAATGGAGGATGGAATTTCTGTAATAGCAGTTGTTACAAATAATAATATGAAATTAGAAAGTTGTGACTTTGAAGCGTATGAATAAACACTTTTCTTAAAGTGTTATTTGCTCTCACTATATTGTTGCAGGGTTACAGACAAAATACTTTTAAGATATAATAAAGACTCTCTGAAATTTGACAACACTTTTTAAGATTTCCTCTCAAAACTTCTTTTAATACGAAAGTTTTAAGACTAAACTTAAATAAAGATTAAACGAAAAAAAGAGTATCAAATTGATTCGTCTTAATTTGTATATATAGAGAATGAAAGGAAACAAAAGTGTCTCTGTGTCTATTCATTTCAAATTAATAGTCATGACTGTTTAATTTAAATTAAATATGACAGTTAAAAATTAAATAAACAGTTGGAAATAAAATAATAAACTAAAAAAATAATATAGCCTTTTAATTAATTTCACAAACACATGTGCCAATTGCGCCACATGTGCATGCGACGCAAAGTACTAAATAACTATCTAAAACTCTCAAGTTTAAGTTAACTTAGGGATGTGTGCAAGGCTTTATAAACCAAACAAATAGTTTAAAAACTTTCAATGTATGACAAGCCACAAAACACAACCACTTGCCTTGAACAATACAAGCTATATCCAACAATCTACCATCTAATTTAAGTGACACTAAACATTTCATATTTTCAAAATTTTTGGGAATGTTTGTAAGATGCAAGCAGCCAGAAAGGTCTATATCTTCAAGAGATACAAATTCCATGCTACTTGGAAGTCTTTTAAGTTCCGTGCACCCTGAGAGATTCATGCGCTTTAACTTGGGTGGAAACTGAAGGAAGAAATCAACAATTAGGAAAAAAAAATAATAAAGCAAGTATAGCGGACTTTGAAACTTGTTTAGAGAGAGCAAAATAGATACATGGTAACCTTACCATTTTTCCTTCCCGAAGCTGTTCAAGGCAGCTATCAGACATGTTGAGTTCAACAAGATTCTCGGGTTGAAACATTCGAGGCATACATTTCAAAGGGTATCCATATCAATGGAGATACCTTAACTCATCTGCAAGATAGTCAAGGCCTTCAGGAAGGACAACTTCTTCACAAATTTCTAGCAATCTTAGCCTTGTCATATTTGCAAAAGCTTCAACTTTCAATTCTAACCGTTTCCCCTGTTTCTCTTCAGGAAATTGTAGAACCATGCTTTCAACTTGTTCTGTACCCTAATAAACAACAAGTAGATAACAAGTTATGCACCAAATATTGAAAGGCTAATAAAAATTAATTATGCGTTGCTCATTCTTACCGAATGAAGAGTTTTTACAAGATCGATCTCTTCTCGTATTTTTTGTTAGTACATGATACACATCCTTATAATCTCACAACCTGCTGCACTTTCCAGGCACTTTAGATTCTTGGCGAACAATGTCCCATCCCAATTCTTGTATCAAATCATGCATCCATATTACATTGTCTTTCATGAGAAAAATGAGAGACTTTTCAACAAGTAAGCTTATTCCAATATCCGCATGGAAGTCACAACTGTCTAGTATTTCTGTCACCAAATCTTTGTTCTTCCCTTTTAGAAAACATGCAATATCTAAAAATATTTCCTTCTCATCCTTCTCCAATGCATCGTAACTTATTTTCAGTACTTCTATGATTTCCTTTTTAGGCTTTTCTTTCATCTTGTTTATTGCATTTTGCCATATATCTTTTTGTAGACTATTTAGAGAAGAACCCACAACATTGAGAGCTAAAGGAATTCCTCTAGCATATTCTATAGCACGGTCTATAAGTCCCTCAAAACCTGTTGTTTGTTGGTCTTTGCCAAAGGCTTTCGAGCTAAAGAGATTTGAAGCATCATGTTTGTCTAACAACTGAACCTCATTAGTATCATTTACACCACATGCAGGTAACAAATGCTTATCTCTGGTTGTTATAATGATTCTACTTCCAAAGCCGAACCAGTCAAGCTTTCTAACTAACTTTTCTATTTGTTTCAATTCATCCACATCATCGAGAACAACAAGAACCCTTTTATGGCATATTTTGTCCCTTAGCATACTTATTCCACTAATAGTTTCTGTTATTTCCAAATTTTTCTCCATCATGACATCGGAAATAAGTTATTGTTGTAAAGTTACTATTCACTTTTTTTTTGACACTTCTCTAACATTCTCGAGAAAGCTTCTGCCTTCAAAGTGATGAGAAATATGATAAAAAACAGCTCTAATAGTAGTTGTCTTACCTATTCCACCAATTCCCCATATCCCTATAAGATGAACACGAACATCATCCGACCTTAAATCTAGCAATGTAACCACTTCTTCCGCATGAGAATCCATTCCAACTAAGTCTTGGTCAGCACTTGCATATTTATGACTCAGTTTTAAAAAAATTTCATCAACAAGTTCTTGGATAAACTTTGATTCAAATCTGTAGATCGAAGTACAAAATAAAGAAAATTTATGCACAAAAAAACTCAAACTATCTAGCACTACTAAAAAATCTAGTATTTGCGATGGCACCATGCCGTCGCAAATGGCTCTTCTCCCATCACAAAAGGCCATTAGCGTCGGTGATGCGATGGCGTTTTCGGCGATGAAAATACTGGCGTCGCAAATACTTTTTGTGACGGCCATGCGATGGCATGGGACACCATTTGCGACGGCAACCCTCGTCGCAAATACTAGTCGCCTAAGTAAAAGTATTTGCGACCGCTGATATGCTGACGGAAATAACTTATTAGTGACGGTTTAATGCCATCGCAAATAGCATCATTTGAAATTAAGGAAAAAGTTTTAGCGACAGTCTACCCCGTCGCAAAAAGTCGACCCATACAGCCACATTTGATACTTTTTGCGACAGTTTTGCACCCGTTGTTCATACCTTGTAAAAAAAAAAAACCCGTCTATAATTAATGAATAAATTTGTAGCTTTCTTCCTTAACCTGATAAAATGTACAATTAATATTATACAAATAAAAAAATCATTATACTAATGACAAAATTCATTCAGTCATTCATCCAAATCCAAATTTTTATAAATATATCTAATAAAATAAACTAGCACATATTTTACACATTGTCTCTAAATAAACATTATCTCTCATTACAATTCATAAAATATAAAATTATATATAGTGCCTCGCAAAATAACATTACAAATTCATAATCCATAATCCATAGACAAAAAAGAGTATTTTAAGTCGATCGCAAAATATGCTGATAAATAAACACCAAAAATCGATCTATTCCTTGCGAATAACCTGAAAAGAAAAAAAATATAAATATTAGATAAAATAATGAACATATCAAAGACAATGGACATTTATCACATAAAATCACTTGACATGAGATATGATAAAACTACATTTTTGGTTTAGGACTACCAAAAATCCTAAACTAAGTCTAAGTTTGCATTCAAAACAGAGAAAAATTAGTGAATCTATTGAATTTCTAACTAAAGAAAAATAATCAAAGCATGAACTTGAACTGAACATTTTGTTTTTCTTCTTTTCGGCATTCAACTAAATAGGAATGAAACTATTGTGTCTATAGATTAAGTGATGAAATTTTACCTCACTTAGATTCATCACAACATGTAACTCAAGAAAATCTAATCATTTCAATATCTATCTATCAATCATGATGAAGCAAAGCAGTCTAAATAAGAAAATTGTTTGAAATAATAAAAAGAAGGCTTTAAAAGCACTTTACAGTTTTTTCAAGTAATAGGTAACCATAACAAAGCCAAATCTAGTCTTATGCATTTCTTATGGTCCAGCGCAAGATCAATAAAAACCAAAGATTGATCTATTATTTTTCTTAAAAAGTTTGTTTCTACACGTCACTCGTGTGTAGACCTGCCTACGTGTTAAGTTTGACGGATTTCGGAGCCCGTTTCGAGATGTTAGTACCTAAACGGCTCGGAAAATATTACTATTATTTTTTTTTAAGTTAAGTGGAAAAACTTCACAACTCCCACCCCGGGAGTCCGGTGACCGCACCGATTGTTCCTACATGTCACTCGTGTCTAGACCTTCCTACATGTCAAGTTTGATGGATTTTGGAGCCCATTTCGGGATTTTAGTACCTAAACGGCTCGGAAAATATTGTTTTTTTTTTATAAGTTAAGTGGAAAAACTTCACAACTCCCACTCCGGGAGTCCGGCGACTGTGCCGATTGTTCTTACACGTCACTCGTGTCTAAACCTTCGTACGTGCCAAGTTTGACAGACTTTGGAGCCCGTTTTGGGATTTTAGTACCCAAACGGCATGGAAAATATTATTTTTTTTAAAAGTACCATGCATGATACTTCAGATTATTATTATTTTTATTTATAAACTCCATGTTTCAGCAACAAAGAATCATAAACCCAACCAATTCACCATTAAGCGGAAGTTTTGAAGCCTGATACAGCAAATTTCATAACAAACCATAAACCTCAAGTATACGAAACAACTATCACAATTGAAATTTATCTATACGAGAAAGGGCAGGAATAGTCTTCATACCTACAAGATTCCAAGCAGCAACAAGCTGTCCAAATAAGGTTGTTTATGATAGCATGTAGGAGCAAAATTCCACCATGTAGACTGATAACTACATATTTAGAGGCCTCGTATCCATCGCCATTTTTTCCACCTGTGCTAAGGAGAATAATCACCTCAATCAGCTGTGCAAGTGAGTAATCTATACTCGTTGTAACAACCCACTGCATAGAAAAGTCAATTTATTGATTAGGGTTCATATTAGATACAAATAGACAAGAACCAATCTAGCCTTGGAGTAGATATTGAAAGTTTACAAGCTTCACAGCAGAAAAATCCTAAAAAATACCTGACCAACAATGTTCAACCTGCAAGGAAAAGATATAATTTTACTGAGTATTAGAAGATGTATTACAAGGAGATCAATAAATCTATTTACATTAATGCTTAGCCAACATTATACCGAGCAAGCTTGCACTGTGCATTTCCACAAATGCAAAAGCTAGTTAAATAAATGCATTTTCTACAAAAAGTAGCCCAAGATTTGTGGAAGGATTAGCTTGACAAGAAACTACTTGTACCCAATTAATCTATAAATAAAATGACAGTATATAGCACTTAAATAGTTGGGAAATAATCTTTTTTCTTCCCTTTTCTTTTCTTTTCTTGTTTCTCTTTTTTCTTTGTTTCTTGCATGAATTTAGTTGAAACAGGGCTTTTGGAAGCATATTTGGTATTCGTCTCACACAGAAAACCTCTTTATTACTAAGTTTAAGCAAAGCATGCAAGATGCCATATCACCATCACTTCTGTACTTTGTCTACTGGTCCCCCTCCAAGCAATCCCATTTTAGCTGATATAACAGAGCATTTATCTTCACTGGCATAGTATCAATAAATGTAGCACACCATAACATGCTCTAGAACAAATGAAGGGACTCTACCACTTATTTGAAGATTAGCTTAAAATTTCCACCAGTTGAAGAAAACGGATAAAAACTTTCATATACAAAGGTTGACATTTGCTTACAGAACCTTATGATTTCATCAAATTTTGGGATCTTCATGTGCCATGACTCCTAGGCTCTTTTTTTTTCACTTTAGGCTGCATTATAGTTCAATTCAACAATTTTTTGATAATATTCATAAAGGAGGAAATACATTAACTGTTAAATCTATTTTCTAGAAATACGTTAACTGCTAAATACTATTTTCTAGAAATATATTAACTGCTAAATACTATTTTCTAGAGTGCAGCGTCCCACGTGTTGGATCTCACATTCTGATCACAGAGCTATCAAAAAAAATTTCTTTTTGGGGTAACATTGGTTTGCAAAATAGAAAATGTAGGGAGTATTAAGGTGGAGATAAGAAAAACCAAGGCCTAGATAGAAACCTAGCTGACTTAACAACAAAAAAGAAGAAGATAGAAACCTAGCTGCTCATGAACAATCAAGCTTTGTCAGGGTAAGAACCTCGGTCAGGTTTGTTCACCAAGTAAATGGACCTGACCTTAAACTCTGTTTCAAGCTAAATTACATAACAAGCTAAGCTTGACCAATGTGAAGCTCAGCTTCACAAGGCACGAAAACATTTGAGGCAGGTGTGTAGAAATCCTTAAAACACGACACACCCAGGCAAAAGAGAACTTCTAAAACAAATAACGAATAATATGAATATACTTCAGTACCAACAAATGATTTCCTTTGTTTCGGCTACTAGTTAGATTGTTGTTATCAGTAAATTTGCAGTTGTAAATGTAAGAATGTGTTGGATTACGACACAAAATTGAACAGAGGCATTGCAAGGTTGACCATCAAATCTATGTCAAAAAAATGAATTAACAATAAAATTAGCTAAAAATGATTACAACACAAAATTAACAATAATATAACGGGTCTAAGGTTATATGTTTATATTTCGGTTAACTCATGCATGCATCTCAAGGATCTGTCTTTAACTGAATGCATTATTCGACTTGAGCGAACTTGAAATCGGGCCTGGATCATCACTGTAAAATTTTTCTTTTATTATTGTAGGAGATATTTGACTAATAGAAGATTCAGTTTTGTTCTTTAGTTTCCTCTAGGAAGGGTCATGGGCTTTTGAATTTTGCTTCCACAAAATGAAATATTATAAATAAAGTAATCTATGAACTTGCGGTATTCCATGTGGTATATATAACTGTTTGAAATTTTCATAGCAGAGTGTTATGAACTTGCGGTATTCCATGTGGTATCTCTGCATAAGAGCAGAGATAGAGAGTGCGAAAGCACAGAGAGAGAGAGAGAGAGAGAGAGAGAGAGAGAGAGAGAGAGAGAGAGAGAGAGAGAGATCCAAAAAATTCTAACCTGGTCGGTGAAGGATTTCGGTCAGCGATAAGATTCAGGTTGGAGATTCTGGTGCGATGGGATTCCAGATATGGCAACGCCTATAATGGCACATGAAGATAGAGGTTAGAGAGAGAGAGAGGGAGACTGATCTAGAGAGATAGACAACCACAGAGAGAGAGAGAAGATTATTGAGGTGAACGTCGATTGCAGGGGTGACGGCGATTGGTCGGACCAATAGAGAGGCCACCAGACTGAGGTGAACGTCGAGATGGAGAGTGAGGCCTGAGGTAGGGAGAGTTACAGCTGAGGCAGGGACAGTGAGGGCTAGCTAGGGTTTAGTCGTTTGAGAGGGAAGAAGAATACAAAGGGGGAAACTAATTTTGGGACCAAAACGACGTGGTTTAGAAGCCAAACGGCGTCGTTTCATTAATCCCTTTTGAGACGGCATGTACCCGTCGCAAATACCTCTGACATAAAAGAGGGCGACGCATTTAGGATATAAAACGACGTCGTTTTGCTATACTTTTTGCAACAGCAGTGGTTGCCGTCACAAAAATGTCGTCGCATAAGATATATGTTTGTGTTGGCTGCCATGCTGTCACGAATAATGGTATTTGCGACGGCAATTAGGCCGTCGCAAATAAATTCGTCGCAAATAGTCCTCTTTCTTGTAGTTTAGTAAGGGAAAGGGATGTTTTATATTGTTAATTGCAATTGCGATATTTTTGGATAGAATATAGAATTAATGGGAGAATTTTTTTTTGCAATAAAACATGTAAATATGGTTTCCCTTTGTTGACCTATCATGAGCTTTCCCTTTGTTGACATACCATGAACAATGATGATGATGATGATGATGCAGGACAATGTCAATGTTTTTAAAAAAAAATTGACTGCAAATTTCATGTCATTTTTATACTTCTTTTTCCAAGAACAAAAAATAATTTGCCTAAACATAAGGTATTAAATGTCATTATGTGGCAATAAATAGATTAGATTGTAAGGGATTTTTTCCATTTTATAGTTGAAATAAATATTTTCATTCTATCAATCAATAGACTAGATGAAACTTATCAAATGCCTACAAACTCTAACATGGCATGCGTGTATATTCCATGGATGATTGGAATCAAAGGGTTCCCTTTTGGCTCACATGACCTTTTACAAAAAACATTGGGTTTTCTGTTGTCTCTAAAAACACATAATTTTAATGGTTTTTTGAAGTTTTAAAAAAACCTTTAAGAAATTAAACAATTTAACAAAAATACCCTTAGGTAATTTAAAGTATTAAAAATAAATTCTCTGAATATACTTTTACATAGATTACCCAAAATCAGCTGTTTTTGCTAAAGAAACAATTCAAGCAAAGGGAGTACATGTAGCATCTAAAGTTTACCAAAATATTTTGCGATAAATTATATTTTACACCCTTATACTTTACACTAATGCCATATCAGGACCTGTGCTTTCAATTGTAACAATTAAGCTTTTGTATTTTTTATTTTTTGCAATGTCACCCTGTTGTAAGTTTTTATTTGTGCAATTGACGGCCAAAAGTCTTGTATGTTACACGGGATCCTTTTTATAGGATAAAATATATTTTCACTCCATTTTGGTATCTCAACGCCTTCATCTCTCTCAAAAACTCAAAAAATCAAGTTATTTAGTGTATAAAACAAAATTAGGGTTATAAAATACCCTCCAATTATATCATGTGAGGGATGACTGAGGGCATTTGGGAGTCAAAATGGAGAGTAAATATATTTTTGCCCTTTGAAAATGGGCCAAGTAAGACACATAGGGTTGACCGTCAATTGTACGGGTGACATTGGAACAAATTAAAAGTATATGAGTTTAATTGTGACAATTGAAAGTATAAGTTTTGAAGTGAATTTGGTGTAAAGTAAAAGGGTGTAAAAGTATAATTTACCCAATATTTTTTTATGGGGTTTCCATTTGTAAAAATGAACTATAATATAACAAAAATGCGAGGATCAATACAAACTCTTTTCTATACACTTCTCTCTCCAAAATGCTCCTATCTCCTTCTCTCTAGATAATTCCCATCCAACTGATTTAATGAGAGGGTGACATTTAGTTTACTCTTTAAGTAGTTTTCTTCTTTTCTATTTCTTGTATAGCACTCTAGTTGTGCATGTATATAGAGACGCTCTTATTGTAATACATCCTTTGTATTACATGATGTGATATATAGACGTTCTATACACACACACTCTCTCTCTATATGCGTGCACGTCTTTATTTTTTATTTATTTTAATATGGTATCAGAGTGATGACCTTCTCTGAAAGCCTTATCACTACCAATGAACCTAGGGCTAGTGTTGCTCGTTTATATCACACCCTTACAATTTCTTCTCAATTTTCGGATCTATCTCTTATGATTCAAATTGTTTTTGACACCATCATTGAATTCCTCTCGGCTTATAGAGTCCAACCATTCAAAAATTATCACCATAAACCTCTACACAATCCCTCACAGGCCACTTATCCTTCTCACGCACCTTACGCGCTTGATCTCCACTCACATTTGCTCTGCCCAGCTGATCCTACTCCTGCATCTTATACCTTTTCTATCCCAGAGCCCCTTGGAGCTTTTGGTCCCTCTCTATCTAGATCCTCTCTCCATGACCCCCTAGATCCTCTCTCCCTAATCCCCTGAATCACCTAGCTCCTTTCTTACTGTGCTCATACACTATATTTTGAATGTGCATTTATACCTATATATGTGTAACCTCTAACCTTACCAAATTAAAAGTAATGATTAAGAGCATAATATTAAACCACAAACTTAAAGAATAAGCCTTTCCTGTCCAAAATGATAATACTGCTACTGTCAATCAAAGTAATGCAAAAAAATCATTAGTAATAGACAAAAATTGAAGTGATCAACTTAATTTTTTACAGAAGGATATTAATGGAAATATTTGAATAGGTTGAATTTAAAAATGTATTTTAATTTTTTACAAAAGGATATTAATGGAAATATTTGAATAGGTTGAATTTAAAAATGTATTTTCCAAAAATCTATTAATAGATTGATTCATTTTGACCCAATCATAAATGAATAGGGTTTTAATTAAATGTTTGACCTAGTATATCAAACTAATAGAAAAATAGTAAATTGAGTGTAACATATACCACATTTAAATTAGGGTCCACATAAAAACTGTAACAAAGATTTATACAAAAAGAAAACCGATGATTAGATGACATACTTATTTCAATGTCTTGTAAATTTATAACTCTAAATAAATTGAGTTAGGACTTTTGAACTCAAAAGTCAAACAAATAATTACTATAATATGCTATAAATTGCACAACAATGAGTGTACATTTTGTAAAAATTTTAAAGGTGTGAGTTTAGAAAACACATAATAGTTTCAAAATTTTGAAAGAGATTTTAAAAAACTATGATCCCAACTGATAGATTTTAGGAATCATAGATCCATGTATAATATATATATCAATTAGTTAGAGTTTTTAGGTTAAAATTATTCTAATATTACAAAAATTTAAAAATCTGTCAAAATTGGATTGAGAGTTTAATGATGGCATATCGCTATAATATATGGTATAGATATAAATAGATAGATGGATTGCAAAAGAAAGAAGAACAACTTAGAAAGAACCAATGATATTTTGACACATGTATCTTGTATATTGCAAACTACTAATAATTTAATGAAATGTGTTCTTTCTATTTAAAAATTTAAAATCTAATTTATGATTAAGAAATATTTCTTTAGGAGCATTATAATTAAAGAAATTTGAAAATGTTACCATAACTATCAAGAGATAGAGTTTATAAAATTAAGAAGAAATAAGAAAAAAATTGAAAGAACCAATGATATTTTGACACATGTATCTTACATATGATAAAGTGCTAATAAGTTAATGACATATGTTCTTTCTTATTTATAAATTAAAAATCCATTTATGATTAATAAGGATTCTTTAGAAGCATTATAATTAAAGAAATTTTAAAATGTTATCATAACTATTAATGGATAGTATTTATAAAAATTTAGAATAAATAAATTAAAAGGAACCAATAATTTGATACATGTATTTATGTTTTTAAAAATTCAAAATTTAAAGAATAAGAGATTGAAACTTTTTGCTTTAAATAACTCATAACGTATTGCTATAATATACAGTAGTTAGAGAAGTTGCAAGAGTAAGACTTTTGCTTTTTGTTTGAAATATATTTTGCATTAATTATATTAAGGGAGCTGATAATTCCACAACATTATATGTTCTTTCATAGTTACCCCTCTCATATGGTGGGCCACAACATGTGATACAGGGACTATAAAATAATACAAAATATGTATGAAATTATTAATTTTTTATATTAGTAGTTAAAGGCTAAAAAAATTATGGATTTCAGGGATTTCAAGGCATTCATATATTATTTATACATATATATAATTCTGGAAGTAAGCTTCTAGTTTTCTAGTACAAGTTCCTTAAAAAAATTATTTTTTTATTTATTTTAACAAGGTGATCACAATTGACTTTTAAACTTGATCGCCATTTGACCTTTTTGTACATTTCAATGGGGTCAAATAATATTTGTAATGGTTTTTATGTAGCTTCAATGGGGTCAATTGAACCCACACTCATAAACGTGGTGCCGCTTCTGGTGCTAATATAATTTTTTCTCTTTTCTATTCCTTATACAACACTCTAATTGTGCGTATTTATAGAGAATCTCTCATTATAACATATACTTCATAATACACAATGTAACATATAAATGTTGTATTTTTTCTCTGAGAGTTCTTCTTTCTCTCTATGGTTTATTCTAACAATTAATGTTCATAAATCGACATAAGTATAAAGGAGAGCTTTGGGTTCTCTTGTGTGCGAGTTGTGGAGTATGCCTTTGGTATGATTGAGCTAGCAAGAGCTTGAGTGTATCATATGTGAGTGCACCCCAAGCCGAGTGTTTGTGTAGTTTATAGCCATATCTTAGTACAGTGCCTGTTGTCCTCCTTTGGTGTGTAGAGGAGTGATATCTTGTGGGGTATGTGTAAGTAATCGAGTGTGAGTTGTACATTATATGAGTACTTGAAGATTATACAAGTGTAGTAGTGTTATGTGAGTGAGACTTTGTGCTAACTAGGGTGCATTTTGTGCGTACTGACCCACTGGGTACGCGGACTAATCCTATCAACGAACCCGGTCTGGTCCATATCTAATAAGTCTTTGACCCGATAAATGGTCTTAGACTCAATCCATTAATAGACGGGTACCAGATCCGATTACTCGATCTGACCCGATAAATACGTTTTTTTATTTTTCTTTTTAAGGGAAAGAGTCTAATACATGTTACAAAGCTAAATTTAGAGGGAGAAAGAGAAGGGAGTGTCCTCAAAATATTCTTTTATTTTTTTCGATACAGAGATTTAATCTGTTATGTAGGTTAGTGTAACAAATTACTCACTATGTCCTATTATAGTTAGATATAATTTCACCTTGTATTGTTACATTTTAAAAGTACAACATTTTTACTGTTATGGCATCAAACAACTAAAATTATTAATTTTTCATTAAAAGTAATGACTAAGTGCAAGAAATTAAAATATATTCTTTTAAATAAAACTATTTCTTACCAAATAAAAACATCAAAACGATAAATAAGTGACAAAATGGAATGAAAAAAAGTCACAAAAGGAATAAAAACCATTTTGACATTTTAATTTGGTGAGAAAATACATTATTTTTGAAAAAATTAATTTTCTTAGAATAAAATTATGACTTGTCCAAATTGGTTCAGATCGGATCGCGTCTGTAATCAGGTCTAGTAAGTCTGGCCATATCCGATCCGTTAATAATTGAATCAACCAAATTCAGATCTATCGTATTATTGGATCAAGTTTAGCTTATCAGATCCGGGTCTATCAGATCGTGTATCTGGATCACACCGGTCCGTTGACAGGCCTAGGTACTTGTGTACACAAAATTGGTTTGTAGATAGAACATTTTTTTTTTTTTTCCACGAGAAAAAGAGAAGTTTTATTGATTCAGCAATAGATCAAGAAAATTCATCTCCATGAGAAGAAGAAACTAACCAATCTGGGAAATTATCAGCGCACCAAGTCTCGGACTCAAGACTAAGAGCGTATCTAGCTACACAATGAGCTGCCCTATTACAGTCTCTGCCAATGAATCTATAAAGTGAAGGAAATGATTGGAAACTAATTATTTTTTGTGTAAATAGTAAAAATTTGATGACTAATGGCGGACCTAATAATTTCGTAGAAGGGCTGACCTAGAAATTTTTTTAGTGCCATATACCACTCAAATTTAATATTTACACTGGAGGAACCATCAAATACACAAAAAAATGAGTATCCTATTGAAGTAATATCTAACAATAAGAATAGTACAACTTTTTCACTTAATTTTTTCTACCTATTACAAATATATAAATATTATATTTATTAGAAATATAATAGTTTTATTTTTTTAAATATGTTCACTTTAAGTATATATATATATATTATAATGTTAGGCTGTTTAATACAAAATATGTGTATCACAAAAATCCTTACTATTGTTCCTAAAAGGATATAACAATATGTGAAGGGTAAAGAATCTAATAACAAATTATAAACACAGGGTAATAAAATCCTTATCATTTTTCCTATAAAGATATCATTGAAACAAATACCAATAAAATATGGAGATATGTGAAATGTAAAGAAAAAAAAAAAACTAATCTAAGGGGATTAAAATTCAAATTGTAAAGAGATGGATGATAAATGACAAATGTTGAAATGAGTAAAAAACAAAATAAGAGAAGCTTCTGGAAGGGGGACAAGTAAAATTATTTGTATTTTATGGAGCTAATATACAATTTTTCATCCAGAAATATGGTATATGGAGGATCTAAGCAAAATTTTTCTAAACATTGAATAGGTAGTCTGACATTGTTTGAAATTTAGGGCGAAGATGGTAAAATTACTTATATTTTAGGGGCCTGATATACAAATTTTATAAAATTTGAAAAGGTACTGCAACATTTATGAATTTAAGGGGCCATTGTACCATTTTTCATCTTAAAATACCTGAAATACAAAGTATATTAATGGAAGATTCAGAACCTAGGGGGAGGCCTTGGCGCCGCCTGCCCCGCTTTTCGGTCCACCCCTCATTTGATCAACGGCTTATCGAATGAATCAGATGGAGGATAAAAAGTTGGACACTAATGTTATTTTTATGTGTTTAATGGTTTCATTTGTAGTTCATGGAAAATTCTACAGCATACCAAGGGCTCAAAATTATTTTTGCCAGTGTACGCATGGCACGATGATCAAAGATTCGAAGGTATACATTTTTTAGAAATTATACATATATAGGGATGGGTCATGCCCAGCTCTCGAACCTAAGGGGTACTGGGGTTGGAAGGGCCTTGGGCTTGGGTCAGGCGAACAGGCCAGGCTTTGTATTTTTATTAATTTTTAAACTTGTAGTGATTTTAATCAAATTTGTTTGGGCTTCTTCGGCCTTGACTCAGTAATTAATCGGTTTGCGTGTGACAAATGGATTGCACAAGTCGTGAGATTAGTCGAAGTGCGTGCAAACTAGTTTGTATACCCAGTTGGCGAAAAAAATAAAGAAAACTTTATACATCTAGCTTCTTATGACGTACAAAAGTTGTAAGGGGTTGTTTGGTTGCATTACATATTTTATTTTTTATTTTTTATAATACAACAAACATGTTTTCATTTTTTCGAAGATACTTCAAACTTAGAACAGATATCCATTTACAAATTTTCTGAGCGTTTTTACTTGTTATAATAACAAGTGATAAAGCACCTCTTCTTCTTCTTCTTCTTCTTCTTTTTTTTTTTTTTTTTTCTGTTTCATTTTACAGACTTTTTTGAAAACATTTTTTCAAAAAATTTAAAAGAAAAGCACACACCATACATTTGGTTTTTTGCTTTCGAATTTTATGAAAACCAAAACACAGGAAGAAGAAAGAAAACACGATTTAGGATTAGTGGTTACTGGTATGCAATTTGAGGACTGGTTCACTTTTGGTTTTTGTTTAATACATCGGGACTAATTTGTTTATTGAGATGCAACAACTACATTTTACCTAGAAGAGAGAAGAACAGAGTGTGGGGAATACAATTTAAATCTTTGTGAAGTAATCATAGATGCGTTGCTGAGCATATAGAGTTTCTTCCCCAGAGTATTAAACAGAAGAACAAAGTTGCAAAATCATCTTAGTGGATTTTGAGAATGAAAAAGAACACCCTGGTGATTCGGTGTTAATGTCGAAGCCCAGAAAGAACAGAAACTCGAGGAGTCGAGCAAGAAATCTTAAACCGGAGTTCGTGGGGATTCAGATGGCAATTGTGGAGATTCAATTGTTATGGTTGTAATTCGTAGTTGTGTAACCTATTCATTATAGTGCTTGAATTGCTGAACGTGGTTTTTTCCCGAGTTGGATTTTCACAAGAAAAACTTGTGTCTCTTTACTTTATTGCTTGATATTACTATTATGTGATGTATGCATGTGAATGATCACTTAGGTAAAGAGAAGTAGATAAGATTTCTTAGGCAAATAGGTGGTCATAAGTTTTAATCCGTGAAACTAGAATTTTCAATTGGTATCACAGCAGGTCGCTCATGTATTTTTTATTCGAGCGTGATCCTAATATTCTAAATTCATGGATTTATCACGAGAGAATGCATCATTTGAAATTTTGATTTTTGATGGCTTAAATTATGAGTAATGGAAGACACGCATCAGAGTCTTTTGGAAATCTATTGATGAACATCTTTGGCTATCTATTATGTTTGGTTGGAGTCCCCCTAAGATTATTGTAGGCACTGAGATTACCCTAAAACCTCAAAAACAATGGAATAACCATGAATTAGAAAAGTTCATTTGGAACAGTAAAGATCTAAATTTTATCTTTAACGGTATCACAGTAAAAAAATTTGGTTATATATCTATGTGTGGAACCGCTAAAGAAGCTTGGGATACTCTTGAAATTGGATATGGAAAGTCTTATAACGTCATATCTTGCACATCATATGCACATAAGCACATCTTTCTATGATAATATTGATGACCTAAGTGATTCTTTGAGTCAAATTAAAGTGACTCTGATAGTGATAATGAGAACATTCATCAGAAGTTTACTCAACTATTTAAAGTGTGTCTTAAAGCCAAAACAGCCAATAAGAGCTTGCATGAAGAAAGAGACCCTCTGAAACAATAATTCGATGAATCTATTGTTCTCGTAAATAAATTGAAATATAATGAGATCACTTTGTTAGAAAAGAAATTTCATGTTTCTATTGAGACCAATAATAGTCTAGAGGGGAAGGTATCTACACTTTGGTGTGATCTTACTAAAGTTAATAATACTGTCAAGAAGATGACTGCAAGTTCCAAGAAGAACGATAAAATCTGGAACGCTCAAAGAAGCACTCTCAATATGATTGGAAAAGGGTATACACAGAAAGCTTCTTTATCTTTCCAATCGATAAGTAAGCCAAATTTGGTTAAGACTCAAGGTAAGTCCCTTATACCTCCTAAAGGCCATACTGCTAAATTTATACCCACGTGCCACCATTGTGGTAGCAAGGGTCATGTCTGGCCTCATTGTCCTAGGTCGAAGACCAAGCATATGTCACATAAAACCAACACCACACATGCACTTATGAAGCATAATGTTAAGACCAACCTACTAGGTTTGTTTTTACATGTCACTATTGTGGTGTCAAAGGTCACAATAGGCCACATTGCCACAAATTGTGGAAGGCCCCTAGGACATATACATATGATTATCCTAAGAAACCAAATGCGAGGTTGAAAAATCAGATTCATATTCTTGTTAATAAGTCTAGAGTCTTGAATGATGAATTAAGTAGACTTAGACAACGGTAAATGCCAATATAGGTTCCCAATAGACATGGCATCAAAAGGAACCATGGTACCAAGGTTTTACTTAAGACACAACCCAAGCCTCTTTTAGACCATTGATAAACCTAAGACCATGGCTATTTGGGTTAGAAAGTCTGATTTAGAGACTCTAAGATCCCCTAAGAAATTTATAGGGGAAAGCCTTGCTAAATGAAGACAATTTTTGTCATAAGCTAGGATGTGTATCTTGTTTATCTTTTAATCCTAGTTTTATGATGTCTTTTAATTTTTTTTAGTGTTTTGTTTATTTGTTTTTAAAAAAAATACAAAAAGATTTTTATGACTTTGCAAATTTGAAGATTTCATGGATTTCATGTTAAATATTATATGATGATAATTATGTAAAGTATTTTGTTAAACTGAAATAGTGTGCATCCTTAAGTCTAATTCTTTACTTTTTATTTGAGTGATGATTTTCATGACTATGAACCTAGTGTAACTTGAGCACACTTGATTTTATTGATGTTGTTTGTCCGCATATGTGATCACATATTTCTATGTACCTTTCTTGATTATATTGATTAGCATATGCTAGATTGACCTATGGTTTGCTTCCCAAATTCAATATTGATGTTGCTTTTTACATCTTCTGTTACTATTGATTCTACCAACATCGAAGCTCCCTCTTAAAAAAAAATTAATGTTAATGCACTTAAACCTTGGAAAGGGCGACCTTTGACTTTGTGCGAAGTTACTATTGACTAAAATTCGAGTAATGTCTTTATGAATCAATAGAGAGGGCTGCCTACTTATTTTTGTGAAAGCCACCATTGTTATCTTTCAAAGTGCAATTTGGAGAGATAGGGTGAAAAAATTGATATGACATTGAGGGGAAGTTTTCATTGCTATCCATTTTCATATCCATTAAACATGTATGAGAGTTAATATGGTTTGATTTCTAGTTGTGTGATGATCTTTAGAAATCAAATGTGGTGCAGCCATTTAGATTACAACTAGGATTTAAACAAGTGTTGATATTCATTGAGTACACTTCACACACACTTGGAAATCCTCATGAACTTCATCATCTTAGAATGAATTGTTTTGAATTTTACTTTAGTTCCTGCACTTGGTCCTTGTTTAATATTTATGAGCATGATTTGATTCAAATGAATTTGTGCATAAATATTATTGAAATTCTAATAATATGTATAGTCAATTTTTTGGACTTTTGTTGACTCTATTAGGGGAGTCTTTGGTTTTTAGAGTTCTATACCCTTGAGTACCCCATGTTTGTATTTGTATTTTAATCCTTCTCTTCTATGGTTACTTTGTGTTTAAATTTGTCTTTTCAATTCATAACAAAAAGAGGGGGGGGGGGGAAGGGGGAGAGAATAAACTTGAGAAGGAGATATTGTCTGTGTTTGCGGTTACCAAAGTTTTATATATGTTTTTCACACATGCATTTTACAAGGTTGTATTGTTTCTGGATGTGCAGCTACAAATCTCAAATTCACCAGAATTTATTACATTGTACAACTCATTGTTTTAATTGATTAAGTTTATTGGGTTGAGATTTGTAATGATTTTGTTTAGGTGTTTAAGTTTTGTCACAGAATTGCCAAAGGGAGAGATAGTTAGGATTTTTACTATTGGCTAATTTCGTGGACAAAGACACTTTTCTTGTAACCTTATTTCAAGTTGTATTTGGGTAAAAGAGTTTAAGATTCAAGTTCAAGCAACCAGAGTACAAACTGTCCAAGTTGTAGTACAAGTCTTTAAAGCACGCAAAGCTAAAACTTTGGAAGGTTATATCTCTATGCTCATGTGTCCATTCAAGCTCCATAATATATAGATTCCATGTAATTTTTTGAGAGCAATTTGAATATGCAAAGCAACATAGCTCGAGTGAAGTTTCCTCAAGCAATATATGGACAGTCTGTAGAATTAGAGATCTAGAATGTATCGCTCAAACTTGGCTTGAACGATACGCTGAAGTTAGGTTCGAATTAAACTCTAATCTTATCTAAATCAGTCCAGAATTGAGGACTCTCAAGCCAAGCTGTCACAACCAATAAAAAGGTAGTTTCAGCCTATTTTTTTAGGGGTCTTAGAGCTACTACAAGAGCCCGAAGAATTGTACGTATCACATATCTTAGAAAAGATTGACACAAGAAAGAATAACAGAGTGTGGGGAATACAATTCAGATCTTGGTGAAGTAATTATAGATGATTTGTTAAGCATACAGAGTTTTTTCACCAAAGTATTAAATAGAAGAACACAATTGCGAGATCGTCTTAATGGATTTCGAGGACAAGGAAGAACACCGTCGGGATTCGGTGTTGAACTCGAAGCCTAGGGAGAACAGAAACTTGAGGAGTCGAGCAAGTAATATTAAACCGGAGTTCGTAGGGATTCGGACAGCAAATGTGGAGATTCAATTGTTATGGTTGTAAGTCATACTTGTGTACACCTATTCATTATAGTGCTTGGCTTGCTGGACGTATTTTTTTCTTGAGTTGGATTTCCATGAGAAAAACTTGTGTCTCTTTACTTTATCACTTGATATTACTATTGTGTGATCTATGCATGTGAATGATCACTTAGGTAAAAAAAATTAGATAAGATTTCTTAGGCAAATTGATGGTCATAAGTTTTACTCTGTAAAGCTAGAATTTTCAAATTGAACATATGAAAATTTATTGAATCACCATTTCAATAAGTTATCATGGTTGTTATTTTCTTGAGAAAAAAAAAAAATCCTTTCCTTGCAAAACAAACTCCAAATTATTCAGATTATTTATCTCTTTCCTTTACTTTCAAAGACTTTCCACTTAACCAAATGGGGCTCAAATAGCTACAAATATTGAATCACCACAACCAGCCAAGTTCATGTCACAACCCTCTAAACACTTGTCATAGCATCCAATAGAGCTAAGTCAATGTCGTTGATAGAAAGCAACAAAAAAAAAAAAAAAAAAAAAAAAGAAAACCCCCACCCCCGTTTTGTCACACTGTGACATAAAACCCACATCAAAACAAGATATATTAGAACTAAGGTGTTCCAAACACAATAGATATGAGCCCAATCCAGGGCAGGTCCACAACTTCTTTGTTCTGTTTACTCTCTATGAAAGGGAGAAAGAGAGTTCATGAGAGAATTAAGCGATAGGCCAATGACATTGGGTATTATAGGTCAGACTTGAGTGTGGTTTCAGATTAGGGGAAGAGAGAGAGAGAGAGAGAGGAGAGAGAGAGAGAGAGAGAGAGAGAGAGAGAGAAGCGATTGATTTCTAACCTGAGTTAGAGCCAGAGAAGGGGCAACAACTATTAAATGACTTGAGACGTTGTTGAAGGAGTAGAACCTTTGTCGTCGACAATCATCTCGTCAAATTTAGATAACAAGGAGTGAGAGGGGAGCTGAGGAGGAGACTGCGTGGTTTAAAACTGATTTGATTTTAGCCTGAGTGGAGCCCAAAATTTTTTTCCTATATATATCAACTAGAATATCATATTCAACGACTTGGTTCGGTAGTGCTCAATACTTGAGTTCGAGTTTCTATAGCTATTCAGTAGGGCTAGACTTACTCTTTAACACATAGAGCACACTGGACCTAAACTTCTACCCTGATGTAGGTGCGGTAGGCAATGCTCCTTAGCGGATGTGTGGAATTTTCTAGTTACATATCTATTTTGAGTACCAAAAAAAAAAAAAACACTTTAGAATGATCAAAATTCCTATAATAACCATTTTCATAAGCAATAGTGTATAATAACTTATTAGGACAAACGACATATTAGTAAAACAAAAACTTGACATGCCTTTAATTTGATGGAAACACCAAATTGGTGCTCTCTCTTTATCTTATACTGACTCTAAGCACATGCGATGCATGTGCATATAATGAGTGTTATAAAGAGAATTTATGAAAATATGATTTTCTTGTTATCCGACATTATTCAAATTATTTATTTATAACTCGCCTTTTATTAAATGACTCTGCACTCCATTAATCTTCAATTACATCCCCTCTTTGTCCTAAAATGTAATGACCTGCATTCTTTTCAAATTCAAAATGAAAGGGTCTAAAAGTATAAAATTCCCATAAGCCCAAATGGTTATTGAAATATTTTAAACGTTCTTATATATAATCATTGATTTCTTAGGAAACTAAAATAGTGAGACGATTTCAAGATGAGGGGAACAAGCAAATGATGCGCGTGCCCTGAGATTAGTCGAGGTGCACGCAAGTTGGTTCAAACACTTGGTTAGCGAAAAAAAAAGAAAAAGAATATGATATTTTCCTTTATGTATTAGCATAAATATATAAAGAAGGTACACCAGTTTGGTATTCCCCTAGTTGGAATCCCGTAAATGAATAGTTATTGTAAATAAATTATCTTGAAACTGTCCACTTCTTGCTCTTTGAATGTTGGACGTCTACTATACCATATATATTTGTATATGTATGCATAAACTAGAAGGGTGGAACACACAATATCTTTACTACTCCCTATCAATTATTATATATTTAGATATTTAGCTTTTGTAAACTACCCCTATCCCCACTTCTTCTCCCAGACTCCGTCTAACCAACTTTCACTCTTTTTCAATTTCTTGTTGTTTCAATTCCACAAAAAGTAGCTCTCTAAAGTTGAAATTTCCTCCTTATTCCTATTTGGCGAGAAAATATTAAAGTGAATGGGTTTTTGGCAAAAAAGAAAAACATAGCAAGGTTTTAAAAAAAATGGACACCAAGTAGGGTGTTCCTTTCATATAATAGTATAGTTATCTATACTAATATATTCATCTTTACCAAATCATCATTTTAATAATTTGTAAAAGGATGAGGAAAACAATTTTCAATATGCTTATAAGAAAAGCAAAGATAACTTACATACATAGCACTACTACTCTATACCACTGTCATTTGATCTTTAGGACCATTCACAATTTATATTGGCATCATCAACCACCATAAAAGGTATATGAACAAGCTGGACATATGGCAGAAGACAAAGCCAATCTACAGAATGCAAGGGGGGAAGGTGAATATCACTTGTCCTAACACAAGAATGAGTAATAAGTCTTGTTATCATCACCATACATTATAGAAATATAGCATGTAAGTTAGCCAATCGCATGCTGATTACCCTCCAAAAGTATAATCTAAAGTCCTTAAATAGCCTTTGTTAATCCACTTAGATTGTACATATTCATTATTTTAATATCATATTGTCTCTAATAAGTTTGTATTTTTGAATTGCAGGTTGAAAGCTGAAAATAGGAGAATTAAAGCTTCGAGTGGGCAAAATTCCTCTTGACTGTATGTACGGTAGTTCAACCGTTTGTGCAGTAAGCCAACCGTACGTAGGGTGTTTCAGACTGTACGTACGCTTGTAGAAGAAAATCAAACTTCAAAAAGGTGCAATGAGCGTACAAGGGACTGTACTAAGACTGTTCGTACTGTTGCAGCCCCACTATACGTACGGTGGTCAGATCGTACGTATTATATGCCTAATCCCTATTTTATTTTTTTGATATAAATACAGGTTTAAACAAGATTTTGAGAGATCTCTCTCAATTTTATTGAGTTTTCTTAGATTTCTTGGTAGTTAGGAGTAGTTTAGAGATATAAACTTTATTTTTCTTTACTTTCTTGCACTTTCCCCCATTTTCCTTGTATCCAAACACTACACTTTCCTACTTAATGCAAGATCTACTTTATCTTATGCTTTCTATCATGGAATTAAGTAGCTAGTCTCCAATTGGGTTCAATTGTGAAGAACACCCAAGGAATCCAAGGGTTTCAACAGAGGTATCTCATGAATTCATTGTGTTATCTTCATAGATCTCTAATTTATAGTAATTGAATGTTGGATGCCTAAGAACACCTAGGTTATTGATTATGTTTGATTAGTTCAATACTTAATTCTCTAATTTTGTATGATTCTAATCAAATCAATGGTATTAACTTATGATTCTTCTATTAACCATGAATTTATCTTCAATTGCTTGAGAATTGTTGGTTTTCAAAGCTAAATCATCCGAATCAAACTCTCTTGATTTTGGAGTTTGATTTGAGTTATAAATTTTGTTGAAAGCCTTGGACAAATTGGGTGATTGGATCAATTGAATCCAATTCTATTATAATTTGTTAATCTAGTTAATTACCTTTTGAATTAGATTAAGAAACAAATATTTCCAAAACCCAAATCATTTTACATTTTCCTTTTTATAGAAGCATTGTTCATTAGCTTGTAATCGAAATTGGGTAAGTCAAAGTTTGCTTTGTTATTGGTCTATATTGGGCCCCGAATCCCGACATTAATACTATATTCGAAGCCATTTAGGTTAAACTACATTAAAACCGTGCACTTGCAGGGACGAGACAAGTTTTATGGCGCCATTGCTAGGGATTGGAGGTTAAGCCGACTTGGACGAACATGAGTTGGTTGCAACAAAGGGAGTGCTCGTCCATCATCTACAATGCAGCGGTATCTACAGCTTAGGCCTTGGGTAACGACGTTCCATCCTTTGTACTTGTATTATATTTAAGACTTTTTCCTTGTTTTTGCCTTTCTGGTATAGTTTTGCATTTTAGTTTGGAGGTGGATAGTTAGAGGAGACTAGGCCTTTGTGTGCTTAATTGCGTATCGATGGTTTTGCCTTGTATAAGGAGATTGGAGGTTCAGTTGGTGGATTTTAATTTTGAATTAGTGAAACTTTCATGTGGAGATTGGAGGTTAGGAAGGAAGAATTATTGAAAATTGTTTGTGTATGATATGATGAGGCGCAGTGTGCTATACTTGCTTACACATTGCATCTTTCATCCTTTGCATACCCTTTTGGGTTAGATTGTTGAGTTAATTATTGATCTTGGACCATGGCTTCTTATGGTAATGAAATGAATAGTGTGCATGTATGACCTTCGTGGTCTCTTCGAGACTGTCTTCGAGCTAATGGCCAAAGGACTCCTATTACACCAACTTACAATCTAGGGTGGCATGAGCAATACAACTTTGTTAGGGGATATGAGAGAAAATTTTCACCTCATCATCTAGTGCCCCATTCAAACACTTAGAAGACCAACATGCATTCCATCAAGCACGACCCTCAAGTCTACCTTATCAAACGTAAGCACATGATACATATCATGTTCCTTACAATGGTACAATTGAAGACATCTTTAAGGACACTTTAGAGGATACTCTTCAACTAGTTATGGAATCTCAAGAAGAAGTGAACTCTTGACCAACAATGACAAACACTTGATGAGATACAGAGTC
This sequence comes from Euryodendron excelsum, assembly GCA_033060915.1. Lineage (NCBI taxonomy): Eukaryota > Viridiplantae > Streptophyta > Magnoliopsida > Ericales > Pentaphylacaceae > Euryodendron > Euryodendron excelsum. The sequence goes on from CM065387.1 coordinate 18,100,231, forward strand.
AATTGACTCTTTTTATGCAGACTTTAGTTGTTCAAGCCGAAGATAAGTCCCTCGTGCCATCTCCACTCTTTCGCACTAGGTACATGCTTGTAAGTGACACACCTCCCAATCTTACTCTTAACCATGAGTAAATCCATCTTATCACTACCCTTAGAAATAAGAACATCATTGATCAAACCATTCTTTCATAAGAATTAGAGTCTATGGACAAAAAAATTTAAGGTGAGTGAGAAAATCATTGAAAATGTGAATAGGGATGATGAAGAGTGTGATAAAGTAACTAGTGAGAACGAAGAGAAGTCCAAGATTGAGGACTCTAAGAAAGAGGAGAGTGAGCATGGGGGAGAGGAAGATAATGAGAGCAAAGAGGAGCCAAATAAGGTTGCAAGTGAGTCCAATCTCACCTTCCATTCAATTGAGCAAATCCATCTCATCTTTACCCTTAAGAATGAGAACATTATCGAATACATCATCTTTCCCCAAGAGTGTGAGGGAAGAAGTTCTTACGATGAGTGAAGAAGTTGAAAATCTCACTAGTGATGAAGAATCCGAGAGAGAGAAACCTATGATGGAGGCTTCCAAGCAAGAAGAGAAGAGCAAAGAGATGGGTAGTGATGAGATTACCCTTAATAATGATGTTGGCTTATTAGATGTTGGGAATGTACATGTCAATAAGGATGTTAATGGTCTAGAGGCCATTCTTACCTTTTCTAGGGGTTATGAGATCCCTACCTTTGAGCCTCGAGCACCTACTCTTACACTACCGGAGCCTTTGCAGCTTAAAGCCCCAATATTAGAACCAAACATCATTCACATGGCTGAACAACAAAAAGAAGGGAAGGGTCAACCGCTTCATGAATTGAGCTTTATTGGCATCTTTTTGCATGATCATTTTTCATTTTCTACATTTCATGATCCATTTTACCCTTGTGCGTTTCCATGTCATCTTATTGAGTTCATCAATGAGATTGTCATTGTCTGTTCTTTTGCTTGTTTGAACACTTTAAAAGTCTCTAATATGGTGGTGTGGAATGATAGCAAATTCCCACTCTATGGCATTAGGTGATTCTCTCTTCAAGTTGTGTAGGAGTAAGAGTTGTTCTTGTTTTTTTTATTTTCTTAGCATGTTTGTCATTCTAGTTGGGGGGTATGGTTCGTTTCCAAAGATGGTGTAAATTTGAGCTTCCCTGCAAGAGAACAGGTGTTGCGATTGAAGTATAAAATCTAATAAGTTCGGGTATTGTATCATCAAGGACCTAGCCCAATATAGGCTTTTGACACTCAACTCACATTAACCAAACTTGAGTTGACTAGAAATTAAGTGAATTGAATCTAAATAAAAGAGAAAATAAAAGAGACCAAAAATCTTTTGGGTTTTTGGTGAGAGTTTTGAATTACTAAACTATTGTAATGTAAATAGAAGTAATTAACACTAGGCAATCAAATTAAGGAAAAATTGAAATTAAAATCTTGGGATCAATTGATTCAACCAATTTCGACTCTTGGAATTCCAAAGGAGGTAATTTTATAACTCAAATCCTTCAACTACGTCATGAGTCTCGGATTTAAAAGATTTAGCAATAAAAACTAAGTGTTCTTTCAAAACCCCAATTTCTAGAACAAATCATGTTGTTAGATTCAAGAATGAGTACTATCGATTCGTGCAACACATATACTGAATAAACACTCATACATAACCAACATTCAAATGTTCAATGATTTCTAGAACAAAGAAGTAAAGGAAACCTAAAAATAGAATTTGAACTTTGAAACCCAAAATCTCACCTCCTTTGTTCATCCAAGACCTTTAATCGGTCTTCACAATTGATCCCGAGATGGAAGAAGCTAGCTACTCATCTCTATCAATGGAAAACTTGAAAATACTTGCAATAAAGATGAAAACATCGAATTAATGTAAAGAAACAAGAAGACTATCGGATTGAATGCAAGGATATGTAAAAACTTGCATTGAAATATGAGTTTTAATGGTTACAATTACAATGGAGCAACAAGGAATTGAATCTAACTTATTTTAAGCTAAGAAATGTAAAACCCTAAGTATTTGCCACCCCTAACTCTCCTATATCAAACAAAACTGAAAGTTGGTATTTATTGGCACAAGGTTCGAACCCTAAAATTTGTCAGATTTTTTCCTTGCTATTTGAACGGCTCTATGGGTGTTTGAATGCCTGACCAATTTTGGGATGCAAGCTCTCGGGCCGTTCGAACGGTTGCCTGGGTGTTCGAACTCTAAACCAGTATTTTACCTG
>CM065387.1:19905000-20335000 GCA_033060915.1 Euryodendron excelsum
AACTCACGGCCCTAAGATGATTCTAATCCTCTCATGGTTATGGGCTCCCAAGGAAAAGTGACACATAGAATGTAACCTACATGATTTCTACTAGGGTTCTAAAACCCTAAGTGTTTTCAAAAATTCTTTTTAAAAGCAATTTTCGAGAGTCACACCCTGGAATTAATCTTAAGCACTCCATGGTTAAGGTTGTTCAAGAAAAAGTGAGACATCCAAATAGGGTTCTATAATCCTAAAGTTTTTCAAAATCATAAAGGAAATGTCTATTCCTTTTTCAAAATGGTTCTAAAAATCATAACCTTAAAGGAGTTTAGTTTCTCAATAGCTAATCTTCTAAAGTGATGAGATATTCAATATACCTTTCTCAAGGTAACTTTCAAAACTTTCAAAAGCAAGTTCAAAAGAGCTTTAAACCTTTTCAAAAATATCCTAAAGCATTCATAAGTTCTTTTCGAAAACCTTCCATGTTCTCTTGAGTTGTTTTAAAAAGCTATCAAAACTTGCTTGATTTGTTTCAAAATATTTTCAAAACTCCCTTAAATTGTTTTCAAAAACATTCCAAACTCTCTTGAGTTGTTTCAAAACATTCTAAAAATCTCTCAAGTTCTATGTCCAAATACATTTTCAAACTCTCAAGTTCTATTTGAAGTCAAAATTCTGAATCCAAAATTTCAAAAACTTTCCAAGATCCCATGAATCTATTTTTTAATCAAGCCCCACCTCAAACTACAGATAACATGATTCTCGCCAAATGAGATATATAGGCAACCTTCAATAGATATGGTCATAACCTTCATTTCAAATCAAATATCTCTTTTAAAACTCTTTCTCAAATCAAACTATCTATCGAAAATCAAATTTCAAACTCTTTTCCAAACTCTCTAAAAAAAACTTTTTTATAAAACATGCGTCAATGCATCATTCATTTGAAAAGTGATGATCAAATCTCATTCTAAAAAACTCTAAAGTGGATGTTTAGTAACCAGTAATTCAAGTGAGTGAACTAAGGGTGAATAGACATGTAGGTACCAAAAGGGCGAAGTGGGGTGATGATCTTAGAATATCTTTTATACACGTAACCAACCTCTGGAGTATAGATTTCTATTTCGAAGGCCAAAACTAGAGTCATGTTTTTAAAAAGGATTTAAAATATTTTCAAAAGGTTGCTAAGAACCTACTTTCTAAAAACCTTTTCAAGAAGACATTTTTAAAACATTTTCTAAAAATCTAAATTTAGTCTTTGAATTACACTTAGTATTAGTTGACCTAGCACACCTTTAAGTATGTTAGGTGATGACTCCAAATTTTTCAAAAAAAAAAAAAAAACTTAATCAAATCAAGTTTTTAAGTTCAAACCCCCATCGCACCTATCCTTCTAGAAGCGTAAGTTCTAATAGAGAGAATACCACTTTTTTTTTCAAGCCAAGATAACTTGTGAAAAAATCGCTTTGCGACAATTCATACATAATATAACATCAAATAATATAAATTTATTAGCATATGAATAATCTTATTAGACAAATAAAACAAAAACCCTAATAAGTTTTTCAAAAAATTAAATTACTAAGAAGTCCAATAATGAATTAGATGTGGAAAATACATTAAATAATACGTTACGAATGAGAGAGGGGGGGAAGAAACTAGAGAGTAGGGATATAAATTTAGCTCGAGGCTCATGGGCGGCCCAAGCCCAGCCCAGCCCAGCCCAGCCCAGCCCGGCCTAAGCCCATGGGGCCAAAGCCCAGCCTGACCGAGCCCACCCCTATGGGTGGGCCTGGGCCTTACTTGCGATAGTCGGAGCTTGGTCCATTAATAGTGTATGTTTAGATAATCAATAGTTTATACAAAGTTACAATAATTAATACATTATAAGTTTAATCATTTATATTTTTATAAGTTGACTAATTTTTTAACTTAGTTTAATCATTATTGATTACTAATTATTAACTAAAAATGTATTTTTTTATATAATTAATAGTTTATATAGATTTACATTAATTAATACTTTATAAAATTAATCATTACATTTTTTGGTATAATTTTTATAAGTTGGCTGATTCTCTAACTTAATTTTGCTATTATTATGTATTAATGACTAATTTATTAATTGATATTTTAAAAATAATTGATCAAGCCCACCCAAAAGCCTATCAGGTTTGCCCAAAGGTTCAAGCTCGAGGCCCGAGCCCGAACTAAAGCCCACCCTTAAAGCCATGAGTTAGACTTGAGCCTAGCATTCTTAATTTTAATATAATCCAAAAATTAATAGAAGTCCGCAAAATTCAACCCAGGCTCAATGGACCACTATCTGAGTAGGCCGAATTGACATGCCTACTAGAGAGAGGGAAGACAGAGGAAGAATGATAGGTATTTGCCTTGAATAAAAAATAAATTACACCGACTTTCATTAGACATTTATGTAAATACATGCGCTTTCTTCACACATTCAAAAATTGCGTTCCCCTCCCTTACTTTTGATATTTTGTTAACAAATTTCTAACATCCAATAGTCAACCGTCTCTTGACAGGATGATAAATAATTACGCAACCATAATTTTTTTCTAAAATGACCATTTAACCCTTACAATCATACCCCACCCCAGTCGGCCACCCTTCCATTACTCCAACGCTGTCGCCACCTCCGACCTCCCTTCCGTCATCGCCCTTCCTGCAATCGTCACCGTCGTCGCCCTTCCTGCAGTCGTCGCTTTCGCCGCCTTTCCAACAATCGTCGCTGCAACCAACTAACCCAACCCTTCACGCCATCCTTCAGCGGCCGACCATCCAGCGCACCTCGCCACCAACACCCCTTTGCCGCACCCCCCGCCCCATCGCCACTTTGGCCTCGTTTATCTGTAGTATCACAGATTGAAAAATGTTGTAACAGTTTTGGCTCTTCATTCTGTCGGAATGTTCCTATTTGATTGTGCATTGACAGATGTATGTTTGTGTGCATATAGGTGTGTGTAGATATGTGGGAATATATTTAGGTATATATGTGTGGGTATGTGTATGGCACTACCATAGAACCGACCTCTTGCTTTTGGCTTCCATTCTGGCCAAAAATAACACCTTTGGGCTACGTATATGTGAGTCTCACTCTAAATCACACCTTTGGGCTACGTATATGTGTGTATCTCTCTCTCTCTGTACAACAATGGCTTGCAAAGCCCTCTATTCAACATCTTCGTTGTTCCCTCCCACAGAACCATTTTGTTCCTCACGAATTTCAACAGTCGGGACTTCTCGGTGGTCTTTAGTATTGATGTTCTCAAATCTGGGGTCTAGATTCATGATGGGTCAGCAATTGATTTCCTGTCATTGTGAGTAAATCCACGATGCGTTAGCTATTATTTTAGGTGAACTGCTGGGTTTTGAAATATACATATAGATGTATATATACGTATACATATATAAGTAAACCCGTAAATGAATAATCTGACCATCTATTCAAAAATTGTGTTGGGTGATCAAATTTGGGGAAGAACAATGGGTAAGCTGGTGAGAGAGAGAAAGAGAGAGTTCTATAGCGGGATTGGTAGTAGGTGAGGTCACCTTTAGAGAGAGAAAATGAAATATTAAGAGAGAGGGAGAGAATTGAATGGACATTACATACATATGTCTAGGGAAAATCTCTATCCCCAACCCCCCTTGACACCCCACCATCCTGACGTGACCATTAAATTTTTTTTGTTTTTCTATTTTGCCCATAACCTTACTCTTTTATTTTAAGATTGCCATCAAGTTTAATTATTTTGATAATATTTTTTTCTTTTACTCTCACCTCCCAAATTTTAATTAAAAAAATTTTTTATCAAAAATTTTTAATTTCTTTTTACTCTCACCTACTAGATTTTTATATAAATAAAATTGTTATGATCAAATTTTATAATTTCTTTCTCTACTCCCACCCTTCCTGACAACACACTCCCTTGATTTGACAATTAAAATTTTTTGGTTTTCCTATTTTGCCCATAGTCTCACTCTATTATTTTAATATTGCCATCTAGTTCAATTTTTTTGATAATTTTTTTTCTTTTACTCCCACCTTTTAGTTTTTAATTAAAAAAAATTTGATCAAAATTTTTTAATTTCTTTTTACTCTCGCCTCATGGATTTTTATGTAAATAAAATTTTTATGATCAAATTTTATAATTTCTTTTACTCCTACCTCCCAGTTTTTTATTAAAAAAAAAATTTTGATCAAAATTTTTTAATTTCTTTTTACTCTCACCTCCTAGATTCTTATATAAATAAAATTTTTGTAATTAAATTTTATAATTTCTTTTACTCCCACCTCCCGATTTTTATAAAATAAAGAAATTTTAATCAATTTTTTTTAATTTTTTTAATTTTCTCTCTATTTATAAAATTTAATGCAAAACTAATTAACATAATTTTTTTTTTGAAAACACTTAAGTAAAATAATTTAGATTTGTTTATTGAGACTATCCTTGGAAATTAATAATGCATTTTTTTACTAGTTTGATTTATTATAAAAACACATACAAAAAATAATAACTTTTAACATATCAATACATTGGTAAATTCAACAATACATAAAAACAAAATTTCTAATCAATGTCTCCACCAAACTCTTCCCGGGAGCACTCGGTCCTCCACCCTTTATTTTTTACTACAAATTCATTCGTAGTATATAACTATCAACTCATCCCCTAACTTTGATTAATACATGTTGTCGCCACCACATTGGAGTGGGTAGTACTGGATAATGAGGGCGTAAGAAAACTTGAACGAAGTGATTACCGTTAACACGAGCAATAGCTATTTCACTTGCTGATGTGACTCATATTCTTTTTTTTTAAAATAATTCAAATTAATCATAACAAAATAAAAATAAAACAACAAATAAAAATAACAAATGTTTACTTGATGTGATCCATATTTTTTTATTTTTTTTTAAAAAATTAAATTAATTAAAACAAAATAAAAATAAAATAATTGATACATATTTAACTATATAAAAAAAATTACACTATTATTTTTCACTAATAAAGGATTAAGGATTGATGACAAAATGGGGTAAAAAACAATACTTTATGCCGCGTCAACCCACCCCGTGTCAGGGGAGGTGGGAGTAATAGGTCTCATGTTTGGGGGGGGGGGGGGGGGGGGGGGGGGGGGGGGGGGGGGGGGGGGAGTAACTGTAATCGTCAAAGAGAGGAAAAGCCAGAGAGAGAGAGAAGAGAGACCGACAGACGTTTACCTTAAATAAACCAAAAGGAGAAATAAACCAAAAAAAGAAATGAATGTACATATCATGAATTTAGATTCTTTTTATTTTGATAAAATGTTTATTTTGTTTGTTAAGGTGTTGATGCGTTAATTAATATAAAAATAAAATATTTAAACAAGTTAATTTAAAATTTATTTAGAAATAAATAATTTTATAATTATATATAAAAATTAAATTTTAATACAAAATAATACAATTTTAATAAAATATGTAATAAAATTACATCTAAATTATTAATTATAAAATAAAAATTTCTATTGCAATCCATAATATAAAGAGAATACAAATCCCCAGCTTTTTAGCTTTATAAAGGGATTTCAAACTCATTTTAATTATAAAAGTGCTACACACAGTACCACCGTAATCTCCGGAATGGATAGAAATCTGACAGTCGGAATTTGTCAAAAGTCGCGGGAAAGTACCGGGCCAGTAGAACTATAATGGCTCAAGAAGAATATGATTTTCAAAATGTTCGGACGGTGGGGATGTGACCTCTTCTTTATTTATTTTTATTTCGGTTGATGCTCTTAGATTTTTATTAGACAATATTATACAAATAAAAATTATGTATTTTAATAATAATTTTTTATTTTAAAATATATATTTATTATAATAATTTTTAATTATAAAAACAATCATTATCACATTATTGTATATATAAATTTTATATAAAATTTTATAAAAAAAATATTTTTCTTTTTGTGATGGCTCTCGACACTTTTCCTATCTTTAAAAAAAAAACCTATCTTAAAAAAAGGTAACTTATTTATTTATTTAATATGTTTATTTAGTTCTTACCTCTTTGCACTTGGCTTTCTGGCCTGCCAAACGGAAACAGACAAAGCAGCGATCCAATTCGCCCATCAAAGCCTGCCCCGCCCAAACGCGGCCTTAGCAACTTTGTAAGAAGCAAGTAGATGTTGAGTCCGTGATTCCCCGTGTGCGAATAAGATCATGTTCTGATTGCGCGGTTGGCAGTATTTTGCGTCATCCTCTTCACTGTACAGAGTCACAGCTTCCATTGCATCGCACTTGGGGAAATCAAACGAGGGTTCTTATGTGATTCTCTGTTGCAATAAACTCAAGTTACATAGATCGAAGAAAGCTAAAGGGGTCTCCGACTGAATCTACTTCTGTTTCGCCGGGTGGGTGGTTCTCCATCTTACTGGATAAGGATTTGAGGAGCTTCTATCAAGTGAGTTGTCCTGTTTTCAGTCTAACTTAAATCTTTCGTTTTTATGGAACTGTACAAATGGAAAACTTTCTTAATCCTATGAATCAACGTCGAATACATAAATATATATATATATATATATACATGTAGGATTTTTTAATGTATAATGTTAAATACATATATAGACATATAAGCACTGAAGAGACCAAGGGTGGATCTAGAATTTTTATTTAGTGGGAATAAAACTCTTATATAATTGTACACGAAATTGTTTCTTAATGGATAATATTTTTTCTTTGATAAACAAAGAGATAATTATATTAAAAATGCCAAAAAGGAGGACACCGTCTCTATACAAAAGTTGTATATAAAATATTATATCGCTATAAAAAAAATCTTCATTCAGATTTTGGCTGGCTAAGGCTTGAAATTTTGAGCAGGGTTTTGAGATTTGAATAACCAAACATCTATAGATACATTTAAAAGAGTAGATGAATATAAAAGGTTTTGAGATTTGAGTCTTTTTTTTTTTAATCTCTCAATATAGTAGTAGATAGTAGATATTAGTTAGATAAATGACATATTGAATGGTAAGATTATTTTAATTTAATATTAGAATAGAAGGTTAGGAATTAAGATTGTATTTTTTATTGGGACAAATAATGAAGGGTTAATGATATATATATATATATTGCTGCTATAGGTTTAGTGATATTTAGTGGGGGCAAATGCAGGTGACAGTAAATACAGAGAGGGGCAAATATAATTGTTAGTATTTTCAGTTGGGGCAAAACATACATTTACAAACTAAGATCAAATAAATACACAATTTTTTTTAAAAAAAATAGTGAAAGTTGCGAAATCAGTTGGGTAGCTGCCCCCACTAGTCCCTTCATAGATCCTTCCCTGGAAGAGAGTATAGTTCCAAGACATGAGAGAGAGTTTCCAAGAAGAAGTTAAGTTATTAGTTTCCAATTTTCATACTTGAATGGTGAATGTAATGTTTTGCCATTTAAGAATGGGTCTTGCTAACATGTGTGTGCCTCAATGCACATTTTAAATTTGCTTTGTCTTATTGTATAAAGCGTTGAAAATTGTAAAAACACAATTTTCAACACTGAAAATACAATTATCAATGTATTATACAACTAGACAAATCTAGCTTAGCCTTTAGGAATTTCATTGAACAGAGCTTGTGTGATTTGTATTAAATGCTTGGTGGATCGTCTTATCTATCAATGTTGGTTTTCGGGTCGGGACGGACCCAAACCGGGCGCCCATGGTGGGTCGGTAACTAAATGGATACAGACATGTCTGTTCTTTCCCATTGGTTGGTAACTCTTATAACCTGTTTGGAACTTGGGGAAGGGAAGAGAAAGGAAGGGAAAGTACTATTCCCTGTCCTTTCCTTGTTTGATTTTGTAAAGAAAATTGGAGGGAAAGAAGAGAGAGAAAGAGATAACTTAATTTAAAACTTTCCCTCCTTTTTCCCCTCACTTTCCCTCCCCTTCCCTTTTCCCTCACTTTTCCTTCCCTTCCCTTCCCTTCCCTCCCCCAAGTTCCAAACAGGCTGTTAAGGTACGGGTTTAATCCACTTCCACATCATTTACATATTCTTACAGTCAAGTTTTTGGCTTGGTTGTGTTAAATCATAAATGATTCTGCAATTAACAGTGTGATTCATACTTTGCCCTCAGTTGAGTGACACTCATGTCCTCTGCGCATATCTCTTACTATTGAATTGTAGACTTTCCATATTTGTATCTTTTCATTTATCAGTTGAGATTCCTCTGTTGGTCGGGGTCATTGTAGAAAGTACTCATTCCACATGCATCAACTGTTGTATGGCAGCAGGTTATGCTTCTATATGAGCCTAGAAATAGTTACAATATTGAAATTTGGTTTCTTTTCTGAGCCCACTCTGACATGGTCCTCTAGCCAAACCTAGCTAACCCATGCATCTCTCAAATGCTCGTGTATCCATATTGTAATCTAAAGAGATAAACAGGGTGATAGCAAACCTTCGTTTCTTAAAGAAAGACTTGATGGATTGTAGTTTCTTAGAGAAAGATAATGATGATGTACTTGGATGGTTAAGAGGACAAGGGGCTCAGCGTGTACATATATAGCTTAAACAAGTGTTGTGCAGCTTTCTTATACAATTGAAGAACTAAGGCAATCAAATGACAGTTTACAGGGTATGTCAAAAGGTTCCTATGTCTGCTGCCAATTTAAAAGGATGCTAGCAATTTAGTTATGATAAATGGCTTGAGCTGAGAGACAAATAACTTGAGATTGACTCAATTAAAGGGTATATAAGGAGTTGCTATTTCTGCTACCACCAACCTAAAAATGCTACACGCAGTTTAGGTATGCTAAATGGCTGATGTAAGATGAACCAAGCTACATGAGATTGGCTCAATAAGAGGCTCACTCAAGATCACTCATTGGATAATGATGATAATGAGTCAAGCTCAATCATTGTCTGCTGCTCTTTAATTATTGAGCACACGTCATACTTGACTTGAGAAGCTGATTAGCAATTTTGGACAACCAAAGAAACAAAGCTACTAGAGCTTGGATTGAGATCGACTCAAGCAGAAGCTTGCTTGCGATCATTCTTGGGTTAAACTAGCGAGGCTCAATCTTTATTTTAAAGTTCATCAATTTTTCTAGCTGCTCTTAAGCAACCCAATACTTGTCTTATCTTGTTTCATTCAACATTTTTTGAGAGGCTAATGAAGTAGAAACTATGAAATTCTAAGTCCTAATTTACTGTCATGGTCTATCCAACTTGGATGATGGGTTCTCATAAAACTTAAGGATGCCAACAAATTCACTTACTCAAACATGCCTTGTTCTAATGGAAATAAGATGATGTAGATTATTGTGAGATTTCACCAACAATGTTTATCTCGAATATGGATTTTTAATTGTTTCCAGTACTGGAATGGTGAATAACCCATCTAGCTTGGTTCTTGAAAGGAAATTTTTAATTGCTGAATGCTGAAGCAAAGGAGTCTCAAACTGAGATTATTCCATCAAAGTCATTAGAGTTCGTATGGAATGGTGAAAAGAAATGATGTTATGAACGTTGAAATTTTTTTCTTCTTGATAGACTAGGGAAACAATTAATTCCAATCTTCTCTTGTTTCATTTCAGCCCTGTAATACTATTTGGTTGGTGAATTGATATTCCAAAAAAAATAACTCTTTTCTTCTTTTCCTCTTTTTGTCACTTTTTCTCCTCTCTCTATGATCTCACATTAGTGTCATTGGAAGTTTGAATGATCTTTTTGTTGGTTGCCTATTTAAAGTAGCTAGATTTCTGCTACGCCTTAAATTTACTATTTCTTGATTCCTAGGAATGTAAAGTTCTCTACAAGACATTACATAATCGTTCTTCCCATTGCATTTTGAAGTTTTATCATTTATGCATATGGATACAAATAGAAATAGTATTGTTTGAAGCCACTGTCACCAGGTGATGTTGTCTTGTCTCCAAATGTTTTCTGCTGTAGCAAATAGGATGCAAGCAGTGGGTAAAATCTATATTTTGAGAAATATTCTCAACAACTAATTCTCAACCAGAAGATATGAAGTATAAAAAAAAATGAACAAATTGAGTTGTGTGTGGTATTCCCCACCTCAAGTGGGGCAGTGAATATCCAAATTTTATTCTGGGGCATTGGTATTGGATCCTTAAGTGTTTGTTTGGAACAGGGTACCATTTGCTTTCTGAGGATGCAACCCAATGACGGAGCTGATTTTGTTTCTGTTAGAATTGGCGAAAAGCTTGCTTGCCTCTCCCCTTCACCATCGGAGTATTGTATATTTAAAATACATAAACAATTACGTGGGATAAACGAGAAGGCCTATGAACCAGAGATTATTGCAATTGGTCCTTACCACCATGGTAAAGATAGCCTACAGATGATGGAGGAGCATAAGCTGCGCTATTTGCAATTACTTCTTCAACGAAGGAATGAGAGTAATGCGGAGAGATATGCCATTGCTTTGAGATCACTGGAACAAGAAGCACGGAGATGTTATGCACAACCCATAAGCCTAACTGCAGATGAAATGATCGAAATGATGCTATTAGACGGTTGCTTTATCATTGAAGTGATACGGAAGTTTGAGATGGCCTACTTGAGAGAGAAGAATGATCCTATTTTCAAATTGGACTGGATTATTAATAGCTTGCAGCGTGATTTAATGCTGTTCGAAAATCAACTTCCATTCTTCGTTCTCTGCAAGTTATTTGACCTGATGGAGGTTCCAAACCAACATAACCTGTTCATTTATCTTGCTTTGTGTTTTTTTCGTGATCTTTTACCGGGTCCAGGTTATAGAGCACATGTTGATGGAATTTCACATGACAAGATCAAGCAGATCACGCATTTACTCGGGTTGATACACCATAACTGGCTCCCTTCATTTGCAGGGATGGAGCCTAATGGAGGCATCCCAAGTAGAAAAGGTAACTGGCATTTCATTCCTAATGCGACAAAGCTTCGAGAAGCTGGAGTCGCGCTGGAGAAGGTTGAAGGAGGTAGCTTGTTTGATATCAAGTTCAGAAGGGGGGTAATGCAAATTCCAACTTTAACCATTGAAGACAGGACAAAGTCTCTTTTCAGAAACCTCATTGCATACGAGCAATATTGTCCTAATCATCAACGCACCTATATCACTGATTATGTGAGATTTGTGGATTGCCTGATTGACTCTCCAAGAGACGTTGAAATACTTTGTCGCCATGGAATTATTGATAATTGGCTGGGTGATGATGAAGTGGTTTCCACATTATTCAACAAGATCAATGACTCTGTGACAGGAGGGCCGATTAACCAATTCCAATATGCTGATATCTTCAACAGAGTGAACATCCATTGCAGCCACCGCACGAATCAATGGATGGCGAAATTTAGGCGACACTATTTAAATAGCCCATGGACAGTTCTTTCGATGCTCGCTGCCTTTGTATTACTTGTACTCACTTTCACACAGACTGTATTTACTGTTTTTCCTTGCAAAATCTAAGAGTTGGAGCAACAAATAGAGGGGTTTGGTATATGCATTTATGTATATGTATGCACATATATTTATATGAATAAATAGTTATTTCCTCTTCAGCTGATTATTCTCCCTTGTTCTTCCCCAATTGTAGAAAATATTCTAAAAGTATGGCAGGCTTAGACGTACTTAACCAGCCATGATGCTCTGCACCCTACTTTTTCCTTATTGGGACAAATATTTAATGCAGAAATTATAACGGAAGCAGCAACTAAAATCTCATTCGAACTATTCCTACTTGAAAGTAAGAAAATGACATAGCTAATCGATTGCCAGAAGAAGAAGAAACAAAGAGTTTATGTTCTTTGTCTTTAATACCACCATAATAGTTATGCTACTATATAGTCAGAAATCAAATTTAACAAGGGTGATGAGCAGAAGGTTTTGCAGGTACCAATCATTACGTGACATGTCACAAGCGAGCACGCCAATGCGTACGAAATCGGAAGTAACCAACAAAATCAAAAGATGCTTGTGAGTTTTTTTGAATTTTTGAATGATATAAATGACAAAATAAAAACAAAACGGAACTTGTGTTTTTAAATTGTTTTCTTTGAAATCGAAAGTTGCTTTTGATTTTAAAATATCAAAATTTCTTTACTTCTAGTCTTTTACTAGTAGGTTAGTAGCTCTTGATTTTTATGGCTCATCCTTATATATAAAATAAAAAAGAAAAAGCAAAAGAAAAGAAGAGACTCATATCATTAATGGGTCAAGCTCAACTTTTACTGAATCCTTTTTTTTTCCCTTTTTTAAAGCCAAAATTGTTGTGAAAGCGTGAATCTCTTGGTCCAAAGCTTTTAATCTAACCTCATCAAAGGTTTTTTGTGCCTCGTGTCACCATACAAACACATTATCTTTTTTTTTTTTTTTATAGGGTATTTAGGCCTCCATCTTCCACATCAATTATGTAAAAACTTTATACATTACATTAATAATGGTTGACCACAAGAAAACGTGTGAAAAAATAATTGCTTAATTTGTTCTCAACATCAACACAATCCAATTTAGCAGTTTCCATGCTTAAAACAATCCAATTTAGCACTTTCCATGCTTAAAAAGAGCTGTTGTATGTGTTAGTCGTGATTTTATCATTTCTCATTCCTAAATGATACATGTGACGAAAATGTCAAAAAATAGGGCCATGTTTGGTACATGAGAATAGAATGTGATGAAATGATCAATTCTACTTTTATTCTCATTTCTCATTTGGTATCACCATTTAAAGTTGAAATGTTCATTCCCTAAAAATGACAATTCTCACATTGGAATGATAATTCCTTCTTTTAATAGTAGGAATAGTCATTTCATTTCCATTCGAAATGAAAACATAAATCTCTAGCCACTGCCCACCCGTTGCACTCTATCCGCCACCCACCACTAGCCGTCACTGCCACCCATTATCACCCACCACTGCCAACACTCTCATCGTTGTCGCTGTCACCCATTGCCACCGTTGACCACCAACCACAAATATTAAATAAATATTTTTAATAAAAATAAATAATAATTTCTGGTTACCAACATGTTTTTTATTTTTATTTTTGAAAATAAAAATATAACACAAAAAATTAATAAAAAAATAAAAACTGAAAACTAACCGTATTACAAAATGTATTCATTCTATTCCAACAATTTAATTTGTGTAACCAAGTATGGGAATGTGAATGATCTTTTCATTCCATACTAGCAAATAAATTGTCGAATGTGAATAATCATTTCATTTCATTTCATTCCTGCATACCAAACATAGCCGTAAGGATTTTAATTGTCTAAAATTTGGACCCAACCTTTCCTTTGATATATCAACAAGGTGTCACCTTTTTTTCCCCCTCAAAACAGGGTGTCATCTTTTAAGTAGCAACCATTGGGTCACGATCCAATAGCTTATATAATATATAACCACTACAAAAGATTATAATTATTTTAGCAATTACTTGAAGTATTTTCCATATTCTTTTTTAGTTATAATGTAATAAAATTTTAAACAATGAAAAGTATATATACAGATAATATATGTATGTATAAGAAAGTAATTGAACTAGTTATAAAAAAAAATGTAACTACATTTTGTCCCTATAATGTCACCTTCATGTTGAAAAGCAAGACGAAAACAAAAAAAATGAAGGCACACGAATGGAAGAAGAAATAATGTCACCTTCATGTTAAAAACCAAGATGAAAAGAAAAAAAATGAAGGCACACGAATGGAAGAAGAAAAGGAGAATAACTAAGTAAGAAGAAAGAAAACCAATTTAGTGGTAATTAGGTAAGGGTGATCCTGTTATCAAAGTAATCCTAACTTTTATACAATAAAACTAGTGGTGATGCACACGCAACGCACGTGGTAAGTTTTATTTGCATCTTTTTTATCGATGTTGGAACTGGTAAGATGTATTTGTACGTGCTCTACTTACTACAATTAGATCAATAACAATTGCAACGACATCATCAGGTATAGCAGCTTCAATAGTCGTGCTTGGAGAGATTGTGTAAGTTCTCATGATCTGAGATGATAAACTGTCACATGTTTTGTTTAGGTGATGTGATTCCTTGAATGGTGTGATTCCATTACTCAGTTGGGCATATTGAATAAAATGTTCTCTTGAACAGTTACATATGACTTGAACCTTAAAAGGGTTGAATTTTTTACAATTTCTTTAAAAATTTTATTCTTTTTTAAAACCCGTATCAGTTAGATGATACTAAAAACTAAATTTCTAAAACAAGTACCAATTTCCTAAATGGAACCAATTAGTAGTGATTACATGATCATTTGCATCAAATTATCTGAAAGCATGTAACCAAGTAACTATAATGTACATGATGGATGTGACACATTTTAGGTTCTGTATAATAACGGAAGCTTATGTTCCCATATTTAGATTATATAAGGAAATGTTTGGAAAATTCATGATGTAATTAACCATGGCATTGATTGTGAGTTGATTAGAGTGATTCACGTACCTTGATCCTTTTCAAACAACTCTCTTTTTTTTTTTTTTGTTTTTGGAATTAAGTAAATTTTTATAAAGTTTTATTTTTTATTTTTTAATCAATGCTGGTTCTGTGATTTTAAAATTAATTTGCACCAGCAGGCCATGACATTTCTCTGCAACTATTGGCAATCCACATTTCTATCCAACTAGCAATAAGTAATTCTAAAAGCACAAAGTTATAGAATGTTATAATTGTTTGCTGATACATTGTAGCAAAAGGCCAATAATCAAACTAAAGGGATGTATTAATAGCATATGTCATGCAAAGCATCTACCCTTAAATACACTGAACATGGATTATTATGCCACCCTATCTAGTAAGGTCTTCTAGTTGACAGGTTGGTAAGTACATCAAGTTGCATATCTGTTGATCTATCATTTTTCATAGCTCTGTAAGCTCTCCGTTGCCATGTCATTGGCAATTTTGGCAGATACCCTCTTTTGACTAATTACTATGAATAAATCCTTTGATGGAGTAGTTAAGACATCTACCAGAGTCAAACATTTCCATTACGTATATTGAAAAGGTTGGGTTTGTAATGTCATTAACTCAATGAAGTTTATTCAGAAGGCAAGTTATATCTAGAATTTGTCTTAAAAGGGAACTTACTATGAAAGCTTTATTGAGACTGATGGTCACCGGCTCTTTCTCTCATCTTCACTGCCTAGACCTCTTGACTTTTTCTCCATTCTCACTCTCTCCTGCTTGTCCCTCTTATGAAGTTTTTTTCCCAAATATTGTCAATCTCAATAAACCACAGATGGAAACGATTCTTCTCATTTGGGGGGGGAGCATTTGAGCTGAGAGATATACATGTGAAAATCGAAGAAACAATGTTGGAATTAGGAAAGAGGAACTCCAGTATTGATTTCGGAACAAACCAGAACGAACTGAGGAAAAGGGATTTAAACACATCCAACATAGAAGAACCTGTTGCCTAAAGATTCATAATTGACACAGTAAAAACATATGTAGAAAGATTTGGTGGCACAATAAGGTGATGGTAGGCAAAAATGTGTAGCATTCAATTTTCAGTTTCACCAAAGCAAATTTTTAAAAAATAATAATAATTGACAGAAACATCTAGTGAGAGAGACAATTTTACATATGATATGACTGCTACTCGGATGCATCATAACGGGCTCGAAATTGAAATGACCCAAACTCCATTCGAAGCTCCTTCCTCAACTCGAACCTTCCACCTCTCCTGACTCTCCTCTTCTCCCAAAACCTCAGCCGCCGGTGCACCAACGTTGATCACACCCCACCATTCGAAAAACAAGAACACATTGTGCATCAAACTTATGTCGCCGAATAGCGATTTATGGACCTGCGTGTAGGATCTTCTCTGTACTCCGTAGATTTTGGGTATTCTCGTGATTGAGTTTCCATCGAAGAACTATCGGATATCGATTTTCTCGGTCTCGTGGATTTCTTCTCAAGAGAAGGATTCTTAACAGAGACGTACCGAAGAGATACAAACTTTGAAAGAGTTAAATTGCGGCCAACTGACTTCATGACTCCTTAATTTGCAAGTGCGTCCCTTGAGTGATGATATGTGTATGGGCATTTCCTTTATTGAGAAGGCAGGGGCAAGGCCAACCGACGGGTATTGAGATGTATCTGTTACCAACCAGTGTGTCACGGGAGGACCTTAGAATGTCATGTATGTCTTTTACTAGAGAAGGACACCTACATGTGGTGTTTGCTATGCCCATCGAGCAAGCCTACCAAGCAACAAACCTTTATAACTCCTCCATAATTTACAACGATTGCACAGAAAGTAAGACAAATGGCACTAGAAAATAGACATTCTCATTGATTGAAAGGCAACATTTACAACATTTATAACGCTTACAATGCTTACAATACTTGAAAGCAAGTAAGAAAAAGTTTAAAAACTTTACAATTCACCGGGTAGGAGGTGATCAATAATGTACCCCACTAATATAGCATTCTGAGCCATTACAAAATTGGCGCGAGAAAACATCAACATGGCCGAGGAGTTATAATACCTCGGCAGAAAATCTAAACAAAATTCAAAAATTACAAGCTTTGAGAATAGAAAACTACATGATAAAAGCTAAACAAGGAAAAAAAAACCTAGCTTAATCTGCCCTCTAGAGCTAGAAGAAATGTCACGCCAAAGTTTGATCAAAAGGTGAAGTGTGTACAAATCTTGGCATTGGCCTTTCTCATAGCTTGAAGGGAATTATATCGAGGGCTTACTTGGCCAAAAAGTCCTAACTATATACAATGTGTTTGACCCGAGGTTGTGCGCAAATTATGCACGAATCATCCCGTTGACACAGGGCCTTTATTGTTGCCTGCTATTGTGGCTGGCTATTGGGCACGGCTAGGCACAGGAGCATGCAAGTGTTGAGGTGCTGAGGCGCTGCTGGGTGCAAGGGCGCGCATGTGCTGGGGCACAGGGGCACGCAAGTGCTAGGGCGCATGGGCGCGCAGGTGTTGGGGCGCTGGGATGCTGGGCAATGTCTTGGCAACACTTTGGGCACTTGTTGAGCATTCCATGGCCTCTTTGGCAAGGGGGTTTAGGCACAAAAATGACACGTCATGGGGTGCCAAAAGGCGGCCCGTGACATTCTCCCCCACTTGAAGGGTCACCGTCCTCGGTGACTTTTAGGCTAGATAGGTTTTATTGCATCTAGAAAACCCGTCAAATCAATGGCCCTCTCCTAGCTAGTCTCTTCGTCTCCAAGTCCCTTCCATTTAACAAGGTATTCAAGGAATGTCTTTCTTGAAGTAGTGTTCTCTCGATCTGCAAGGATTGCTTCAACCTTCTTTTTTGGAGGCTTGGTCATGATGATGTTCCGTATGAGGACATTGCAGGAGCTGTCCTCCATGTCGGCATGATAAGGATTGAGAAGGCTTACATGAAATACAGGATGAAGTTTCATCTAAGTTGGAGGGTTGATCTTGTAAGCACACTTTTCGATTTTCTTGACAATGGTGACCAGCCCTTCATACTTACGGTTAAGTCTTTTGTCTCGCACCCACATGAAGCTTTGTTGCTCAAGTAGGAGCTTGACTAGAACTTGGTCCCCCGCTTTAAATTCCAATGGCCTCCTTCCTTTGTCCGCCCAGTTCTTCATCTTGCTTGCTACTTTGTTCAAGTAGGCTCAGACAATGTCGGTATCCCTTTGCCAATCTTTGGCAAATTGGAAGGCTCTAGGTGACTTCCCAGTGTAGGGTCCCACCACTGTGTGGGGCAACAGTGGTTGTTGGCCAGTGAGCACCTCAAAGGCACTCTTCCCAGTTGAGCTGCTCTTTTAGGCGTTGAAGCACAATTGTGCAATGTCGAGAAGTTGAACCCAGTTGCGTTGGTTGGCATTGACAAAATGACGTAGGTACTCCTCCAACATGCTATTAAACCGATCTATCTGGCCATCGGTCTCTAGGTGAAAACTCAAAAACATGTCAAGTTATGAACCGAGAAGCTTGAAAAGTTCCGACCAAAAGTTGCCAGTGAAGCGCAAGTCTCAGTTACTGACGATGCTCTTTGGCATGCCCCAATATTTGACCACGTTCTTAAAGAAGAGATGGGTCGTTTCCTCAACCAACAAGTACTTGGGTGCAGGCACAAAGGTTGCATATTTGGAGAATCTATCAACAATTGAAAGAATTGTCCCCATTTCTCCGACTTTGGGCAAGTGGGTGATGAAGTCTAGTGAGACACTCTCCTATGGTCTAGATGGCTCTAGCAAAAGCACAAGCAAACCAGCTTTCTTCTTATGTTCTGACTTGTCCTACTGACATATGAGAAAAAGTGCCCACATATTCATCGACATCATCCCGCATGTGAGGTCAATAATATTCCTTCTCCAGCAAGGCAAAAGTTCACTCAGACCCTGGATGACCTGCCCATTTTGTGTCATGACACTCTGTCACAAGTGCCCTTCTCAACCTGCCAGCCCTTGGTACGTAGATCTTGTTACTCGTTGACATGAACAAACTATCTTGCACCAAAAACTGACGAGTTTTGCCCTCCTTGACAAGGTTGATAAGGTTTTGAGCTACAGGATCCTTGTCGAGGTGAACATGAATGCTGTCACACATCCCAATTGTTAGTGTAGAAATTGTGCAAACACGTTGGCAAGAGGCAAGCTCTGCCCTCCTACTCAACGCGTCTGCCACATGGTTGGTGGCGCTGGCCTTGTACTCTAAGGCAACATCAAACTCTGCCAGCTTTTCTTGCCACCTAGCTTATCTTGCGTTAAGCTTTGGTTGTACAGAAAGTGACTTACAGCTGTGTTGTTAGTCTTCGCCATGAATCGTTGTCCCAACAAATAATGCCTCCACACGCGAATGCAATGAATCACGGCTAGAAGCTCCTTCTCATGTGCCGTGTACCTCCGTTCCGCGTCACTTAGCTTGTGGCTCTTATAGGCCACATGATGCCCTTCCTGTAGCAAAACTCTTCCAAATGCAAAATCTAAGGCATCAATTTGCACTTCAAAAGGCCTTGAAACATCTAGAAGAGCTAAGACGGGATCTCTTGACGTGGCTTCTTTCAACTCATCAAAGGCTTGTTGGCACTTCTCTGACCAAGCCCACTCAATATTCTTCTTGAGCAACTCTGTCAAAGGGGTGACAATCTTTGAATAGCCCTCCACGAATCGCCGATAGTAGTTTGCTAAGCCTAGAAACGATCTTAGCTCAGAAACACTTGTCGGGGTGTGCCACTCTTGGATTGCTTTAACTTTGTCTTGGTCCATCCGGATGCTCCCTTGCTCCATGATATGCCCAAGAACTTGATACATTCTTGGGCAAATGAGCACTTCTCTAACTTGGCATAAAATTGCTTCTCCCTCAGCTTCTGAAACACGAGCTTGAAATGCTTGGCATGTTCTTCCAAGGTTGAACTGTACACCACAATATCATCAAGATGCACCACCACGAACTTATCAAGATACTCTCTGAATACTCCATTCATAAGAGTGGAAAATGTTGTTGGTGCATTCATGAGGCCAAATGGCATGACCATGAACTCAAATGATCCATACCGAGTGACACACGTTGTCTTTGGCTCGTCCCCCTCCTTGATTCTCACTTGATAATAGCCTGATCTCAAATCTAGCTTGGAAAAGTACTTTGCTTGGCAAAGTTGGTCAAAGGAATCAGCAACAAGCAGAAGGAGATATTTGTTCTTGATAGTGATCTTGTTAAGAGCTCGGTAGTCAATACACATTCTGAGACTACCATCATGTTTCTTTTGGAATAGCACTGGTGCTCCATACGGTGCTTTGAAAGGCCTAATAAAACCCGCTTCAATTAACTCTGTGAGTTGTTTCCTCAACTCCTATAACTCTGGAATAGCCATCCTATATGGTGCACGTGTTGGTGGCTTGGCCCCTGGCACAAGCTCAATCTCATGATCAATGCCCCTCCTTGGAGGTAGTGTCTTGGGAAGTTATTCAGGCATCACATCCTAAAACTCCTTCAAGACCTTCTTGATGGATTTGGGGACTGGCCCTTCCTCCAAGACTTCATCTACAGTTAAGGCTGCGATCCATGTGGGCTCATGTCTCTTGGCCCCCTTCTTCAATTGTATGGCTGAGATAAACTTCTCAACGTTGGTGGTTGACATTGTGGGAATGAGGTAAGGCTTGTGACCCATCATACACATGGTGTTTTTGTATGGCATCACTGCTGTCATGGTTTCCCTTAAGAATTCCAACCCAAGGATAGCTTGGAAGTCACCCATGGGCACCGCTGTAAAGTTTATATGCCCCTCCCATGAGCTTACTTTGATAGCAACTAACTTAGCAATGCCATATATTGGTTGGGCTGCCGAATTCACTATCTTAATTCGACTAGTGTCCTCTAAGGACAAGCCCAGTCTCTCCACCTCCGTGCTGGCCACAAAGTTATGGGTGGCCCTAGTGTCCACAAGTGCACAGGTAGGTTTGTCGTTGACCCTTAGATCCACAAACATAAGGCCTTTGGTGGCGACTTTCTTTTTCCCTTCAGCCCAACCCCCTAGTTCCTTTATCCTTCTAGGCTTGGCATCCACATCCTTGCCCTTCTTGGTTTCTGAACTAAAGGCCTGCTTCTTCAGTGCATTTACCATGTGAAAAGCACCCACTTTAGAGCCCATTTTTGAGCCATGCCTCCCACTCTGTCTTGATCTTGTCTCCTCTTCACTATCACTGCCATTGCCCCCACTCTCCTCCTGGTATGGCTTATACCCGAAAGATTGCAGAGCATTTAGTGCCTTCTTCTGTGGGCAGTCAGCTATCTTGTGTGGCCCTTGACATAGGAAACAAGTAATTGGCCCTTTTTGCCTGTTGTCTCGATGTGAGTCCTTCCCTTGGCCCTTAGAGTACTGGTGGGTGTTGTTATTTCTATTTCTATCTCCCTTGTATGAAGACCCCTTGTCGGCTCCCCCACTCTTGGGTTTGCCATGCCCGTGAGGCTTGTTACCTCCCCCACTCTTGTTAGAAGAGCCCCTCTCTTGTTGACGTTGTGGTTCAGTAACATAGTCCACTAGGCATTCAGCAGCTCATTGAGCACTAGATAAATCTTACACCTTCAAACGGTGAAACTCTATTCTTGCCCATAGCTTCAACCCTTCAAGGAAATGAAATAGCTTGTCCTTCTCTGACATATCCCGAATGTCAAGCATTAGGGCCGAAAATTGCCTAACGTAGTCTCTGATAGTGCCAGCGTGTGTCAATTTGCGTAGAGCACGCCTGGCATTATACTTCACATTTTTAGGAAAGAACTGTAGTTTGAGCTCTCTCTTGAACTCCTCCCATGTGTCTATGGTGCATAGCATTTGTTGGATCTCGTCATATTTGATCCGCCACCAACGCTTAGCATCACCAATGAGATATATTGTGGCCATGGAACATTTTGTTCCTCCTTTGCTCGGACAGCTCTGAAGTACTGTTCAAGGTCAAAGAGGAAGTTGTCTAACTCCTTGGCATCCTTGGTACCCCCGTAAGTATGAGGCTCCGGCACCCGCAGACGGGGCATGTTAGATATCGTCACCACCGTTAGGCCATGGTTGCCATCTCCTTCATTGCCGCCTCCCAAGGCAACAAGGTGTGTCACAACATTGACATGGTTGTTTGCATCTTCCAAATCTTGCCGAAGGCTAACAATCTCCACCCGAAGGGCATTGACATATCCGAATGGGGTAGAGCTGGCTGAAGCCCCTATTTCTGGCTGAAGCCCCTATTTCAATCCTCTGTTGCTCCATTGCCCGAATCCTTTCCTCCAACCGTAAGACCACTCTGGCAAATCCTTCCACTTTATTCTCCAAAATCTCAATTCTTTGTGCTTGAGTCACCATGCTGAAATTGTTTTGGCTACACAAAAGCTGCTAGGCCAAAGTCACGTTGTGGCTCCGATACCAACTGTCATGGGATGACCCTAAAGGGTCATATATGTCTATTACCAGCTAGGGACATCCACGTGTGGCGCTTGCTATGGCCTCAAGCAAGCTTGCCAAGCAACAAACCTTCATAACTCCCCCATAATTTACAGCGATTGCACAAAAAGTAAGACAAATGGCACTAAAAAATGGACATTCTTATTGATTGAAAGGCAACATTTACAACATTTACAACATTTACAATGCTTGAAAGCAAGTAAGAAAGAGCTTGAAAGCTTTACAATTCACTAGGTAGGAGGTGGTTAATACATGTACCCCCCCCCCTAATATAGCATTCTGAGCCATTACAAAATTGGCACGAGAAAACATCAACATGGCCGAGGAGTTATAATGCCTCCGTAGAAAATCTAAACGAAATCCAAAAATTACAAGTTTTGAGAATGGAAAACTAAATGATAAAAGCTATACAAGGAAAAAAAAACCTAGCTTAATCTGCCTTCTGGAGCTAGGAGAAATATCACGCCAAAGTTTAACCAAAAGGTGAAATGTGTGCAAATCAATGCCTTTCTTATAGCTCGAAGGGAATTATATCGAGGGCTTGCTAGGCCAAAAATTCCTAATTATATATAATGTTTTGGACCTTGGGTTGTGCGGTAAATTATGCACGAATCATCCCGTTGACACGGGGCCTTTGTTGCTGCCTGCTGTTGTGGCTGACTGTTGGGCATGGCTGGGCATAAGGGTTTGCAAATGCTGAGGCGTTGGAGCGCTGCTGGGTGCAAGGGCCCGCAGGTGCTGGGGCGCAGGGGCGCGCAAGTGCTGGGGTGCTGGGGCACTGCTGGGCGCAGGGGCGTGCAGGTGTTAGGGCACTGGGCAATGTCTTGACAACCCTTTAGGCACTTGTTGAGCATTCTGTGACCCCTTTGGCAAGGGGGTTTGGGCACAAAAATGAGCGTCATGGGGTGCCGAAAGGTGGCCCGTGACACAGTGGTATGTAATTTTGCTTATTTGGAGGGGGCATTTTTTATAAAACAAAGTGTAAGAAATGCTTTTGATTTTGCGCTCTTTTAAAATAGTAGAGATAGAGATAAAAAAGCTGCGAATGGACAAATATGGGCTGATTTTTTTAACACAAGCCATTTTTTAAGTTTTTTTTCCAATCTAGGTGTTGATTCAACAACCCAGATTCAGCATCATTTCAAATAACATTTTAATTGAAAATGTTTTTTCAAATGGCGTTTTCTCCTTGTATTTTTTATAGATACAATCGCAGGCAAAAAGGAAAATACATAAGTGTATAAAAAGTTTTTTTGATACATACGCTATTCCATAAAGTGTTTTTATACAAACGCTTTTCTAAAAAGAATTTATATCAGCAATTGCTCCACCCAATAGATGCTTGGGAATTTAAGCAACTCCATTGAACTAAGTCCATAACTTTCCAATTGAGACTCCGTTTGACGTGCCATAAACTCTTACATGTCACTCGTGCACAAAATACAGCATTCATCAAATAACTAAAAATAAAGGATCTATTTTTTATTGCCTCTGATCAACCATATCCAATTACAAGCCAACGAGATGCTTTTACAACTTCATCACAAACAATGAAAAAAGAAAAAGAAAAGGAAAGGAAAAACAACCCATTCAAGCCAATACAAAGAAAGTTCTGAATCTTGGTTGTTTATTTAAGATCGCCACTTGGTGACTCCTCTAAGGGCTAACCACATCACAGGCACTTCCACTGCATTAGCTTATGCTCGATGATCTTCAACGACACACTGCCCAGTACTAATAACAAATGGCCATAGTTCACTTGGCCAAATGCCACCACCTCCACTCCCACCTATGGCAGCAACTCCAAGCGAAGCCGCAACAACAATTTCTCGTGCCCTCACCAAGATGGAATGAGACCTAGCATAGCGAAGCTATCATATCGATCCCCACAGCAACCTTATCTGGCATGACATGGAAAAGTTAAAAGACCCCCCCCTAGACAAGATAGCCTAGGCTTTACTGGAAAGAGACCACTCATAGGTTGAAGAGATTCCTGACCCTTAACGATACTTGCTCACCAAAACGTTGCAACCTAATAAGCCTTTGTTTTGAAGCCTTGACGTGAAGGCTGCAACTCACAAGTTGAATTGTCATGTCAATGTCAATTAAGCATTCACGTAAAATACTTCGCGTTGGCTAGTCTAAGCATCCCATGTGAATGATATTGACGTAACTAGAATATGTCGATTGGAGCCTAAAACGATATTGCTTATATAATGTTGTGATTACACAAGGAATGCTAAACCATACATTTAAAGATGTTAAAGCAAAAAGCCAAGGTGGGGTATCACCGAGCCGTTCAGTTCCAAGTGCTGACATGGATGATTCCAAAGCTCTCCAACAACGGTGTGTCTGATCGGTTAATACATGGACCCAATCGGTAACAAATAGTATAGCCAAAATCATACCTTTTCAATAAACCTATCCTAATACACGATACGATGAGTCCGGTCAGCCACATCTTTATTGAGAATGCATCCTTATAACCATCCCATGGGGTGACCATCGACAAAAATAATTTTACCATGGCAAGCCTTATTCGATAAATGTTGTGAACAAGAGATTTATTGCAGATGGCATGGCCTCCGTGTCCCAAAGGCTTATTCAGCTAAGTTGTTTAACAAGAGATCAGCTCTCAGTAAGGTCATAAAAATGCTTGCACACGAGATTGATCATATGTAATGAAGGTTGGATAAATACCACTTTTCAGAGCATACGAAGAAAGAATATGTCGATCCAACACAACAAAAATAGAAATTATTGAAAATTTATTGCTGGTTTCTGACACAAAACTTTTAGACTTTTCAGAAGAAGAAGTCGACGATGACTTTGTTAACTATCTACCTAGTAGCCTTTCCATTGGTGGCAAACCACTATGTTGTTTCGAACACATTCCACAAAACTTGTTCTTGTTTCTAGTTAAGTTTTATGTCAAATAAATTCATATGTTAGGGTCATAGTTGGCATTTGCTGTTTCATATAATATATGTCCATGTTAGGATTATATTTGGCTTTTTTTTGTTTCATGTAATATATGTCCATGTTATTCCAAGTCCACCGTTCGATAGAGATAGGACAATTATATTACTATATACTTGAGAGGATCCATGCCTTGTGTGAAAATTGTATTACATATCAAAAACCTTATTAATGCCCATAAAATAAATGCATCTAAATGTAAAATGTTAACTTTATGCATACTCCATGCTACCATATCCTGGTCGATCGATGATGTGCCTGTAACGTCAACATGCAGCCATCAATGGGCCTTGGCAAACCTATATCTATAAGACTTGCAATTGACATGTACTATTACATATTAATATTATATCATTATATTGCAATTGAATGGGTAGTCAATCTATAAATGCTGATAATGAACCGTACCATATGAATGGCTAAAGAAAACGATGCATTAATATAAAATATATGTATATATACAAGCATTCCAGCTGTAAAGGAATCCATAGTCCATCTATAAATAAGAGTTAGTGGGAGACTATTTGGATCACAAACATTTTTCAATTAAATCTCTTGTTTCCTAAAGACAATGGCAAGCAAAGGACCCTATAGTATAGCCAGTGGTCAATACCCTCGAGTGTGGTTGCTGCTTCCATTCGGTGATGAATATTGGAGAGAAAAATATTCAAGCCCTAAAGATTATTATGCTAGTCTACGGCAAGAGTGGGTGGTTAGGGTGGAGGAACAATGCTGACTAGTCATTAATCTGCAAAACCTTGGGGTCAAAATCTCTCAACGAAGGTCTCCAACAATGCCGAGGAGGAACATGGAGGACTATGAAGAAGTAGTATCAATGATAAAAAGGGAGAGAAATAGAATGTTTATGCGGTGGTGTTGATACTTCATGCTCCAACTTGCCACCGAGATAGCAGAGGCTATCGGGAGAGAACTCATAAATGAAAGAGCACACCAAGGCTCTAAACAATGAAAAGCACCTATCCGACTATGAGATGTCAAATGAGGATTAATAGTTTGATTGGCCATCATTATGTTATTTAGTCTGGTGTTATATGTTTAGTTGGTAATTAATTATTCTACCTACTTAGATAGGACCTAATATGTATCTATTATTTCTATTTGTAATAATCAATTTAGTAATGAGAAGTTGATGGCCATTTTATTAGCAAGTATTGCATTGAACTATAGTACGAAGTACAACAATGTCCATGGAAACATAGGCAATACATAAGTTGGTTACAAAAATAGACAATACGAAGTATAAATACAAACATATCCAATACTAATATAATGCAAAGCCCACATCTTTAACGTTCTCTTCATCTGACAACTCAATGTCTGATTGATATTTATCGTCATTATTGGCTTGTATATACATTTCTCATTCACCCAGAAATCCATCTTTTTTCTTCTCATTGACTGACAGAAGAAATGACCATCGTTGGTGATGCTTTGTCATTTTGTTAACTTCTTCATGAAAACTGTGCAAACCATTTGTAATTCATGAGGAGTATTGATCAACATATTCATGGCCCTCCATCGGGGGACTAGAATGCAATGTTTTCAAACTCGAACCATTGAGCGAATCGAAAAAGAGATTGAGTCACGGGTCACTGGTTCAACCAGAATCAAACCATGATGTTATAAAAGACTGGGTCACAGGTCACTAGTTCAACCGAAATCAAACAATGATGTCATAAATACATTTAAAATTATAAATAAATAAATATAAACATTATGAATATAAAAAATACCTAATAACTTAAAATTTTTAAATATTTCTTTTGATATTTTAATTTGTAAAATAAAAAAAAAACAACATACCACCATTCGCTCATCAAAGAAAGATGAGTTTAATGATAGTTGTCTTTATGCAATTGATACTTTGGATATTATCATAATATTTTATTAAAAATCTAATAAGAGTTGTTTTATGTCCATGAAAAGATGAAATCTCTATAATCAAACTGTGCACTTTTCTTTCTTATATTACAAAGGTAAGAGATAACCAATCCCAACCGCATATCTTTTGACTTGCCTTTAAAAACTCTAAAAAGTTTAACCTTTTAAGTGCAAGCCCATGGAAAATCGTGATATATTTATTACCCATTGGATAATATATAATAAAGTATGTAAAAGACTATGCTATATAGTGCACACATCAAACATCAGATTTGAAAAACAGAGAACCTGGCAATAGCATAGAAGTGTTGAACTAGCAGGTTTTACTGGCAGTTTAGCAAATGATTCCACGTTTAACAGCAAGTTTTGACTGGGTTTTGACCAAAATGGGTTTTGAGGGCTAACCGGACCGTTTCTTGGACTGGTTGGCAATTCAACCGGTTGAACCAGTCGGTCTGGTTTGGTTTTCAAAACATTGCTGGAATGTTTACACCTCGACAAACCTCTACCAAAACTTTAGTGTTCTTAATACGATATTGATACTCATCGTACATTATGTTGACATTATTATGTGAGTATCGTTTATTAGGGTCCAATGGATACTCCCATTCATCATAACCAACCTAATAACGACCTGTTGCCTTAAAAATATCACTCACTGTGTATTTCATGTTCGAGTTGTATAATAATGAAAAAAGACTTTTATGACTCACTCCTTATATAGGGCCAACTGATATAATTGTGACTTGTAGACCACTTGAGCTCATGAATGCCCAAAGAATGGTGAACTCACTGGGCCTGTCTGTGCATGTGAAGGATAGGACCTGTAAATCCTAAAGGTTGACAATGTATCTAGTGAATGCAGATTTGGCCAAGGCCATTTCAATGCACAATGACATATACATTATTGCATAGATACATTGATTGGGCTTGGCTTTGGATGCCAATTGATGGTATTGGTCACATGTGAAGGATGTGACTAGTCTCTGAAGGCAATGTGCTTCATGACTACTTTTTGCATGCCTAGTTCTATGATAATATCCCAAGTCACCCAAGAAAAAGTAAACAATGCCAAATCAAAAAGGAAAGACAAACAATGGTGCATGATACAGTTCCTAAATAATATTAAGTTCAAATATAAGTACAACTAGCCATTGTCTTCAATACAAATACAAATACAAATACAAATACAAATATAAATAAACCATCACTACATGGCTAACTACCCTCCAACACACAACTCAGGCAATCCAATTTGGACATTTACACCTATCATGTCCTTATTCCTTACAAATATCGCAATGATTGGTTTGACATTTCCTAGAGATGTCCATCTCATTCTGGATTTGTTTTGTATTTGGATGCCTAAATGTGGCTTCTCTTCAATAGATCAGATCGAGAATGACCTTAGGACTATCGTATGCAGCCTAATAATGCTCGTGCACCATCGATTGAAAACATATTTTCTACATGCGAGCATAAACGTCCATGTTATACTAAGGAGCAATTAAGTGACATGGTTGTCTACTTGATTTCGCACACACTATCAGCATGTGCGAACAAGAATAATGATAGATCACCCATTTTTGGCAATCACATGACATAGGATTTAGAGTAACCACATGTTTGTTATTCCCTTTTGCCCCTACTGGATTTGTAACAACCTCAACGGAATCTTGAGCCCTAGAATTAGAATATAATAACATGGTCGTTGTATTAGACATTGAGAAGTATAGAAATATATCAATAAATGAGATAATTATATACACTTTTCAAAATTTATGACATTTACCAATTAAAGATAGTTACGTGATGACCCCTCGGTCGAGCTTGATAATTTTCTATCCACTCTTGCACTTTAGATGCGTACCTCAACCCTTAGCTAAATCATGCTCAATTTGCATTCGTTTTTTATTGAAAGTGTTCACCATACAGTATAAGGTAACCTAAATACATGCAGTTATGGGCAAGTCTCGTGTACCTCTTAATACATTATTAAAACACTCTAAATCATTGGTTGTTGTAACTCCCCAATGATAACTTCCATCATGTGCCAATGTCCACTTCCTAGGGTCCTCCTTGCACAATTCACCATATGTCAGCATTTTTAACTTTTTAATTTCATCTATTACTTGGTCAAACTAGCGTATTTGATGGGCATTTCTAACTTTCTATATGAGATCCTTAACTTTAGCATTACCAAACTTTTTTTGGTAGTTACTTCGAAATGGAATCAAGTTGGTTCCCCTGGTTGGGGTCTTTCCCATTCATGTTTGAGAGTGCTCAATATGGTTGTATGCTGATCAAAAATCAAAGTGATCCCCTCCTGCCCTAGCACAATAAGATTCCTGACATGGTAGATAAACCATGACCAATCACAATAGTTTTCTAAATAAACTAATGCAAAATCTAACGAAAAAAATGTTATTCCTAATAGTCTCGCCATTGCAATCAGCATTACTCCTATATATATTCTATAAAGATGGGTAATGTCAATACCTATCTGTCACGCCCCAATTTTAGACCAAGTCCTTTTGGCTCAGAAAAAAGTGCAGAACTCTATTATTGGAATGCATTCCCCTAGAAAGACGAGTGTGATTAGGTTTAAACTTGAAATTGATTTGATAAAGGGCTTTTCTGGAAAAATAGGAGTCGCCACCTAACTTGATTAAGGCAAGTTAGAGCACCTAAAACTAAGTATAATCCAAAAATTAAACTTAGGGTTTTTGAAAAAGGTTTTGAAAAACTTCTCAAGAGAGGGTTTTTAAGAAAATAAGTTATTTGGCAACCTTAAGAAAGTTTTAAGCCCTTTTTGAAAATAACTCCATTTTAGTCATTCAAAAACAGAAATCTATGCTCCGGGGATTGTTTACGTGTAGGGAAGATATCCTAAGATCATCACCCTATCTCGCCCTTTTGGTACCTACATGTCTAATCACCCTTTATTCACTCACTAGAATAATCGGTTACCATTATCTACTTAATATCCACTTTAGAGTTTTGAAAATGAGGTTTGGTCATCAATTTTTGGATGAATGATGCATGATGCAAGCTTTAAGAAAAATATTTGAAAACATGAAAGTCTTAAAGGAGTTTGAAACAAGAATATTGACTTGATAGAGAGTTTTAAAAAAGGACTTGAGTTGAAATAATAGTTATGACCGCACCATTTTAGGTTGCCTATATATCTCATTTGGCAAGAATCAGGCCATTCGTAGTTTGGGCTAGAGCCCGATAGAAAATAGGCGCATTAGGACCTTTGGAATGTTTGAAGATGCTTTGAGGTCTTTGGAATGACTTGAGGACACTTTGTGGTCTTTGAAAAATTGATTTGAGAATTTTGACTTGAAGTCAGATGTTGGAGTGCTTTTGGAATAGAACTTGAAGGTTTTTGAAAAACGCTCTTGAAATAGGATTTTGAAGTGTTTTGAAATGTTTTTGGAACAACTCGAGAGAGTTTTGGAAAGGAGTTTTGAAAACCTTGAAGGTAGGGTTTTGAAGTGTTTTAATAAACTTGTCTTTGAAAAGCTTTTGAAAGTGGTTTTTGAAAACACCTAGGGCTTTGAAACCCTAATATGGACAATCTTGGAGGTTGTACTTAATATATCACATTCCCTTGGAATCCCTAGCCATAGAAGGTTAGGGACACTTTAGGGTTGTGAGTTTTTTAATATATTTTTGAAGATAGTTTTTGAAAAAATGTTAAGTGTCTCGTCATTTTAGTTGAGACAAGTTTAAGAGAACCTCTTGGAAGCATTTTTTTTTTGGAAGATAGAGAATGGAAGCATTAGAAAAGAGTTTAGAGTTGATTTTTGAAATCTCAAGAGAGTGGGATGTTTTTGAAAATATGTTATGTAAAGGGTTTTTATAATTGAAAAAGGGGCTTTGAGTTGGAATCTTGAAGCATACTAACCTAGGTCGGGTTGACTTAAGGTTAGGGTAACCTAAGGTTAACTAACTTAGGCTAGGGTTAAGGTGGCCTAAGGTTAGGTTAACCTAGGGTTTGGACAACTAGGTTTATGTTGGACTAAGGTTGGGTTAACCTAGGATTAACTAACTTAGGTTATGTTGACCTAGGGTTAAAGTGGTCTAGGGTTAGCTAACTATGGTTAGGTTAACCTAGGGTTAGGGTGACCTAGGGCTAACTAGCTATGGTTAGGTTAATCTAGGTTTTTGTTAACATAGGTTGGACAACTAGGGTCAAGTTAACTAAGGGTTGGAAGGTGGTTTTATGCATTTTTGAAGAGGGGTTTTGGAAAACAACTAATGTTATGCAAAGGACTCTTGACAAACCTTTTGAAGATCATTTCCATGAAATTGGCTCTAGTCAAGTGTAAGGTTTATATGGTTGATGTTTGAAAATCATTCCGAAGAAGATTTCCTTTAGGACCATTATAACCCTTATCTTGAAAGAGTAGGAACTTTGAAAATCAACATAATAATGAAAACTTTTGAAAAACCACTTTTAATGCAAAGATGGAGAGAATGAATTTTTGAAAATCATATTTAAGAAGAAGGCTTTGAAAACCACTTTCAAATAAAACCATTCTAACAAGATAGGATTTGTATGGCCAATGTAAAGGGAGACCACTCAAGATAGGGTTCCATGGGCCCATTCCAACCACTAACTTGAGTGAATAGAAACCTTAGAAATCAAAGAGTTTGAAAACTATTTTTATGCAAGTTGGAATGCAAGAATGCAAAAATGTGAGTTAGGGTTAATGGGGAGCTTTTGTAAGGCATGATTACTTAGGGTCTCATCCTAAACTTCAAGGGACCAACTCTTAGAACCACTTTGAAGAGATCATTAAACTTCAAGGTACTCCAAGGCCATACCATCTAAAGTAGGCTAGTGAGAGATCCCCCGACATGGTGGCTCTTAGCTTTCCTCTAGGCATGAGCTAAGAGCTCTCTTGTCTTAAACATGCAAGAATGGGGGGTAGAAGATAGGGATTAAAATTGAAAATAGCCTAAGTATGCTAGGACAGAGAAGAGAGGAGTCGGGGTGACAAAATATAAAAGGAAATACTACATTTTGCTTTCAAACACTCTCAAACTTCATTAGATGCTTGGGCATGATCTTGGATGGACTTAGAAAGGGTTGGAATAAGGTTTTCTATAACATAGAGGGCCTTATAGGTGAGGTGTATGGGTTGGAGTGAGGTGATCTATAGCCTAAGTGTTTAGAGAGAGGAGTATATGGAGGGTTTCGGATTTCTGGAGCTGTTTGTGTAGTGTTTTGCCACAATTTTTTACTCTGGAATATGCAAAGGGGGAGGCCTATATTTATAGGCAACCCTAGAGAGACCTAGCGCATGTAGTACATATGCCAGGGCAAAATTTGCCCTAGTGCATGTGCTAAATGTGCCAGTACTGTTCCACTAGTAGAATGCCACGTGGCACCCATTACACTGGCTAAATCTTAAGGGCTAAGCGAAGTTGCATCCACGGTGTTCTTCTAGGGTTTCTCATGAACTTCTGAGTTTTCAAAAAGTCTGAACGGTGTTTGGAAGAGTGAGACATCATCTCGGGAAATGTGCATAAAATCACATTTTTGCGGAGCATCTGTGATACTCTCCGCGGGGGTTCAAAAGTAGTTGTTTGTGTGCCACTTGATCGAGACCTTCAAGAAGCGATCTCTCTGATCGGACAGTATCGATGGAAAGTTCTCCAAAAATACTTTTGGAAATTTTCTAATTTACGCATTTCTCAAGCCGTTTGACGGTGTGTTATAATCAGAGAATTGGAGAAAAAGTCAATCTTGGTGGAGCGTCTCACATAGACGCTCCAAGGGTTACTGAAAGTAGTAGTTTTTGAGCCACGCGATGAGGGGCTTCAGGAAGCGATCCATCTAATCGAGCTGTATCGATGGAAAGACCTATGGTTGAGCTTTCGGGAATTCTTTGGTTTACGCATTTCTCAAGTCGTTTGACGGTGCGTTATAACTAGGGATTCGGGAGAAAAGACAATCTTGGCAGAGCTTTTGCGAGACGCTCTAGAGGGACTTTCATTGAGCCGAGAGTGTTTAGTGTCGTAAGGTCCACCTTAGGTTAAATAGAAGTGTATAATAAGACCCGCCATTCAATATTCTAGGATCGGTGTAGTTTCGAAGCGCGTTTAGGTCGCCAGGGGCAAAATGGTCATTTTGACCAGGCTCGGTTGAGAAAGGTCATGAATGGACCAGAGTGTTATATTAAGTGTGCCGGGTCATTCAGGGATGATCCCGAAAGAATTTTTCACTGTTTGGTGGGATTTGTGTTATGCTAGGGCGTTTAGTGTTAAAATGGTTATTTTAACTGGAGTTAGTCGAAATGGAACTGGAGTTGGACAGAATGGTGTGTTGAATACGCCTAACTAATTAGTAACACTTTAAAAAGGTGGACTTACCGTCTTGAGGGATTTTGAACTTTCTCAAGACGTGCCTAGAGGCCCAAGGGGCGGGTTTGGTAATTTTTCACCGAGTCGGGCTAGTAGGCACCGATGTTGACCTAGTTATTAGTTCCCGAGACTGCCTAGTCTTGCAAAACTACCTGTGCAGTGTTGGTCCCTGAGACCACCTGGTCTTAGAGAACTACTTGTAGGGTGGTGTTGATTTCTGAGAACGCCTAGTCTCAGAAAACTACCTGTGAGGGTAGTGTTGGTCTTCGAAAACACCTGGTCTCGAAGAACTACCGAATGATGAACATTTTACATTGGCGGGCTAGTAAGTGCCAAAAGTAAACCATCTGGAGTTTGATAAGGTGTTGGTCCCCTAGATCGGCCGATCTCGGGAAGCTACCTGGATGGCGTTGGTTCTCGAGACCGCTTGGTTTCAGAAAGCTGCCTGGAATGCCTAGGGGCATGATGGTGTTTATGGCTTTAGTTGGGCCTTGTGGGTCCGGGAAGCGATTAGTTGACTGGATTGGAGTTTAAAAGACCCGTCTTGGGCTTGCATGTATTGTGATGTTTGAAAACTAGATCTGGTGGGATCAAAGATTGCTGCGCGGGCAAAAACGGGGTGCTTACACTATCACTGGAGGGCAATGCTTGAAGCTTTCAATGCATGGCTGAAATACCCAAAATATTATGTCTAGCGCGACTTTGCCCGGCGTATGAATGTCACATGTTTTTAAAATTACAACCGTACCTGGGTTCTTGAACTCTAATGTTATCATGTACCTTGGAAGCTTTTCATAGGAGTCATCCCAATCCCCAAATACCATCGCGATGGCCCAAGCCATGCTTTCTTATATGACACTATGAAACCAGCATTATTTGTAACATTCTTTATTATGGATGCTATCTTCCAACCAGGGTCTTCTTGTACACTACAACAAATGATGACTCGAACTTTACCAAGGAAGAGAATCAGTACATAATATTATATATCTTACTTTAAATTTAAAACCCATAGCGACATACCACAACTTGTGTCTTAATCAAGTATGCAATGAATGTCAAATTAAGATTGCGGTGATCCAAACTGCCCATCCCATGTAAACATGTATGAAGCTCGGGGTATTGTGTGATCTCAAAGAAACTATGCTTCTTCTTCAAACACACACGCAGCTTTCACAGACAATTGCGAGTGTAGCTGGTGCTCCAAACTTTTTTATTTGTTTCTACAATATAATAATGTTTGTTTTTCTTCATATGATACTAGTTACAAGCACTGGTCACTACATTCTTATATTTGAAAACCATCCTGTAAGTGGGATTTTTCGGGAAGGCTGAGCTGAACTCTCAAGCCCACGTAAATGAGTCCAAACTCTCTGCAAGAGAAGAAGGTTAGAATAGATCGACCCTTGGGTGGGCCGATCACACTCTGATAATTTAGTTAGCAAGCTTAATCGAGATAAAAATGAATGAGAGTTGTGAATGCTTAGAGTTAGTTGTCCATACCTGGTTCTCGATGTCTTGGGTATTTATAGCATGATCGATGGAGTGTGTTTGGCCTTGGCCTACCAGCAGGCCCTTATGGCCTGTTGGGTAGGCATCATCATTGACACTGCCTGACCACTTGCAGGGTCTGGCTCACTGTCTCTGGGGATTCCGGCTGACTGGACGTGCACGTCGACGTCGCATGGGAAGCTGCTCGCGTATTTAATGCGAGTCAACTCTGTATTTAATGCTCGAAGACCGTTAGCGGTTTGGGTTCGCCATTCACAGTTTGGGCCATGACGGGAAGGAGGTCGGCGGTTTGGGCCGGCCCGTCCCTTAACTCTAATTTGGGCCTCCAAGCAGCCTAACTTTAATTCGAGTAAATTGGGCCTCACCCGCTGGATTGGGCTGCGGGCTGTTCCCCCACAATTGCCCCCCCAGCCTTTGTGTCGTTTTGACTTCCAAATCGGCCAAGGGCTGTAATGGTCACCCGACCACACGGATGGTGGGAATCTTAAAAGATTTATTTATGGGGTGTCATCGAATCAATAGCCGATGCGACATTTCGACAATGCGTTATGATTACTGCCATTTCCCTGCGCATGAACCGACGGCTTTGATGTATATAAAAGGGTGACGCCCTGTTTAGTAAAAGGCACTCAGTTTTTCCTCCCTTTTTGTCTAGCTTGTGCGTCAGCTGTCTCAGCACCCACCACTATAAGTGTTTTCGAGCCACACTTCTTTCGCTTTTCTCTCTATTTCTCTATACTTCGATGATTGTCCCCTGATGGCATCTCGTCTTCGAAGAATGCTAGACGGTCCGGCTGCCATTGCCCCGTCTAGGGCTAGGTTCGACGTCCCGGATGAAATCAGCTTAAAGCTAGTGAATCCCGATGACCACCGTATGGGAGAGACCGAAAAGGGGGTGCCGTTTCTGGTTATCGCTATCGTGGAAGGGGGATTTAGGTTTCCCCTTAATATTCTTCTTCATAAGTTTATAGTAAAAAATAAGGTGTCGCCCTCTCAGTTTTCGTCGAACGTCTATAGGATCTTCTTTGGTATGCTTGAGATTAATCAACGCCTGGGTGTGAACCTAGGGCTCGTCGAACTGGATTACTGCTACTCGTTTTGCAAGGTCGGGGGGAGTTACAAAGTTTACCTCCGAGCTGTAGACAAGTCCTTAGAGTTAGTGAAGTGCTTGCCTTCCTCTGGGAAGGGCATTGACGATGTTAGGGTTTGGGTAACCTGGCCCTGGGAGTTTGGCGATGTTCCTGAGAAGGAAAGGCCGGCGATCCGATGCTCTAGAGTTCCTTTTGAAATAGGTTTGATGCTGACCTCTTATACTGTGTGTCGTTTAGTTTCTAATATAGATCCGAATCTGATTGTGGCATTTTTGCAGAAAACAAGGAGAAGCGGTCGAAAGCACGCGATTAGCTGGTTAACTTTGACGACCTCAACAAGGTTTTGAACTACCTCGGTAAAGGCAGTTTAAGGCATGTTGCTCGGACCGCACACGTTTTGCTCGCCTACCCGCTTCGATATTTGACCTTCACCACCAATACGGGTGTCCCCCATAGTGTTATCGTGAGATTGGCGAAAGAGGGTGCCGATGGAGATTTCGAGGAAATTCCTGTCGGCGTTGCAGTTGAGAGGGCCCGTAGCATTGCTAGGGTGATTGTTGCAGTTGCTCCTCCATCGGAGCCCGTTGTCGAAGAACAGTGCGACGCACGATTGATGTCGTACAGTTCGGCATCAAGTTCATCGCTACTTACGGTTCCAGACCGCCGAGTTAGGATTCCGGTCAAAACCCAGGAGTCTACACCATCCCCCCACGAAGAGGACGGCATGAGTTTGAGGAAGAGAATGTTTGCCGCTGCCGGCAGGCCGCTGAAATCGGCCACCACAACTTCCACAGACACTCCACCTGCCGAACTAGTGACGGCTCCTGTGGAGGAAGCCCCTCCCGTTCAAAAGAAGTCGGAGACTCACCAGCAAAAGAAAAGGGGCCCCGAGGTTACCTCGCCGCCCCCAGCATCCAAGAAGCTAAAAGGAAAGGGCGTAGTGGATGAGGTCGGCGAGGCCGTAACCATCACATCGGATATTTTAGGCCAACCTCTCACGACAGCAGACTCGATGATTGATCAGACCAAGGTAGCTTTCGGCGTTATGAAAAGCGTTCTTCAGAAAAAAGATATGGCCAAGTTGGGTGAGGCAAGCGACGCGGCTGTCTTTATAGGCACCTTCTATGATTCATTGCTGGTAAGTCGGCACTACCTTTAAATATGTTTAAAGATTTTTCTAAATACTTGTTTTAACACGACCTTTGCTTTTTGGTATAGGGTTGCCTGAATTCTTTGGAGGCGATAACCCGCTTCCAAAAGCTTACCGAGGTGCATCAGGAACTCACTGAAGTACATGGCCGCTTAAATGAGGAGTGGATCGATGCCAATAAGGATCGGATCACCTTCAAGAAGCAAGCCGAAAGAGCATCTGCCGAGCTTCTGTTGATGAAGGCGAATTTCGAAAGGAGGGATAGGGAAGTAACCGACCTCCAAAAGAAATTCGATGTGCAGTCCGTGGATCTGTACAAGGCCAATGCTGAGATCAAGGCACTCCAAATCGAAGTGGCCAAGCTGAAGGCTGATGAGAAGGTGATTTTTGCAGAAAGGTGAAGACAGGGGGGCCGATCGTGTGGCCAAGAAGATGGCGGACCTAAGTCGTGTCATATTTCGGCAAGACTAGAACGGGGCCCTTCATGTCGCTGGAGTGGACAAGTCTACCGACACTTGATGTTTATGCCAGGATTACTTTGACACACCTGAGGATGGTGTTGTGGACCCGAAGAGAGTGGTTGCCAATGTCGAGCATCAAAGACAACTTACTCTAAAGGCTGCTGCTGAAAAGGATAAGGCTGAGAAGGAGAAAGCTGCTGCCGAACAGTCGAAGAGTGCAGAAGAGACCGTAGATTGCTCGGCGGAGACATCTGCGCAGCCAGGGGATAAGTCGGCGTGATGATTATAGCTTTCCTTTGTTTTTGAACATGTTTTTGTAATCAACCAATGCCTATTTTTAATGGAAATCTTTGTTTCATCTCTTATCTAGATACTATCCAACCTTGAATCTACCTGATTTGCTTTGAAATTCATTATCCAATATGATTTCCATTTTTGGGTGACTTGTTCAATTTCTTGGTAGCCTTCTATGCCGACCTGTCCAACTTGGACAGGACCAAGTTTTTACACTTGGTTTTTGTAGCCTTCTTTGGTCGACCTGTCCAACTTGGACAGGACCAAGTTTTTACACTTAGTTTTTTTGGCCTTCTTTGGCCGACCTATCCAACTTGGTCATGACCAAGTTTTTACAATTGGTTTTTCTGGCCTTCTTTGGCCGACCTATCCAACTTGGACAGGACCAAGTTTTTACGCTTGGTTTTTCTGGCCTTCTTTGGCCTGCCTGTCCAACTTGGACAGGACCAAGTTTTTACACTTGGTTTTTCTGGATTCCCGGAGTGCCCAGAGTTGATTTTTCTCTTTGAACAACTTCATTTTCCATTGATCTCATTAGAGCTTTACACATTTGTTGAGTTGTTACATTGTATGGGATTCTACGCTACTAGTAGAATTTCTTCAAGTTATTCGCATTCCAGGTTCAAGGCAACTATCTTCTCTCTTCAACAGTCTCCAACCGGTATGCGCCTACGCCGACCTGGGATGTCACTCTGTAGGGGCCCTCCTAGTTGGGGCCGAGCTTGCCATTTGCTACGTTCTTAGTTGCCCCCAGTACCTTTTATAAAACTAGGTCACCCGGAGCAAAGTTTCTCAGACGAACCCGTTTGTTGTAAGAGCGTCTTAACTGTCACTGTTATTCAGTAAGTCTGATCAAGGCAGCTTCCCTTTTTTCTTCAATAAGATCCAGATCCTCTGCCAGTGTCTAGTCATTGAGCCCTGTGTTGAAGGCTGCCGATTTGATAGTTGGTAGCCTGACCTCTAAAGGTATGACTGCTTCCACCCCGTATGCCAGAGAAAACGGGGTTTGGTCGGTAGATCTCCTTGGAGTCGTTCTATAGGTCCACAGAACACTGGGTAGCTCCTCCGTCCACTTCCCTCGGGCCCTTTCCAGCCACTTTTTAATTCCATTAAGCATGGTTTTGTTTAAAATCTCGGCCTGCCCATTGCACTAAGGATAGGCTGGTGTTGAGTAAAAGTTCCTGATCCCAAGCCCTTCACAGAATGATCTGAACCTATTTCCATCGAACTGGGTGCCGTTGTCTGAAACAATGGCGTGAAGTACCCCGAACCTTGTCATTATACTTTTCCAGCTGAACCTTTTAGCGTCGACCTCTCTGATGGTTGCCAAAGGCTCCGCCTCTACCCATTTAGTAAAGTAGTCAGTCGCTACGATGAAGAACCTTTTGTTGCCCGGAGCTCGAGGCAAAGGTCTGACTATGTCCAGTCCTCACTGAGCGAAAGGCCACGAACTGGTAATGGTTGCTAGATCTTCAGCTGGTTGGTGGATGATAGGAGAGTACCTCTGACACTTGTCACATTTTAGGATGTACTGGATTGTATCTTTCTGCATGTAGGGCCACCAGTATCCTTGTGAGATAGCTAGGTGTGCTACCGATCTTCCGCCGACGTGGCTTCCACATATTCCTTCATGGATTTCGAACAAGACGCCTTGTACTTTATCTGGATGGACGCAGTGCAAGTACTGACTCGTGAAGGAACGTCTATAAAGCTCCTTACTTGGTGACAGCCAATATCTGAGAGCTATGTGTTTGATTCACCGAGCTTCATTCTTGTCTTCTAGCAGTTTGTCTTTGTCAAGGTAGGAGATAATTGGGTCCATCCAATATGGTCTTAACTATTCCATAGCCAGGGCTTGCTCTTTCTCCTAGAAGATACTAGGCCTGGCCAGGGTTTCCACGTTGATTGTCCTTTTTGACCGCGACTTTAGGGTTGTTGCTAACGTTGCCAGAGCATCCGCATGTGAGTTATTGTCCTGGCTGATCTGTTGAAGTTTGTAACTGTTGAATTGGCCGAGCAATTCTTTGGGTTTGGCCAGGTACTGCGTCATTTTATCATTCTTTGCTGCGTATTCTCCTGTAATCTGGTTGACAACAAGCAGGGAGTCCGAATAAATGACGATCTCAGGAATTCTGAGTTCAATGGCTCAGCGTATTCTGGCGAGCAAGACCTCTTATTCAGACTCATTGTTGGAGGCAACGAACTTCAGCTTAATGGTTTGTTCGATGGTTAAATCGTCTAATGTAATGAGCACTATGCCCGATCCTGCCCCTGGGTCATTGGAGGCTCCATCGATGTAGAGTTGCCAATGATCACTTTTTTCCCAAAGATCCAGAGGGAGGTCTTGGTGTGGTTGGGCAGGGACCTGGGTGGTCTCAGGTGGTAATTCAGCGAAGAACTCGGCAACGAAATCGGCAAGGACCTGTCCTTTCACGGCCGATCTGGGTTGGAACTGGATATCAAACTCCCCTAATTTCACGACCCATTTCGCCAACCTTCCAGAGAAGTTGGCCCTTCTGAGAAGAGGTTTCAATTGGTGGTCCGTGAGGACGTTGATGGTGTGAGCCCGGAAGTAATGCACCAATTTACGGGATGCCACTACCAGCGCGAGCACAAATTTTTCGAGGGGTAAATACCTGTTTTCAGCTCCGAGGAGTGTTTTGCTGATATAGTAGACAGGTAACTGCTGCTGATCCTATAGCCTTAGTAGGACGACGCTGATTGCATGTTCCGACACCGCAAGGTAGAGGAAGAGTTCCTCATGCTGGAGTGGGGTGGAAAGCAAGGGTGGTTGGGTCAAGTATTTCTTCAGATCGCTGAAGGCTAAGTCACATTCTGGAGTCCATTTGAATTGTTCTCGTTTCTTCAGAAGCTAGAAGAATGGTCGGCATCTATCTGATGATCGGTTGATGAACCTGTTGAGTGCGGCGGCCATACCAGTCAGCTTTTGTACCTCTTTGGCATTTTTCGGGGCTTGAACGCTCTGGATCGCATTGATCTGCCTCGGATCCACCTCAATGCCCCGATGTGTAACTAAGAACCCCAGAAATTTGCCCAAGCCGACTTCGAAGACGCATTTTGAAGCATTTAGCCTCATTTTGTACTCCTTCAAGATACAGAGTACTTCTTCTAGATCTGCCTAATGAGAGTCGATGAGCTTGCTTTTTACCACCATGTCATCGATGTAGACGTCGACGGTACTATCTAGCTGCTTCTTGAACATATTTGTGACCAACCGGTGGTACGTGGCCCCAGCGTTCTTTAAACCGAAAGGCATCACTTTATAGCAGTAGATACCCCTCAGAGTAATGAAGGCTATTTTCTCTTGGTCGTCAGGGTGGGGGGGAATCTGGTGGTACACTCGGTAAGCATCCAAGAAACTTATCCTCCCGAAGCCAG
This sequence comes from Euryodendron excelsum, assembly GCA_033060915.1. Taxonomy (NCBI): domain Eukaryota; kingdom Viridiplantae; phylum Streptophyta; class Magnoliopsida; order Ericales; family Pentaphylacaceae; genus Euryodendron; species Euryodendron excelsum. The sequence goes on from CM065387.1 coordinate 19,946,089, forward strand.
CTATTACATCCACAAGCTGGTCAATCTTGGGGAGGGGGAATGGGTCTTTGGGGCATGCTTTGTTGAGGTCAGTGAAGTTCACACAGACTCTCCAGTTGTCATCCTTCTTTTTCACCACCACTGTGTTTGACAGCCAGCTTGGGTAGTTAATCTCCCGGATTGCCCCGGCTTCCAAAAGCTTCTCTGTTTCTTCTACAACAGCGTCTACGTGCTGGGTTGCCACCCTTCTCCCTTTCTGAACCACAGGTCAGCACTTTGGGTCAACATTAAGCGATGACAGGCAACGTCGGCGTCAATCCTAGGCATGTTATAAGGTGTCCAAGCGAATACTTCCAGAAAACTTGTCAATAACTCGATCAAGGATTTTTCCCCCCGTTTGGACAAGGAGGTGCCAATGACAAAGTACTTATCGCCCTGCCGATCAATGTATATCTTCTTTAGGTCCTCCACAGCTTTGTTCTCAGGTGTCTATCCCATATCGTCAATGGTTGGGGTGTCTTCATGCAACTCCATCATTTGCACATTCTCAGCCTTGTCTTGGTTGTGCACGCTGTTAGGAAGCACTGTTTGGCGACTACTTGGTCTCCTCTTATCTCCCCTACACCACCAAGGGTCGAGAATCAGATCAGTTGATGGTAGGACGAAGGAATGGCCTTCATGAGGTGTAACCAGGTTCATCCCATGATGGCATTGTAGGGGGAGGGCACGTTAACTACTAGGAATTCTATTTGCAATGTGATTCCTCCAGCAGTTACTGGAACCGTTACCTTCCCCATGGGCTAAACTAGGTCTGAGCTGAATCCGACCAAGGGGCTGAGTAATGGCTGGAGGTCGGACTCCTTGAGTTCTAGTTTTTTGAACAGGCTATAGTACATGACTTCGGATGAACTTCCTTGGTCAATAAGCAATGTTTTCACGTCACAATCCGTCATTCTCGGTGTTACGACCAAGGTGTCATTATGTGGAGTCTTTACTCCTACAAGATCTTTATCCGTGAAGGTAATGGACGTATGGATTTTGCCGACCTTGACTTTCTTGCTCGGCAATTGTACCTGTATTACTTCCCTTAAGTGTGTAGCCTTCTGTATCTCGGCCCGGTATCTATGTGGGTCGACGGTCCCTGAGTCAGCCGAACCATGTAACACATTGATTACTCGGACCGGTCTCACACTTATCTCATTCTGGGCTGTGTGTTCCAACCGCAGTTGCTCGGCTTCTTTCTTCGTCTTTTTCCGATCAATGAATTAGTCGAGATGGCCAGCCTTGGCCAAATCGTCCAAATGCGTTTTCAGATGCTGACTTTGCTCCATCTTGTGCCCCTTTTCGCGATGGTAGGAGTAGAATCTCTTCTGATCTCGAGCTGGCGGGTCTCCTCCTAGCTTCGGCAGTCACTTGAAAAAGGGCTTGTCGCAGATTTGGGGTAAAATTTTATAGATGGGGTCCTTAAAGACTGTATAGACCCCCTCGTTCACCTTTTTCCCCCTAGTTGGTATCTTCTGTTTGGGGTTTCTTGGCATCCTTCTTGGTTGTTTTGTCGGCAACAGCGCTGCCATTTGCCGAACTTGGTTGGGGCATATCTTCATCCAATCGCGCATAGCGCTCGATTCTCAACATCAACTCCTGTATAGTGGGGGTAGGCTTCTTCATCAAGGACCGGCGTAACTGATGCTCTCTGGGCAGGCTGATTTTGAACTGAGTCACAGCCAGTTGTTCGTTGCACTCGTCAATTTAGTTGTAAGCCTCCCAGTAGCGTTGTGCGTACGCCCGTAACCCTTCCCCTTCTTCCTTTCGTAGGGTCAGTAGGAAATCAACCTCCTTTGGCTGCAAGCTGTTTGCTATGAAATGAGCAGTGAACAACTCGGCAAGTTGCCTCCAGCTTGACACGGATTGAGATGGTAACTTGTCGAACCATCGTAAGGCCACACTTCCCAGACTTAAGGGAAAGATTTGGCACATCAACATTTGGTCACCACACCATACTACCATCAGCTGTTTGTAATGCCGAACATGGTTAACCAGGTCAGTCTTCCCATCGTATAGAGTGAACTTTGGTGGGGTGAATTTTCAACGAATCGGGTGGGACTCGATCTCCTCTGTGAATGGCGAGGATGTGATTTGGTCTAGGGCCTTCTTTACTAGGTCGTGGGCCGTGCGCTCATTGGTTTGTTGCTTCCTATCCTCCTGTTTCTCATTGTACCATTTATCCCAGTCTTTTTTCTGTTGAGTGCCCTCCACATGCTCATCATTTGGGGGGGGTTTTGCTCCTATCCCTCCGCCGATCTGTTCGCCTATTGTCACAACACCCGGTACTAAAGGTGTAGCTTCCTCTTAACCGCAGTGCTGGATCATTCCTGCCGCCAGTACTCCACTCTTGGTTAGGGGACTTTTCTCTCCCGCGCCCATCTCTTCCAGAGAATGCCTCCCTCATGACTTGAACTTGGGAGATGAGGTAGGCAATCTCTTCACTGCGTCACCGAATTTCCCTCTCCGCCGTACGGAATGTGTCTTCACTTGGGACTTGCCCACTGGAGGGCGATGGGGCTAGATTCCAGTGGTGGTTTCTGCTGAAGTTTCTGTCCCTGAGATAGTCTGTATTCCTCTGCATTTCGTCCAGTGCTTCCTGGTGGCTTTCAGCAGGTGTCTGTATTTCCTACCTTAGTGTTCTTCCTGTTGAGTCAATGCCTTGATTTTGATGATAACAAAACATGGTTAAATGATCTAATAATTCTACTTAGTGTGCAGATGAATTATTAATTAGATCTTGACTTGAAGCTTATCATAATAGAGGATTTATGATGCAAAGATTTGAATAAAGAATGAAAAGTATAATGAGATTGAAGACTTTGAGGACTTGAAGATATCTTGCAAGAATGAAAAAGAAAAGACCAACTCAAAAATATAAAAGTTGTCTTGAAAGATTTGAAGATGTCTTGAAGACATGGAAGGAATCACAAGAGTAGAAAAGCCTTCTTGGAAGAGTGGTTGAAGTCCATGGAGAAGCTATATTGATTAAAGAATTCTAGAAGAAATCTAGAAATGACGATGCTCAAAGAAGAATAGAAAATCAATTGAAGAAATGAAGATTCTAAGTCATGGAAGCTCTCTTGAAGATATTGAAGAAGACTTGAATCAATGGATGAAGCTATGATAATGGAAGAGCTCTACAAGTGATGAAAATGAAGAAAATTCACCTTGAATGGATTGAAGATGTTCTTGGAGTCATCTAACCTTGAAGAAGTGTTTGCAAGCTTTAAAAAGCCTATTTAGATGGTCCTTGAAGAGATTGGAAGCTTTGAAAAAGAATGAAGAAAAGTTGCAAAAATATGGGTTTTGGTAAAAAGAGTCGACCCCTCAAGCAAAAAGAGTTGACTCATTCGAACAGAGCCTTGGAATTCTGCTGGAAGCTTAAAAGAGTCGACTCCTGGCCAAAAAAAGTCGACTCATTGCAACAGAGAACAACAATTCTGCAGACTGCTGAAAAGAGTCGACTCCTGGGACAAAAGAGTCGATTCATTTGGACAGTGACTTGAAAAATCTGCTGAAATGCAAAAAGAGTCGACTCATTGTGAAAAGAGTCGACCCCTAGACCATAACGGCTAGTTTTCTGACAGACGGTATGGGCAAAAAATGCAACCAAATCATCTCCCATACTTCTCCAACGGCTAGAATCGATCCATACCTATATATATGAGATACATACAGCTTCAAACAAGAAGAGAAGAACAATCATACCATTCATATCAAGTGCTTGAAGCTGAAAATCACCTGTACCTAACTGCCACATATTTTTGCTGAGTGTTTAAAGTTATCCATTGAGTTGTATTCATTCATATACTCACTAGGAGAGTCACTCTTTGTATAATCTTCATTCATTCTCGTTTGGGTGGGTTTGTAACCTTGTAAGTTTGAGTGTTCTTGGAAAAACACTTGTAAGTTTAAGAGAAGCTTAGACAAAATCTCTTGGGTTTTGAAAGCTTAGGAAGAAGCTTTTGTAAGAGTGAGCTGGGCACTCGTGGCACAACCAACGGCTGTGTAAGGAGTATTGCATAGTGGAATTCCTTCGAAAGGATCGAAGAAGAGAGGACGTAGGCAAGGTTGGCCGAACCTCTATAAATCTGGTGCATATTTCTTCTGCCTCTGTTTTGCTTACTTGCTATTATGCATGCTTGCAAATACTTATTTTAATGTACACTTCATTTACTTGATACATATACTTTGATTATTTGTTACTAAAGTACATAAATGATTTTTTAGTTGAAATTCTTATTAAAAATTCTATAAAACCCAATTCACCCCCCCTCTTGGGTTGCCTACTTGGGCCAACACTTCCTCGTTGCCGATCCACTGGCATAGATTGGTAGTGCGTCGAGTTAGTCTGATCTTTACTAGAAGAGGCTCTGCTACTTCTCCCATCGTGGTTCTCTCTTCTTTCTCTTCGGTCGTTCAGGCTCATGATTTTTTTAAGCCTTCCCACAGACGGCGCCAATTGTAAGTGGGATTCTCTGGGAAGGCTAGGCCAAACTCTCAAGCCCCCGTAAATGAGTCCAAACTCTCTGCAAGAGAAGAAGGTTAGAATGGATCGACCCTTGGGTGGGCCGATCACATTCCGATGATTAAGTTAGCAAGCTTAATCGAGATAAAAATGAATGAGAGTTGTGAATGCTTGGAGTTAGTTGTCTATACCTGGTTCTCGGTGTCTTGGGTATTTATAGCATGATCGATGGAGTATGTTTGGTCTTGGCCTACCAGCAGGCCCTTATGGTCTATTGGGTAGGCATCATCATTGACGTCGTTTGACCACTCGCAGGGTCTGGCTCACCGTCACTAGGGATTCCGGCTGACCGGACGTGCACGTCGACGTCGCATGGGAAGCCGCTCGCGCATTTAATGCAAGTCAACTCTGCATTTAATGCTCGAAGACCACTAGCGGTTTGGGCTCGCCTTTCGCAGTTTGGGCCATAGCGGGAAAGAGGTCGGCAGTTTGGGCTGGCCTATCCCTTAACTCTGATTTGGGCCGCCAAGCAGCCCAACTTTAATTCGAGTAAATTGGGCCTCACCCGTTGGGTTGGGCCGCGGGCTGTTCCCCCACACATCCCTTTTGCAAACTCTGGATTAGTATCTGACCATATCAGACCACGATCATATAAATCTCAACCAGCTATGGTATCATCTACCCCATCCAGGTTTGTAAAAAAGGGCACCAGAGTGTCATTTAAGTCAGCAAGGTTGACTTGTTCGTGTCCATCATCATCAGAGTCGTAATTTACTTCATTTATTAATAAAACATCAACATCTTCATCTGATTTGTCAAACTAAACAACATCTACATCTTCATCTACTCGTCTCCTGATCTTATCTAAGCCAACAAGCCGTTCCACGAGATCCATACTTGCACTGGGACCTCCCACCTCCACGCATCCCATTGGCTCAAAGCATATTGTGGATGAGGTGTTGGTGGACTATGGAAGTCATGAAATTGTTCAAAATTAGTCTGACCCTACGAGTACTCCTCATTTGGGCTAAAAAGGATAGACATTCGTTACCCCAGCACATCTTTTGTCGTTGCACTGTGACTACTCTACCCAAGTGTAAGCAATCCAGTAAATGTCCTCAAGGCTGATACATCACCCTCTCGTGACAAGAGTTCACCATACGACTGGACGTCTCTCCACATCACATTAGGACGACTGACACTAGTGGTCATTGTGCTCCCCTCCTTCACAATGTATATTTCAACACAATGCAAGTCAGGATATCTCGAAGGGAGAATTAAGACAGTTTGCAATGTCCTATCGTCATTAACTGACAACTTCTTACATATCATTACTTCTCCATTTCATCTATAAGGGTATCTACATATGAACTTTATATTTACAAGTTTTTTTATACTCAAGCCATCATAGTTATGCCGTAACCCAGTGAATGAGGTTCCCAGTTCTACATTATAACATCCACTAGCCTCTATATCATAGGCTATCCCTTTTCAGCAATCTCATACTATCTCCCCCCCACCCCCCACCAAAAAAAAAAAAAACATTACTATTATCATCATTACTTAGTTGTGCCTACCATTAAACACATATATTACAAACAAACATATTATGAGCACACATGTGTAACATACATGTAAACTTCCTAGAGCCAAATGCATGTCTTTGAGTAGTTGTGCTCATAATACTTAAAATGAATAAAATTGAAAAAAATTGCAACCAGTTAATAATCGAACAATTCATTCCCATACAAAAAAAAAAAAAAATGTATAACAACAAATCAAATTTTTTCGGAATTTTATTTTCTCTTTCTTGTTTCTCATTTTTATCAACCTTTTGCTAAGAATTGTATGTTGTTCTCTTTTATCTAAAAGTATTAATTGAAAATCTGCTTTAACAAGCAGCACTTGAATGTTAGGACTATTGGGTGGAACTACTCTGTTAATTACGACTTGCATTTTCAAATTCTTCAGTTTATGTTTAAATTTTCTTCACCTTATATGTGTTTGGTTTTTCTAAATGTCTTTAAATTGGATGGCTCCAGGAATAAATGTATAACCTTTTGGTTTTTCTAAATGTCTTTAAATTGGATGGCTCCAAGAATAAATGTATAACCTTCTCATTCTCAACTTAGATGAGTTCGTCAGCATTTGCAACATAGTATGAAATTAACAGAGTATGTAATGAAAATGACCATATTGTAACCCAATACCATTTCTATTATTTTTTTGGTTTCATGTGGATGACAAAGAAGCAATGTTTTTGTCTTTTTTAGTGTTTAAAGTATTTTGCAACTACTCCATAATTTATTTTGCAGTATCTACTTTTATACATTTACTATGAATTTTGCAATCCATAATTAATAGAGATTTACTAGGGATATTGACAAGAATATATGTACTACAACCTGTGGAAAAGGGAAAGGAGAAAAAAGAGCCCGAGATCAATCCTTGGGGCTGGGGAAAATCAAGAGGACAAGGTTAAACCTTTTCACCCAAGTAGTATTAATCTACTATACTATTGTTTTTTCTATTATTATTTGTGAACTCAAATAAAATTCAATACAAAATGCTTGCAAATTCAAATTTTGTTGGGAGTTCCACGGGCATGGGTCATCTCATGGGTCATTTCAAGTATCACATAATATTCAGAAAACAACACTAACCGAATTGTGACTCATTATATTACAATGTAGTATAAATATTAAAACATGTAACATAATGTTCAGAATACAATATATAACACAATGTAACTCATTATATAACAATTTAGTATAGAAATTGTTACTTATCTTTTCAAAAAACTTCCAATGTCACTCCTACAACACCCAAGGGGGAAGCCCTAGATTCCACACACCTTGGACTCCAAGCCCAAGCCCAAGCCCAAGCCCTAGCCTCAAAGGGAAGGCCCAAAATGAGAGAGAGAGAGAGAGAGAGAGAGAGATCCCGACGAGAGAGAGATCACGGGAGGGAGAGAGAGATCCCGGCGAGAGAAAGAGAGAGATCACAGGAGGGAAAGAGAGCTAAGAGAGTGAACTGAGTAAGGGGAAATGAGAGCTCGATAGAGAGATTGGAGTTATCTCGTCGAACAAATGCTATTCCAAATAGCATTTTCGGGGGAAAAAAAAAGTTATTTAAAATAGTGTTTTTAAAAAAATATTATTTCAAGTAGCGCTAATACGCTTTCGTACCTTTTTATTAAAAATACAAGAAGAAATGTGATTTGAAAAAATGTTTTCACTATAAACACCATTTTATATAGCTCTGAATATGAATTGTCGAATGAAGTTAAAATAATACCTAATTGGACATTCACTTCAAATTTTCCATTTGTTAGGGAAATGAGCCGACAAATATGATCTTTATGATCTAATGATTTGTATGGTTTGGAGGGAATTTTTGTCAATTTATATTGAGTCTGCTCGCAATAGAACTCCTCTCGGTAATAAAAATGTTAATTGTCCATGTGTCGTTAGTTGAGTGGTCACGTGTTAATCCAGAAAACTTGTCCTAGGAGTAGTGTCCTTGGGCTGAGTAGACCATGTTTACACATTGTTTATAAAGATAAAAAGTGGGAGGGGAAAGAGAGTAAAAGAAGTGGGTCCTAGGAAAAGGGTTTCTTCTTCTTATTTGATTGGAAGGGAAGGAGATGCAAAGGAAGTGTGCATAAAATTGTTTTGTTATTATAACCTGCTTGGCAAAGAGTACTATTCCCTTGCTTTTTGCAATGTCAATTAACTTTGAAGGAAAAAATAGTAACTTCATAGCTTTTAAAAAGAGTGGGCTTACTTCGCCCTCACTTCTAAAAAATTATTTAGTGTTTTTGAGACAACACGTAATTCTTATTCCATTATTCACATAGTGATGGGATAAAGAATATGTAGTGCTCTAAGATGACATTTCTCCTTGCTTCGCCTTCCTCAGACAGTTAGTTAAGTCTCATTTTAGAAATTCTTGTGATGATGCATTGGAAGTTGATATCGTTCATTCTTTCAATGCCATGTTTCTGATTGGTCTAATTTAAGATTTTAAATTGATAAATTAGAATAAGCCTTTTAATATATAATTTACTTTACTTTTTTTTTACATGGAATTAAATTTTACCTTTCTCTCTCTCTTTCTCTCTCTCTCTAAGTTGTACAGAGCATGATCATATTTATTAATAGACATATTTATTATTTGTAATTAAAAATATTTACAAATAAAATGAACCCTATCTCTAATAAAAATACAATACAAGCTTTGAATTAAAAAAAAACTAAACGAAAAGTCTAGTGGACTATACTTACCTAAACAAACTCAAACCATCTGCCTCTTTCTCGGCCCCTTCATATAACTGGTCCATGTTATCAATGTTATAAATACAAATATATGTGAAAATGAAAGTTTTCTTAGTAATAAATATTTATATTTATCACATTGATGATGTGAGTCAATGAAATTGAGGGGGCAAAGAAAGAGATACACTGAGAAGGTAGAAAATTCTCGATTCTGCCTAAACACCTAACTATTATTATTTCCTTTCCGCGCTCAGGCAAAGAGGGGTAAATTTGACAATGAAACAAATGGAGAGAGAGAGAGAGAGAGTTTTATGCTTTAGACTTCTGAGTTTTGTTATATTAGTAAAAATGATTTGGAGTTGCATTTTCTTTTTTCTTTTTTTTAGAGTTTAATAAAGTAGTTGATTTTAAGCCTTATTTTTCTAATGGACATTTTCCTTTACGGAGCATTTTTTCAAAAAAAAAAAAAAGATGTAGAAAAACTATATAGAACCTTTAACCATAGCATATATGTTTTAAACAATTGAATTTTTGTTTTCCGAAGTACCCAAAAAAAAAAGTTTTAAACAATTTAGAATCTTTTGAAATTGGCACTCTAAAGTACGGGTTTTGGTGGCTTAGTAGATAAGCCGGCAAGCATTTTGGGTTTTACGACCAGTTGACATGCAACACAGACTCGAATGGGTGAAGATTCTTTTAAATGTTTGGATTGTTAGACATTTGGTCTGTTTTCTTTTTATTGCTTGCTTGTGTGCTTCTTCTCTTCCCCTTTTCCCATCTGTTTTGTTTTTCGTTTTTAATTTCAAAACCTTCATGTTGTACGAATTAAGTCCAACAATAAAAAATTTCCTTCTATATGTCTTTCCTAAATTGTTTTGGTCTTATTATCTAATAAATGAAAAAAGAAAGTACACAAATATCCTATGAGAATAATTCTTAGTTTAATAAGTAGCGACTATTGGATCACAATCTAATGGTTTAGGTTAATTATCCTAAGTAATATTGGAAAGTGTTGAGTAACCCTTTGGGTATATATATTGAGCCTCATATACCCAAAAACAAATCTTTTACGTTGTATTTGGATAAAAAATTTAGTGATAAAAAAGAAAAGGAAAAGAAAGAGGTCAAGAAAAATATAACAAATCAATTTTTTTTTATTTACTTTTCTCTTAATAAATTTAAGTTCCAAACATAGTAGCCAATAAATTTTTAGTTTGCCTTATACTCATGTTAAGGGTGAAGATTTTGAAATTGTCGTTTCTTCATCGCAGTTTGAATCAAATCATTATGCTTGCTCTATTAATTACAACTTTCTTTCCTTGTGCTCTTGACAATTATTTATAGTTAACAATTGCTATCCTCGCAAATATTAGGTTTCTATTTCTACAATCAACTAAAATACCCTTCGTCAAAAACTAATTAATTCTCTCTAGCCTCTCAATTTCACTAGTTTGTTAAAAGTTGGCACTAATAACGCTTTTAGTTAGTATTGGAAAACAAATCAAGCTCTCAAGTCAACTTGTGTTTGACTCGTTAAAATATCATTAAAAAATAGTTTATTGTGTAAATAAGTCAAGTTTAAATACATTTTGAAACTCATTAATTTTTTAGATCGATTTGAAATTAGCTCGATAAGTTTATATTCATAATTATATAGAAACAAAACTATTTAAACTTAGCACATTATTAATTTGATTAAAACTCGTTTGAGATCAGTTGAAAAAATAAGTAAATCGAACTTAAACACATTATAAGTCTTGTTAAGTTGCTTAAATCAAGCTTCAAAAAAAAAATTATTTGGCAAGACTCGACTAGTTTGCAGCACTACCGATAGTGAACATGTGCTATTGAAGGTTAATTTTATCATGCCATTGAAAAAGAAATTGTCAAAGCATGTTTTTCTGAAAAGTAAGTGCATTCATGTTACCAATATGAATATCTAAAAAAGAAAAAACAAGAATTAATTAAGATTGGAGTAAATTCTCATTATTTTCTTCGTATAGAAGCAACCTTTCTCTTTTATAAAAAAAAATATATATATATATACTTCCTCTTCTTAAAAAAATAAAATATGGGCTTAACAAATATACGACAAGAAGTAAATAAGATTGTGGGAAAAAAAATCTCCAATGTTATTTTCTTTATACAAAATAAGCCCCTCTAATATACATACGTATACGCACACCTACACTTTCTTTTTTTAACAGAAAAAGAAATAAATGTCTCATGGAAAGAATTAAATGAAAAAAATTTAAATCCCAATATTATTTTCCTTTTCAAAAAAAGAATAATTGAATGCCAGAACAAGTATATGGAATGAAACAGCATTGAAATGTGTTATGAAAATTTTCAAAATTTCGAAATGGGAAGACGAAAGCATCCATAGTTATCTCTGTTCTCACTCTCTCTCTCTCTCTCTACATATATGTTGAGAGGACGCATTCCAATTTCCAGTCTCTCTACTCTCCCACCATCTCAGGAAAACCTAAAGGTATGATCTTCTCGTCTCTTAATCCATCGATTATGCCGACGCATTTGCATGTGCATTTGTTTTGTGATACGGGTTTGACAAAAGAATTAATCTGTTGGAATTGCTTGTGGTTTTGGGTTATTGAAATGTTTTTGATTTCATTGCTTTTGTCTATGAAAGGAAAATGACTTTGATCACTGTGGTGGACCGTTCGATTTTCAGTTTTAGCTGCTGTGTGTATTAGGTTCTATTTGTTATTTTGTGCTTTTCAAAATTCTGGAAGTGTTTTTGTGTGTGTGTGTTTTTTTTTTTTTTTTGTTTTTGTTTTTGTTTTCTGAAAGTAAAATGACCGTGTTTGAGAATGTGGAGTCTGTTTGTGTGTGTGTGTGTGTGTGTGTGTGTGTGTGAGAGAGAGAGAGAGAGAGAGAGAGAGAGAGAGAGAGCATCCACATAATTAATTAAACTCAGAGAGAGCTATAGATAGTATATATCTAATCATGTATAAGTGAGTTTTTTATTTTATTTTTTAATTTATTGTTACTATTCTGTTAATCAAATGGGGTTCTCAATGCCTCTTAGCTATTATTTTTGTTTTGAAACTACAAATATTTATCCTCTGGTTAATGGGGAATTGGGTGGAAAATTTGTGAATATAATTATACATATAATCTTGATTCATCATCTGTGAAAACTCTTCTCACTCTGTAGAAAAGAGGAAAAAGAAAATGATTCTACGTACATAAGAAGTGTGTTTTCTTCCGAAACAATGATTCCATAAATTTCTCAGAAAATCTTTGAGGTTAATTTTATTTTCTCTATTTTTGGGACTTAGTTTGAAATTTTTAAAAATGAAAAAATGTTTAAAGCTGCATCCTTTAAACCCATAATCTAATTTCTTTTTTTAATTATTCTCTCTCTCTCTCTCTCTCTCTCTCTCTCTCTCTCTCTCTCTCTCTCTCTCTCTCTCAGTTCACAATATTTGAACATTCAACTCCTGAGGTAAACAGTAGTATGATACTTATAAATTTTCATTAGCTGAAGTCTCAGATAATGCAAAATTAATCAGTTGGATGTATCACAGGTTCTTTGCTTTCATTAGCCCTTTTCTTTTAGTAAATTTTTATTAGCTCAAAACTAGCAGCTTTTTTTGAAATATTGAAGACAGCATAATGTTTGGGTTCAAATCAAAATTTGATTAAACAACACAAAGAAAGACCCCATTTGATGGACTTGGTGGTGAGAATAAAGGGTCTTGTGGCAGCATGACATGATGGTAGTGCAGTATGAAGGCAGGCATGCTACTATTTACAGCCACATGAACAAGGGCCTACCATAATTTTGTCTTCTGCAGTATGGATTTTGATTTTTTTCCTCTGTTATCTACGTTTTCTTCTGATTCAGTATTTTTGAAATTCTCTGAAGATATGCTTTTCTGCAATATGCTCGTTTCTTGCTTTCTTAAAATGAAAACCAGGAAATATGCTTTTTGAAATTCTAAGAAATTTTTTTCTTCAATCACAGTAATGAGATTTTAAACATGTACATTTTTATGCTGAATTAGATAACAGAATCTTTTTTTCGATCGCAGCACTGAGACGTACAGTTGAGAAACTTTTGAAGATAGGATACATTTGTTATTAAATCATCTTCCATTCTTATTATAACATAAGAAATTTAGTACTGATAGCAATAAGCATTCAGGGATTGAGGTAACATCTGAAGGGTGAATTGAGACTTCGGAGGAAAATGGTGCTTGATTTAGATCTCAACGATCCACCTTCACCTGTTGACAATGTGGGCGACCCTGTTGATGTCAGTCTTAACATAGGGCTACCTTGGGAGAGCAGACTGTTGCAAATACAAACGACAACCCGGCTTGAGTCCATTGATGATGAAGTTGTTATATGCTCCCCAAGAGGCTTTGCTGAGGTATGAAATCTTACATTATTATCCTAGTTGCTAATCTTATTAGTTTACCAGGCCTTTAAGTTTATTGGTTGCCTTTTTGTCCTCATCTTAGGCTAGGGAGAAGGCTAGAAGGAACCGCGGGGAAATAGAGTTGATAGATGCAGAAAGTGATATTCAAATAGGCCGTTCTGGTTAGTAGCAATTATTTATTCCTCTCTTATTACTTCTGATTATGGAATTTTGAAGTTTTGGATAAATAAACTTTTTATTTGTTATCTTCTAGTAATCTGGTGGCTATTTACTTTGTTTATTATTGCTTCTGCTTTTATGATTTTTTGTTTTGTTGCTTTAATTATGGTCATTCATTTCCACGGGACCTGAAAATATACAAGTATCTGCTTACAGCACTGGAAGATTTCCCTTTTGCCCTTGAAATTATTCTTCAGAGTCATGCCTCCTAATGGCAGAAAATTGACACCTTTTTAGCATATTAATTTTTAAATATATTTGAGATCAGGTGTGACAAGTGACAACCATATTTAATTTATGACACTTTTGTTTTTTGTGTTTCTTTTCTGACTCATTTTTTTGGTCATCAATGAGTGATCTTATCCTTCTTTGGCTCCCAAAATATGGGAATGGAACATTGTTTAGCATCCTGTTTTATAACAATTTGTAAAACTTGGGCTTATCAATGAAATATTCTAGCCTTAATTCGCCCCTACTTTTGCATTTCGTTGTGGCTTGGAAGACGCTGTGGTACTACAGCAAGGCTGCAAGCCATTATTTTGCAGCAGTAAGAGTTTTGTATATTTCTATATTTTCAAGAAACCTCAAGTAAAATCCATAGTGGATCTTACAATCTTACAATCTTTCACGATCCATTTTGGCAAAATCGATCCGGATCTTATAGAAACTCCCTTGGAGGTAGGATCTTTTGATTTTAATGTAGGATCATACTAGATCGTAGAATCTTGATCCGGATCTTGATTCTATCCAATCCCATTTTTAAACTATGTTTTGCTTAATATGTTGGTTTATTTTTGTTATCATTTTTATGTTTGGGGCTTATCCATTTTACAGTTGGTCCAAATCAAATAAAAATATAACATATGGAATCAAACTGGTAGGAAAAAAAATTGGGCAATCAACATTCCTACATTACAACATTTCGGAAAAACTAGAGAGTTAGAGGAATATAGATGCTATTCAAGCATCTACATCTCCCTTCTAGCCCATTCCACTCTCAAACAATGGCTCATCTACTCTCTTTCATATAGCATATCTCTCCCTCCCTCTCAGTTGATTACTCGACTACATTTTTTCTCTCTTTTTCTCTAGTTAATCAAATAGCTCACTTTTAGTCTACTTCTAATAAATGTTATTCATACAGATATTGTTATGGAATTTTTTTTTGTAGGACCTTATGATCCTCGAGCGATCTAACGTAGGATCTCAATTTTGACAACCTTGGTAAAATATTGGACCAACATGTTACCAACTGACTAATTTCCCATTCGATTTAAACATGTCAATGAATGTTTGTGATTTAATTAATTTTTGTTTAACATACTACCTCTGGTACACATTTAATTATTTTAATTATCAGGGTAATAGCTAAGGTTTGTGTTGGTTGGATGATATGTCCAATTACATTCTCGTCACTCTAGAGTATAGAAGTTAAATTACAAATTTTACACTCGGGGAAGTATGATGCTTTGGAAGGTCCTTCTTTGTCACTTACATCCTTCATGAAAAGTTAGGCCGTTAGGCAACTTTTAGTTACTCTCTTTCACTGAAGGAATACTAATATCTTCTGTAACTTGTTCCTTAATACTTTTGGGGATACTTATGCCCATCCTTGAATCGGTGTTACAGAATCGACAGCTAGATCATTTCCCGGCAGCAACAACCGGCGTAGAAAAGGTCCGCCAAAACATACAATGGTCAATAGCGACCATTGCATAAATTTGGAAAGCAATGAAAAAACCAAGGTGTTATGACTATCTTTTGATTGTGCCATTGGTTTTTGCGTGATTACATAGTTTCTTGTTTCAGTATCTCATTTCCTTCCCTAATTTAACTATGATGGAGTTATGATAGTATCAGGCTATTTTCCTTTCTTTCATCTTTTAGACCTGACTGTGGGATTGGATACTTGACTTCTGTTTTTGCTCATTGATTGACACCATGCTAAGAAATCAATAATAGTTGGTCTTGCATCTTGCATTAATATTCAATACATATAAATGGACTTGAGAAATATCATCAAATGGCAAATCTCCCATCAAACATATCTTCGATGAATCTTGTTGGACAGTTGTTACCTAATTACCTTAACATAAAACCTATTCTAGTTGTAGTAATTAGGGCTACCTTAAATAGTATGCTATACGAATCTGATTCTTTTGGCTTATGCATTATAAATCCATTATCTTCCTTACCTGCTCATCATTGTGCATCTCGAAAGACTGCCAGATCATCTCTAAATTTTCAAAGTTCATGAATGAGGTCAGTCTAATGACTCAAATCTCTTGTGCACCTATTTGTTTTTGTGCAGGTGCATTGATACACTGCAAGATGATACCCATAATAGTTATTTTCACTGATCTTCTGGAATCCTTTTGAAAAAATTTCATGCATATATATGGAGGTTGACCTGCTAATTAGTTACATAGGCTTAGGGTAAAAATTCGCCTTTTTTCCCATGACAATCAATATATGGACACTAAGGTTAGAGCGTTTCATAAGGCGAAGCAGGACATGTTCGATCTCACTTCCCTTTTCTCTTGATAAGTAGTAAAAATTGTTCCCTTTTGGTAAAACCTCTTGAGAACTAATTTTAATCCCTTATGTAAAGTATATTTGAATATACAAACAAATAATAATATTTCATTTTGTTTAACTTTGAGATATAATTGTTTTGGGAATGTATTGACCATAAAAGATATAGCAAAAAATTCGAGAAGACACAAATATGTTGGAAACATACTCTAAGATAACTATTTTTATGTACTTACAATAATTGATTTATTGAACTTGTTTGAGATCTATACATCCATGTACATAAGAGGGCACAAGCTATGTTACCTAGACTCTAGTACAGGTGTTGAGTGCGGTGCTTGTCCAAGTGTTGGATTCATCTAATTCTCATATCCAAGGACACTTGGACTTGGCTAGGTTTCATATATTTTAAATCCATGTTTTGTTTTTTAAGGCAAAATGGTGTTTACAAACTAAAATATAGCATTTCATGTATAAAATGGAAGTCCTATGCTTAATTTTATAGTAAATTCAATTAGTTATACATACTTGTTAGCTGCATGCCCAACTAACCATATCAGACACATATCTTATACTCTTATCCGAGTATCGAGTGTCCAACATGGGTATTTTACAAATTTAGAAGAGTCCAGATAACAAAGGGCACAAGTCAGAATTGGATGTGTATTTTTATGTATATTTGAGTTTAAGAAGCACATAAACTTCCAAGACGGCTTTGTATCCGTGTCGGACATGTGTTGGATATCGACATTCGTTGGACAATTTCGGACATGTGTTAGACACACGTTTAAACGTGTCCTATTATTTTTAAATTTTTTGAAGCCGACACACTTCAAACATTTAGGGAACACACATATCCATCATATGGACATATATGAAACACATGGCAAGTTTAGAGAAAATAATATGAGATCTAATTATAAAATAAAAACAATGTGGATTTATACCTATTAAGCTGTTATGTTTTAATTTTAAATTTGTTGCATACTTTTTTGGATTAAATGATATTTAATGTATGAACTGAATTTTGTTTTATGTTGAATTGATGCTATTCTGTTATTTATATTTTGGGGGGTTTGTGGATGTTACAATGATATATGTAGAAAATAAAATATATAAAATATATTTTTTTGCAATATCCTCAACATGCTCGTATCCCTATATTTTGAAAATTGTAGTGTTTGGTGTCCATAACCCTTGTTCATGCCCTTGCTTCTTAGACATGAGCAAAAACCATGAAAGTAATGTCACATAAGTAAAAATTATTTGACACAAGTACATATGATTTGAAAGATGCATAAAATCCCAACCAAATAAGGTCTAGAAGTTTTTCAAACACAAATATGACAATAATCAATAACATTATAATGGTTGGAGGAATTTTGAGGTGTGGGGTGGTACTTTTAGTAAACAAAAATTAAATGGGTCTATTAGTAAGAATAAATGTTGACGTAAAGTTTAAATGGATATCAAATAATTAGTAAAATATAATTTAAAGACAGAAAGTCATAGCAACAGACTAATAATTTTGAGGGGCTGGGCTGAGCAAGGGGTATTCTAATTTAAGGTAACATAGAAGTAATAAGAAAGTAGATTCTAGAAGTGGTAATGAAGAAGAATAAAAAGGAACTTCTTATAGGAAACATATTTGAGATGTTGGCTGGGGAAGGGGTTTTTCTACTTACAGTCCTTTTGTAAATAAAAGGAACATGCAACTATGTTCCTCTTTTTCGTTTTTTTTCTTTTTTTTTTTTTCCCTTTTTCTCTTTCTGCTGAGGATTTTAAACAAATTTGAGATTTTTTTGGTTCTTCACAAAACTATATTCTTTCGTCTTTTAGAAACAATGGGGAAATGAAAACAACTTTTGTTAATAATTTCTTAATTTGTGTTGACACAATTCATTGTTTTGTCTATTTCTGTGTTTTCATGATTTTCAGTAGAAATATTGGAATTTTGTTCTCTATTAGTGTTTGGTGTCAGTTCCTGGAAGGGGAACTTTTCGTTCTTTTTTTGACAAAAGAAAACAAAATTTTGATCATTGTCCATGGATGACGTGATGCTAGTGCCCAACAAACTGTTTCCATAAGGAGCACATACTGGAAGGCCAAAAGTTGCAAACAATAAATATCCACCTTAAAAGCCAATCCCAAAACAAGATCTGCAATGTTTGGAATCTTGCTACGTGAAACATCTCACTCTTGTGAGATTCACGAGTAGTATTTAAAGTACTTCAGAGTATGTGCATGCACAATGTGAAGTTACTGTACATACATAGAGGGTGGAAATATAAAAGCTTTATAGTCCAAAGTTGAAAGTTAGCTATAGTCAGCCCCCTATGTTGAATTAAATCTGTAATAGAGTGCAGCATGAGGCATGTTATCAGTTGTCATGTACATAATAGCTCATAATTAGATTACTACTTCCAGGTCTAGCATTGATAAACAAATTAGCAACAGTGCTGCTTCCTAAGATGTTTTTGTTGGAAGCGTTTGTTTAGGACAAAATTAATGTATCTATTTTTAAATATGTGCATACCATTGTTCTGAATGTGGAGGGGGAACATATTTCACACCACGTTCTACGCACTTTCCATGAAACTAATTTGTCTGTGTCTTCTGCTCATATTTTGACTTCATTGAACTTCTAAAGACAATTTAGTTTACAAGAATTCATTTGACAGCAAAACTTATATTACGTGGACTACATTTGGTTGGGTCTTGCCATTTGTGTGCATGGCTTCTTTTCATCCATAAAACTAAAGATTTTAAACACTTGCATGATGGACGAATCTTTTCAGTTTACAGTACCCTATGCCTTGTGTAGCGGCGGTGTATCTATCAAAATGGGGCAAGGCGGGGTAGCTACCTGGCTGCTTCTGAGAGTTAAAAAACTCCCAAGTAAACGGAGTTTAAATTGCCTGAAATACCTCCTGAAAATGACTGTTAGAGCCTTGGCCAATTTACACTCTTTCCCTCTCTAATAAAGACATTAACTTGAATAAAATAAAATAAATCCACCAAGTAATAGAAGGGTAATGAAATAATAAGTATTTTAATTACAAATTAGCCTTTCATTTGTCACACAAAGAAAGCCCTTTCAGAATACATTAAAAACCTGGTCAAAAAAATACGTTTATACTATATTACGCAGGCAACAAACCATTTGGTGTGCTAAAGCGCTGGCATATTTTGGTATTCCCATAATATCCTCCCATCACCAATTAATTCTCGAGTTGAATTAATGGTGGATCTCTAATTTTATATGCCTTTCAAAAACCACCATTAGCACAAATCTCATTATGTGGACGCCACTTAAACCCCACTTTTATAACCATCACATAAGTAGTTATCATGAGTGTACTTGTGTACACCCAGGTTTAGTAAGTACATAAAAAAATAAAAGGATGAGGTCAAAAGCCTAACAAAAATAGATATTTTTGTTACTTAAGGCTCTACTTGAATGTGGAAGTGAACAACAATTCTAGAGAAGAAATATACTCTGTCTAAAGACTCCGAGCGTGCAAATGACATGAGTAACAAGGCCATAGTTGACTAATCCAACAGATTCCATAAAAAGGAAATAGAGGGGAAAAAGAGTAAAAGAAGAACAAGAGTTTATCAAACGCTGCTCTGCATCACTGCTTATTTTGTCTTCTTTTCTCTTACTATGATTTTTTTTAATTCTTTTTCATGGCTATTATTGTCTAGAAAAGGGAAGACGCTTTCTATGTTAGGGACTCCCACTGTGCTGGAAACGGGCATCCCTGCCCCGGCAGTGTGCTTAACTCTGGGGTAGTGGGGAGTGGTGGGTTTGTTAAGCTGGATATGTATATTTTTAATTGCTGCCTGATTCTCATTTTGAAGTGTTTTATTATGCCTGTACAGAAAAATATGTTTTGCTCAGGATTTCAATTTTATAGCATGATTGTAACAATTGTGTTGTTAAAAATTTACATTATGGAAGCAGACCTGATTTGTTTTGGTGTCTTTTCACGACATTGATAACTGTGAAGCTTCGCTTCTGTTTCATTCCAAATAGTTAATATAAATTTGAAAATAACTAAATATTTTGATAATACAACTACTTTGAATTTTTGTTAGACTCTAAATTCTAGTTTACTAGAAAAAATAATAAACACGCCAATTGGTGTGTCCGACACGTGTCCCGGTGTGTCCGAGGAGTATGTGTGTGTGAGACACGGCACCCTAAACGAAGTGTCCGTGCTTCCTAGGTTAATAGTTTATAGCATATTTTTCTAACGTTTGTATTCCCAACCAATGGATAACATTGGACTGCCCAATGGCAGAGTAAAAGTGTTGCTGAAGCTCCAGGAATGTCGCAGAGCAATCCCCCCCCAAAGGTACCCAGCTTCAGTTGCCCAGTTTGCATGAGCCCATTTGTTGAAGAGACATCAACGAAGTGCGGTCACATTTTCTGTAAAATGTGCATATATGCGGCAGTAGCAGCTCAAGGCAAATGCCCAACCTGTAGGCGAAAACTTAAAGTGAAAGACATGTTCAGGATCTACCTTCCCACCAGTGACTAAAGGAGGTTCATACCCTATATTGCCAAATTATGTGATCTCTCTCTCTCTCTCTCTCTCTCTCTCTCTCTCTCTCTCTCTCTCTCTCTCTCTCTCTCGCCTTGTTCATATTTGGAAAAAGGAGAATGTGATGATGTCATTTCACTGCAAGAACTGAGATATGCCCCTTTTTTTTTTCTCCCATGTTATAGTCTTTTATTGCACAGTAACATAGGGGTGGACATCGGTCGGCTGTGCTTGCACGAGAAATAATTCTCATCAGGCCTAATACTAAATCCCAAGCCCGCCCTAGATAAAAATTAGATGCCCAAGCCTGCCCATTTAATCCAAAAAATTTTAATAAATATTTTTCTTCTTCAAAAATAGTGTTAAATAATATAAAATCTAAATACATAGGTATATTAAAATATATGAATACATGATTTTATAAACATTTTGGGCTGGGCTTCAATCAAAATTCCAAGCCCTATAAATGATGCATGAGCTTGGGCAGGCCATTGGTAGTTATTTAGGAAATGAGGTGTTTGTTCTATCTCATTCATTATGTTGAAATGATTTTTTTTTTTTTTTTGCCTGCTCCATTGATAGTTTCTCCTTTTGCAGGTAGTGAGGTTGTATTCATGCTAACCTTTTTGCTTCATCAGGGGGAAAGGATCAACGGTTGGGCATGGAGAAGTTACTAGACTTTTAGATCCATTTGCCTGGTTTTTGTTGGGATAAATCATCCTATTTGTTGGGGGTAGAGATTCTTCATGGACTTCATTTAGATTTTTGCCACAATAAACTATCTTTTTTTATTCCAGTTGGTTCCAGACAAGTAATTGGTTTTGGAGACTCAGCAAAAGGCTTCTTGATAAGCATACCTCTCAAATTAGCTGTCAGTATAGCTTATTGTGCTCTTTGAAAAAGGTGAGCTGCAAACTGGCTGTAGTTCCAAATATGTGCAGCCCTTGAATCTATGCAAAACATACCATCTTCTAGGTGTGCTTTCAACTCTCTAAAGCTATGAATCAAACTGCAGTTTGCATATGTTAGGATAATCCATTGATTCCATATATTCTAATAGGCTGCATCATTTGCTTTAGGCTGTATTTGGGACCCAATTTATCAAGGAAAAAACAAAGAAAAAGGGAAGGAAAAGACGAGAGAAAAGAAAACAACATGAGTTCCCTTACAGTTTCCTTTTCCCCTTCTTTTTCATCACCAAATCCAGGTTCCAAACACTTAGAGAAGTTGATTAGCTTTTCACATTTTCCTTTCCAACTTTTGTTTGGTTACCGTTTAGGTTCTTGCTTTTGGTTTTTGTTTTCTAAAATTAGACCGCGTTTAGCGAATCGGTTTTAAAAACTGTTTCTGTCGAAACTGCGTTTGGTAAGCCGGTTGAGAAATTTGTTTTCGGTAAATTTTTTTAGAAAACACAATAGTTTTAGAAACCTTTAAAAATGTGTTTTCTGAGTTTTCGAAACCGTTTTCATACGGAAAGAAAATGATATGAAATCAATGGTGTTTTTAATAATCTTATTTTTTTTGTCATTTTGAAAACATGAAAAATGAGAAGCTCCCAACTTTCTTGTTTCCGAGAACATGAAAACAAAAATGAGACTGCCACCAAACACTTGTAAATCAGAATTTTCGTTTTTTCATTTCAGGAACAAAAATAATAAGAACTAAAATGCCTTTGTTTTCATATTATTTTTGTTTTGGTATAAAAGCAATTTTTGGAAACGATTACCATTTAAAAAAAAAAATTGTGAAAAAAAGTTCTATAAATAGTTTACCAATGCTGTTTTGGTGATTTCTGAAAACCGAAATTAAAAAATAAGCACGAGATTACACCAAATAATGTACGTACTATTCAAAGGGAGAACTAGGGAATGAAGAGGTCAATGCTTAGGAACAGCATTTTAAAAATCGGACTGGACTAGCTGGTTTGATTAGAAAAGTTGAGAATCAATTTAAAAAAGATCCGATTCATATTTAAAATTGGTTTAACAAAACTTCAAAAAAAACCGTCAACACAGTGGTTAAACTATTGAACTAGACATGAAACGGTTCAAAAATTGCTGGTTTAATAAAACTCCTTAAAAAATTATATAAAATGTCAAAAAAATCATATTTTTTTAAATTATGTATTTATTATGTCACGGTTTAATAGCGATTAACTTAACGATTGAACCATTGATATTAAGCTGGTCACTACTCTCGTTTGCTCAACTGTCCAGTTTTCAAAACATTGTTTGGAATACTTTTAAAATTGCTGCTTTAAATTTAGCATATGTTTTAGCATTATTTATTTCTCTTCCCTAATCCTTGACTCAGCCACAAGCAGTAGTTTTTCCAATACCGAAAAGGAAAAGAAAAATATGCGTAGTGGCTAAATTAAAAGTTCATTTGGATCAACTCGTAAGAAGCTTACTTATTTAAGAAGCCAATGACTTTTGTCATTAACTGAAAGAGCATAAAGAGATCAAAATTAAATTTTTAATGAAAAAACACTAGTTAAATAAGCTGATTCAAATGAGATTTGATATTATTGCACGTGATTGAGCTTTAGCATATAATGCTTATGGCGCGAGTCCAATTTGTTGACCATTGGAAAATAGAAAAGGAAAAAAGAAAAGAAAATGGAAATCTATGGATGTGACGCTAGAATAAAAAGCTTAAATCTTAAATTAAGGAGCCAAATGCACATTGCTCACAACCATGAGAAGTGTAATTTCATTAGTCATATTGATCACTGGGTAAATGAAGGAAAATATAAATTATTAATGCAATGTTTGGATTTTAAATATTTTTATGGGGTCACCAAACAAAATGATGGACCTGTTTTTTATAAATACCTATTTATTTTCTTCTTCTTTTTCTATCGTAATCAAATAAAAGAAAAAATGTAGCATCTTTCACTTTATTTTTTTTTACCTATCTTTCTTCTTTTCCTTTCCCTTCACAAATCCAAACATAATGTTACCTACTTTAAAAATTCATTGGAATAAAGTTCTTCAATCTATTAATCCATCAAAAATAAAAGTGGCCCGTGTGCAGCTCATTTGTTAGAAATTTTAATTTCGTTTGTCGATGATTCGAACTCCATTATTTAAGAAAAAGGAAAAAGAGGAGGAAACAAATAGATTTAAATATGCAATGTAACAAATTAAACCAAGCATGCTACAAGAGAATAGGATTGCAAAAAAATAACTATACAGGCTTTGATCTTGAAATTGGCACATCGTAAACAAAATTTTCAGTAATTTCACTTTCAATGACCACAACCTCAAACAAAAGAACATGTAATAGCCATAAATTACTAGGAATGGCAATAGGTGGGTCCCGCACGGATTATGCTAAACTACAACCCGCCCCTAATAAGAAAATCCCACACACCGTCTTGACGAGTTGAACCTCCTCATCCTACATCTCATCCCATTTAAGTTAACTCATATTCCAGTTGAAATGGGTTAAACCCGTATAAAATCTAAAAATAAAAATATTTCTCCAAAAATAAAAAACTAATACAAGTTATACAAACACTAACATAACATAAAATTGAGAAAGAAAAGACTAAATCCAAAGGATAAAAGGTAATATTAAAACCCCTAATATTTACTTATATATACCAAAGACATTTTGTATTATTAAAATATAACTTCAAAACATAAAGGGAGGGGGTCGGAGCGAGGTGACTTAAACCTACCCAATTTCAAAACTACTTCGGGTTATATTTCTTTTTATATTTCACACCAAACTCATTTATTCATATCCCAAATCCTTACTATTAAGGACAAAGTGAAGTGGATTTTAAATTTTTTGAGTCATATTGTCATCCCTATAAATTACTATTATGACCAAACATAAGCTAAACTTACAAGCTAGTAAAAAAAAATACATCCAAATGAGGTCTAATATCCACCTAAATTGACACTTCTTCTTTTCTTTTCTTTTCTGTTTTTTTCCACCAACTTACTATTTTTTTCTCATACATGCGTGCCATTTTCAATTTTTTTTTCCTTTGGTTATGGCGATCTTCTATTGTGTATAATATAGGATGCATTCAGGGTGAATTCAAGATTTTTATTTAGTGAGGGTGAAATTTACACAGAAATGGACATGAAATTATTTCCTAATTAACAATATTTTTTCTTTGATAAATAAAGAAATAATAATATTAACGACGGCAAAAAAGGGGACACCGTCTATATACAAAAGCTGTATACCGCTATAAAAAATCTTAATCCAAATTTGACTGGCTTGTGCTCGAAATTTTGAGAAGGAGTTTCGGAATTTGAATAACCAAGTTTTCATGGATACTATTAAAAGGGTGGATACAAAAATTTTTAGAATTTGGGTCCTTCTTTGACCTTTTAAACTAGTAGTATATAGTTATATGAAATATTAAATTGGCAAGAATATTTTAATAGAATATTAGAATAGAGGGTTAGAAATTGAAATTGTGTTGTTTATTTAACCAAACAATGATAGGTTAATAATACATATATGTGTATATATATATATATATATTGCTACAGGTTTAGTAATATTCCATGGATGCAAATATAAGCATAGTTATCATAACTAAACCGGTAATTGAATCGGTCAAGGCATCAATTCAATAATTTACTGGTTCAACCGGTTATATAATAAATAAATAATAAAAATATATTTAAATAAAATAATTATTAAGAAATTATAAATAAATTGAAAGATACTCTTTTTTATACAATAACTCAACATAAGTACAAATGATAAATACCTATAAAAGAAAGTACAAAAATACATAATCATAAAAACATTCAAGAGAACTTCTTTTTCTCCCCCAATTTAATATTTTTAAACTATTACTTATTAGTATTTTTATATTTAAGAGAAAGCGTAAAGTTTGTCAATAATGTGTATTATTAAGATAATAATTTCATTATTTGTGGCCTTTTATTTATTTTTTCTTTTTTCTTCCTATACCCTCCTATTTTTTATCTTTATTTTTTTATTATTTTAGTTTATAATTTTTACATTTGGATTATTTTTTGATAATATGTGTCTCGATATATCTAATCATAATATGAGAAATATCTAAATATGAGACACCCAAGGTAAGAAAGAGAAAAACGTGTGTTATTTATCTCCTTTTTTTTTATCCTTCTCTTTTATCCTTTTTTGTTTTCTTCTTATTACTTTCATTTAAAGATTTTACCTTTTTATTCTATTTTTCATCAAAAAAAACCATAAAAGACATGTTTCTTAAAAAAAACTAATGGTTTTAAATATTATGCAATTTGTTTTTTTTTTTTTTTACTTTTTTCAAAAACCGTTCGGTTCACTAAATACCTATTGGTTCACTGATTTTTCAAAATACTGGCCGGTTCTTTCAGTTCAACCCGGTTCATAAGTATTTTCAGTAAATTAATTAAATCATATCGTTCATGGTCTAATTTCTGGTTCAACATATTGAATTGGTCAATTCTGTTTGGCTTTGATAACTATGAATATAAGTGTTACTAAATTCGAAAGGGAGCAAATGCTGGCATTAGCAACTTTAATGAGGACAAATGCAACTGTTATTAAATTCAAAAGGGAGTAAATGTAGGTGTTAATAATTTTAGTGGGAGCAAAACATGCATTTTTAACCTAAGATTAAATAAATATACATAAAAAAAATAAAAAATAATAAAAATTACCAAGTCAATAGAGGTAATTGTCCCCACTCGTCCCTCCTTTAATCCGCCTATGGATGCATTTGTTTGGTAGGATCGAAGAAGTAAGACATAATTTGTCCCTTAATCGTTTCGTACTTAAAAGTAAAAGAGAGTCCGGACGAGCAATCCGAACAGAGTTTTTTAATCCAGTGTACGCCGGATTATTCAGTCGAGAGTAGGATAAGAAAAGATATCATCATATGATTCATATGCCAGGAACCGGTTCATCTATATTGATTCAAGCCGAGTCCTTAAAAAAGGGTATAAAATGGGCATCCCTCTTAACTTCTGGGCCTAGCAGAACCCACTCTATGCTTCGTTTTGAACGATCATTGCTAGAAAACTCATTTAAAAGGAAAACGTGTGTTTTTGAAAAAATGAGTTTTTGGTATAGGTACAAAATTTGTTTAAAAATTTTGAAAGAAGTTTTCAGACATGCAGTGTCATGTTTCGATTTTTCTCACTTCAAGAATATGTAAGAAACACACGATGCTTTTTCGTTAAAATTTATCCTCCTAGAAGGACGAGTACAACTAGATTTGAATTAGAAATTGATTTAAATAAAGGTTTTTGAAAAAATATTTGGACTTGCCACCTAACTTTATTAAGGTGAGTTAGGTCACCTAAAACTAAACATAATCCGAAGACATAAAATTATAGTTTTTGAAAAGCTTTAGAAAACTTCCTCAAGAGAGTGTTTTTTTTTATTTTATTTTTTATAAAAAAAAACGGGTTGGTTGGCAACTTTTGGAGAATGTTTAAACCCTTTTAGAAAATAACTCCATTTGGGTTTTTCAAAGACAATAATTCTAGGTTTAGGAATTAGTTACGTGTAAGGAAGATACACTAAGCTACACCCTATCCTGTCCTTGCGGGACCTATATGTCTTTTCACCCTCAGTTCACTCATTTAAAATCTCCGATTATCTAATATCCAATTATATCCATTTTGAGAATTTTAGAAAGAGGTTTGTGTTATCACTTTAAGGATAATGTGATGCATGATATACAAATGCATGAAAAGAATTTAATTTGGAGAGATACTCTAAAAAAGGGAACTGAAATTTTGCAAAAGATTGTGACTACACCCATGAGAGTTACCTACGTATCTTTTTGTTAGGAATCAGGTCAATTGTAGTTCGAACTCGGGGTCTAATTGAAAATAAATGCTTTTGGATCTTTTTTTTATTTTAAAAGACACTTTGTGGTCTTTGAAAAGTTTGACTTGAAAAAGTTTTTGGTTCAAACTTTGATTAAAATATTTGAAATTGAACTTTAATTGAAAATCGACTTTGATTTGAAATTGAACTTGGATTGACTTTGCAATACAACTTGAATTTGAAATTGAACCTTGAAATAAAACTTGAACTTATTTTGAAAAGTTTGAATTTGAATTTTAAAATCATCTTGACTTGAATTTGGGTGTGAAAACTATATTAATTTAGACTTGAGATTTAGAAAAGAGTTAAAGTTTTCTAACATAAGGTTAGAGTTCAACTAAGGCTTAGGTATTCTAGGGTTTAGATAATATAGGGTTTAAATATGCAATTGAAATAGAAAGGTTTGATTAAAACTTAAAAAATTTGATTTTATTAAGCTTGATTTTGAAAAAGTTTCGAATTAGGAAAGTTCCAAAGTATAAAATTTCTAGTTTAGGAAAGTTTCTAGTTTAGAAAAGATTTAATTTTGAAAAGATTTGATTGAGGAAAGGTTTAAATTTGAAATTTGAAAAGTTAGAATTTGGAAAGACTTGATTGAAGAAAAATTGAATTTGAAAAATTGAGTTTAAAAAGTTTTGACTTAGGTTTGAGGTAACTTGGAATTTAAGCAATCCTAGGACCTAAGGTTTATGCAATACATTTGGATTGGAAAGATTGGATTTCAATTGAAAAATGAAAGTTTTGTATTTAAAAATTTTAAAGGGAAGGTTTTGAAATTAGGAAAGATTGACATTAGGAAAAATTGGAATTAGGAAATATTTACTTCTTATTTCCTAAAACAGAAGATTATATTTTATTTCTAGAAATAGGTTATTTGATTTTGTTTTTTTTTTTGGACAAGATTTGATTTAACTTAAAATTGAAAAACTTTAGTTTTGAAAATCTATCATTTTATATGACTTTTGAATTAGAAAATTTATGATTTCATGTAGAAAATAGTTTTGGAAATCTATGATTTGATGCAAATAGAAAATCATGATTTTATGTGAGAAAATTAGGGTTTCCTAAGTATGCACTCTAGGGTTATAACTTGTGTTGAACCAATACCTTAATTTTGATGATAACAAAATATTATGTTAGTTATCTAACAACTCTAATTAGTATGCAGATTATACATTGCTTTAATCTCAATTAGATTATAACTTGAAGTTTGATTTAATCAAAACATTGAAAATCTTATTGAGAAGCTTGTCAAGTATTGTTGAAGGTTAATGAGTATGATAGATGATCAATAAAGAACTTCTCTTACACAACTTCTTGAAGAGATTAAAAAATGTTTATAGATAATTCTTACAAGACATGGAAGCTTTCTTGGAAGATTTAAAGATGTATTGCAAGAATAGAAGAAGAAGAGACCTACTAAAAGATATGGAAGCTTTCTTAAAAGATTTAAAGATGTCTTGAAAGTATGAAAGAAAATATCACAAGACTTGGAAGCTATCTTAAAGAATTTAAGGAAGTCTTGAATCAATAGAGGAAGCTATGTTGATTGAAAAACTCTACAAAGAATCAAATTGTTTGAATTTATCTTGAAGAGATTGAATGTTTTTTCGGAGATCAACTTACTTTGAAGAAATCATTTTAAGCTTTAGAAGCCTCATTTGAATGATTATTGAAGAGCTTGAAGACTTTGAAATTGTTTGAAGAAGACTTGCAAAAGATTTGGAATTACTAGAAAAAGGGTCAACTAATGAATTCCCAAGAGTTGACTCATTCAGACAATGAACTGGATAAAAAAGGATTTTGATGAAAAGGATCGACCCCTGCTAACTCAGGAGTCAACTTCTCAGTCCAGAATGTAAAGTTTTGAAGAAGGCCAACAAAAGGTTGACTCCTCATTTCTCAGGGGTTGACTCATTTGGACAGAGCCTTGGTGAAATCTGAAAAAAATTAAAAAGGGTCGACTTTTCAAGTCTTAAGAGTCGACTCATTGGAACAAAAACAAAAGTCGCCGGGAACAACACAAAAAGAGTCGACCCTTATTTCTCAAGAGTCGACACATTGAAACAGAGAGTTGAGGAAGATGATAGTAGAACAAAAAGGGTCGACCCCTTCACTAGAAGAGTTGACTCCTAATTTGTAACGGCTAGTTTTTCAAACGATCTCTTAGCTTGATCTCACATTTAATGCACTCCCAACCACCACCAACAGCTAGAATCTATTCAAGACTATATATACAAGATCTCCACAGCATATATACACAACAATCTAAGGATTTAAGAGATATACAACATATTGAAAGCTAATTCTCTACTCTAAACAAAAACATTCTCTTTACTGAGGTATTCTTTGTGTTTCCCCTTGCTTATACACTCTTTGAGAGAGTTACCCGTTGTATTAACTTCATATATTTATTGGGAGGTTTTGTAAACTTGTGAGTTTGAGTGTTTATGGTAAAAACACTTGTAAGTTTGAGTGAAGCTTGAATAAATTGGGGATTTGAGAGCTTTGGAATAGCTCTCTTAAAAAGTGAATTGCGCACTTGGGCAACTAGCTCCTGCTATATAAAGGAGTTTTTGCATAGTAAAAGACTTTCAAGGGAATCTTGGGTGTGAGGATGTAAATCACACGTTGTGATCGAACCTTGGTAAATCTGGTGTTCTTTATTGTGCTCTATTTTTCTTCTTTACTCATATCACTTGCTTGCATTGTATATTATTGTTTGCTTGCTTGATTTATAGTTTGATTAACCACTGTTACTTTGCTTAATTATTTTTTTATTGCATTATTATGTGAATAATTTTGAGAAACCTAATTCGCCCCCCCTCTTGGGTTGTATATTTGGGTCAGCAATTGGTATCAGAGCTAGTACTTTATATTTAAAGGCTTAACATCCTTATAGTTGATCCATGGCAACCATATTTGGAGGTTCTCTAGGTGAGGGTCAATCCACAAATAGACCTCCCATGTTCAATGGGACTAACTATAAATATTAGAAGAATAGAATGGGAATATATATATTCAACTTGTTGATTATAAATTATAGAGAATCATTATAAATGATCCTAAGATTCTTACCAAGACCATTGAATGAGTAGAAATCCCCAAAATTGAAAGTGAGTGGAATGAGAATGACTTGAGACTTTGGCAGTCCAATACTAAGGCTATGAACATCTTATATTGTGCTTTAGATCCAAATGAATTCAATAGAATTTCAACTTGTGAATCAGTCAAAGAAATTTGGGAGACTTGAGGTAACTCATGAAGGGATCAATCAAGTCTAAGAGTCCAATATTAACATTCTTATACACAATTATGAACTATTTAGAATGAAATCTAATAAGTCCATTACTGAAATGTTCACTAGATTTACTGACATTGTTAATGGCTTAAAATCTCTTGGTAGAGTTTATCCTAACAGTGAACAGGTGAGAAAAAATCTTAGATCTTTGCCAAAGACATGGGAACCCAAGGTGACAACTATACAGAAAGTCAAAAATCTCAACATCTTATCACTTGAGAAATTGCATGATTCACTCATTACCTATGAGCTGACCTAAAAGCAAAATGATCAAGAGGAAGACAAGGGAAATAAATCTATTACATTCAAGTCCAACACGCAAGAGAATGAATCTGAAAGTGAAGATGATGATAAGGAAGATCTTGCCCTCATTATAAGAAAATTCAAAAGATTCACGAGGAGAAAATAAAAAAGTGGAAGGAAGTTTGAGTCAAAGAATGAATCCAACAACAATGACTCAACTATCATATGCTTTGAATGCAAGAAGCCAGAACACATAAAAACTGAGTGTTCTATGCAAAAAAAGAAAGGAAATAAAGGCTAAGAAAAAAGGGCTCTAGCTGCCACATAAAGTGAAGATGAAGGCTCTAGCTCAGATGAAGATGTTGAATCTCAAGAGATTACAAACCTATAACTCATGGTGCAAGAAGATGAATCTAAGGTATCATCATCTACACCATCTAGTTTTTCATTTGATGAATTGCAAAATGCTTTTTATGATCTTCTTGCTGAATTTAAAAAGATTGGCATTAAAAATACACTTTCTTAAAAAGATGATATCCACTCTTACTAAGGAATGTAAGGATTTACAAACTGCAAATGAGCTTTTGAAAAATGAGAACTCTGTTTTGAGAGAAAAAGTGAAAGATTTAGAAAAATCACTTGCAAAATGTGTTGATGGAAAGGAAAAATTAGATGTCATGCTTAAAAAATAAAAATGCTCATTAGACAAAGCAGGCATCAGATATAACCCTTTTAAGAAGAGAAAGTATTCTAAAGACATATTTGAAACACCTGCAAGAAAAACTCAGATTGTTTGTTTTTATTGTAAAAAAAAAAGTCATCTTGCTAGTCAATGTTATATTATGCAAAAATCCCATGCTGCCAAGAAGGCTTAGGTCCCAAAAGGACTATTGAAGACTAACCCCCAATGACCCAAAATGATTTGGGTACCAAAGGTCAAGGGTTGAGTTGCTCTTTTTATAGGTATGTCTTCAAGCAAAATCCAAGAAGAATCATTGGTACTTAGATAGTGGATGCTCGAGACACACGACTGGTGATGAAACTCAATTTACATGTCTCACACCAAAGGATGGAGGCTTGGTTACTTTTGGAGATAATTGCAAGGGCAAGATCATTGGGATATGTAGTATTTGTAAAGATTCTTTAAGCTCTATTGAAAATATTTTACTTGTTAAAGGCCCTAAACACAATCTTTTAAGCATTCGTCAATTTTGTAATAAAGGTTGTAAAGTTGTGTTTGAATCATCAAAATGTGATGTAGTGAACATCAATGATAACAAGACCAGATTGACTGGTCACAGACAAGGCAATATCTACATTTTTAACTTAATGATCTATTTTCTTGTAAAATAAAATGCCTTACTACCGTGAATAATGAGGATAGCTAGTTGTGGCATAGAATGCTTGGTCATACAAGCATGAGTATCATTTCAAAGATTTCTAAAAATGATTTGGTAAATGGTCTTTCTAAACTCAAATTTGAAAAGGACAAAATGTGTGATGCTTGTCAAACGGGGAAGCCTACAAGAGTTTCTTTTAATTCCAAAAATATAATTTCTACATCTACGCCACTCCAACTATTACATATGGATTTGTTTGGACTTACTCAAACTCTAAGTTTGGGAGGTAAGCAATATACTTGATTACTCTTAGAAATAGTAATATCTAGGCTTAAATTGTTAGTTGATTAGTTGAATTTCAGTGTTAATTTAGTATTTTAACTCCTAAAATGTATTAAAACTCTTTTTGTGCACTTCTTACAGGAATTGGAGCTTAAACCAGGGCAAATGGGCAAATATGAGGATGACCGATCGATTGACCGATCGATCGCTCGATCAAACGGTCCACTAAATGTTCGATCGGCCGATCGATCGCAAGATCACCGATCGATCGGTGATTCTCTGCTCGACCTTCTGCAGCAAACTCCAGAGAGGGCGTTTTTCTGATCGATCGGTCGTTCGATTGGTGACGTCAGAATTCCCTTAACAAACGAC
Organism: Euryodendron excelsum; assembly: GCA_033060915.1. Taxonomy (NCBI): domain Eukaryota; kingdom Viridiplantae; phylum Streptophyta; class Magnoliopsida; order Ericales; family Pentaphylacaceae; genus Euryodendron; species Euryodendron excelsum. Next base: position 19,978,948 of record CM065387.1, read on the forward strand.
AGAAATGCAAACTTCAGATAGGTCGATTTTGCAATCGATCGGGCGTTCGATCGCCATCACCGTTCAATCGACCGTTTGATCGGTCGCCCTACCGATCGATCGGTTTGTACAGACTCTGTTTTTCTACAGAGTATAAAAGCTGTATATATGGGACAAAGTGGATTCTAGGGTTTTTTCTACAGAACTGGACAGAGGAGGAGCTTCCAAAAGGGGTCTTTTGTTATTTTGTAAGGTTTTTAGTTAGATTTACTTTAATGCTTTGTATTGTTGTTATTTATTGCTTTTGGATCATTGTAAATGAATGCTTAATATATATGAAGTGAATGTTTTTCTACTATTTCTAGCCATTTTCCCTCATTTTCTTGCCATTTTTCCTCACTTTCTTAGCAACCAAACACTAGTTCTATATAGTTTAATGGTAGATTTGTCTTCTTTTATCCTCTTTGACATGAATTCTAGCAGCTAAACATCCCTTGGATATGGTTGTGAAGATCCACCAAGGATCTTCAAAGGGTTGAAAATGAGTTGTATGAACTTTAAAGTCATACCCTTAAAATTCTATAGTTCCATTTGATTTAGCATGAGATTCATTAGAAAAACTTAGATTCATAACCCATTGGCAATATTTATGCACAAATCAATGTTTGGTATAGGTATTGCACATGTCTAAGGTTTGATTCTAGGGTGCCAATTATAGATTTCCTCTTTATGCTCAATCAAACAAAAATTCACATTTTTATAGTCGACATTTTTCGAATCAAGAATCCAAGGTGTGATTCTTGATTTGAGTTATAAACCTCTCATTGGAAACCCTTGTTATGAATTGGTGGATCGAAACAATCATGTCCAAACTTTTCTCCTAAATTACATAAAACTATATTTTATTGTCTTCATTAGTCATTAAGTTATTGCATTAAGCATTGAACCACCATCATCTCAAAACCAACATATTTTTGGTCTCTTTTATGTTAGGAAAAGAAAAGAATTTTCATTTGCAATCCATCAAGATAAGTGCCTATGCTAGTTAAGCTTTGTTGCTATATTTACAGAATTCCCTTGGGAGAGAACGACACCAGATCCTCTAGTTTTTACTACATGAGCGACCTCCGTACTCTTGCGGAGTAACTCCGGTTATGAAGCACATCTGGTGTACTAAGTTTTGGTGTAGTTGCCGGGGAGTTCATAGGCAAAAGCTACACCGGACGAAAGATAAGGATTGCGGAAGAAAATTTAAAAAAAAGAAGAGCAAGCAAAAGAAAAAAAAAACACACAAAAAGGATAGATTTCATCACCACCCCCGAGGGAAGCATCTACGGGCCACGGGCCCCGGTACACTCTCATTTCCCTTAAGGTGTTTTATTTTTAGGATTATTTTTTTTATTTTTTCTTTTCTATAGTTTCTTTTGTTTGTTATAGTGTAATTGCATTGCATTTTTGTTAAGAAACTTTTCCCTCTTCGGGAGTATTTAGTGGACCTAGGCTAGTGTGTTTAAGTTTCAAATTGGTGGTATGCTTATTGTATGTGGAGATTGGAGGTACGGAGTTAAATTTAGAAAAAGTCATTGTCCGGCCTAGAATTGAAAAAAAGCCGTTGTCCGGCCTAGGGAATTGTGTATGATGTGTTGAATGACCCAAACGGTCCAACCTTATGTGTGCATTCATTCTTGCATGTCATATTTCACGAGGGACGAACATCATCGTCTTGTGAGGATTGAGGGCATTGAGAGCACAAGCACATTTTCACCAACACCTAGCTTACCATTAGTGGTCGACCTAGGTTTCATTCCAATGGCAAATCAAAATGAACCCGGCTTACCTAACATTCAACCCTTACATCCAAATGTCCAACTCAACCCGGAAGGTCATGAGGAGTTTGAGAGAGGGAGCCACCATGGTGACGTGGCGGCCCCCCCTATACGAACTCTACGGGACTACCTAAACCCACCAAGGGAAGCACCAACATCGAGCATTGTTTTCCCGTCCCATCATAACACTCTAAATATTAGGTCAGAAATGATGCAAATGTTGCCTCAATTCCACGGAATGGATTCGGAACAACCCTACATTTTTCTTAAGGAATTTGAGGATGCTTGTTCAATTGCAATGGACAACTCATGTCCAAGGAAAGTATTTTTGTTGAAACTCTTCCCGTTTTGTTTGAAGGACAAAGCTAAGCTTTGGTTTAATTCCTTGCGACCCATGTCCATCCATTCTTGGGTTACTCTCCAAGGGGAATTTTTGAGCAAATTTTTTCTTGAAAATCGAACCGAGGCCATACGAAGGCAAATTTCTCAATTTTCTCCTTTGTTGGGGGAAACTTTCTTTCAATGTTGGGAGAGGTTCAAAGACCTCTTAAATTCTTTCCCCCATCATAGTTTTGCCGATTAGCATGTGTAAGCACTCCATTTTTGACCGCTCGGCAGTCTACGCTCCGTCCAGACTTGTATTCAAGTCAATATGGATGTATTCCAATCAAAACCAACTCTCTAAGTCTAATCCCGTCTGTCCATCGCTTCGCGAACCCGCCAGGCCCAAATAGAGGCAAAATGACTAAAATGCCCTTAGGGGCATTGTTATCTCCAATTCCAACTCCAATCCCTCTCTCTAGACAGTTTATTTCTCGAGACAGTCCCAAATTAGGCACGTCTTTCCGAAGACGGTAAATTCCCTTTCCAATCCCTTTCTCGAGACAGTTTATTGCTTGAGACGGTCCCAAATCAGGCACGTCTTTCCAAAGATGGTAAGTCCCCTTTCCAATCTCTCTCTCGAGACAATTTATTCCTCGAGATGATCCCAAATTAGGCACGTCTTTCCGAAATGATAAGACCCCTTTCCAATCCCTCTCTCGAGACAGTTTATTCCTTGAGACGATTTCAAATCAAGCACGTCTTTCCGAAGACGGTAAGTCCCCTTTCCAATCCCTCTCTCGAGACAGTTTATTCCTCGAGACGGTCCCAAATCAGGTACATCTTTCTGAAGATGATAAGTCCCCTTTCCAATCCCTCTTTCGAGACAGTTTATTCCTCGAGACGGTCCCAAATCAGGCACGTCTTTCCGAAGACAGTAAGTTCCCTTTCCAATCCCTCTCTCGAGACAGTTTATTTCTCGAGACGGTCCCAAATCAGGCACGTCTTTCCGAAGACGGTAAATCCCCTTTTCAATCACTTTCTCGAGACTGTTTATTCCTCGAGACGGTCCCAAATCAGGCACGTCTTTTCGAAGACAATAAGACCCATTTCCAATCCCTCTCTCTCGATAGTTTATTTCTCAAGACGGTTCCAAATCAGGCACATCTTTCTGAAGATGGTAAGTCCCCTTTCCAATCCCTCTCTCGAGACAGTTTATTCCTCGAGACGGTCCCAAATCAGGCACGTCTTTTCGAAGACTGTAAGTCCCCTTTTCAATCCCTCTCTCGAGATAGTTTATTCCTTGAGACGGTCCCAAATCAAGCACGTCTTTCCGAAGACGGTAAGTTCCCTTTCCAATCCCTCTCTCGAGACAGTTTATTCCTCGAGACGGTCCCAAATCAGGCACGTCTTTCCGAAGACGATAAGTCCCCTTTCCAATCCCTCTCTCGAGACAGTTTATTCCTCGAGACGATCCCAAATCAGGCACGTCTTTCTAAAGATGGTAAGTCCCCTTTCCAATCCCTCTCTCGAGACAGTTTATTCCTCGAGATGGTCCGAGTAACGGAAATACTCGCAAACATTACAACCGTCCGAGTAGCGGAAATACTTGTAAACAGGTCAATATAGAGAATTGCCAACAAACCCCTGTGTCACGACGACCGCCGTCAGAGTGGCGGAAACACTCAAAACCCAGGTCAACACCGGTACCTGCTAGCCCACTTCGGTAAAAAAATGACCAAACTGCCCTTTAAGCCAATTCCGAGACTTTCCGGTCAAGATGACCATTTTGCCCCTAGGCATCCGAACGCCCAGGGAACCACACCGGCTCTGGGTATCAAACTGGTAAGCTTTTGAGATTAATTCTTATAGTATTCTCAACCTTTCTTTACCTTTCCGAATCATTCCGAGTTAGTTCCGGCTAACCCGGTACAAAATGGTCGTTTTGCCCCTGGTGGGCCGATCTCCTTTTTTGACTACACCGGCTCTGGGTATCAAACTGGTAACTTTTCGAGAATGCTTTTTATAGTGTCCTGAACCTTTCTTTATCCTTTCGGATCATTCCGAGTCAGTTCCGGTAAACTTGGTGCGAAATGACCGTTTTGCCCCTGGTGGGCCGGTCACCTTCTCCGACCACATCGGCTCTGGGAATCAAACTGGAAACCTTTGGGAACATTCTAAATAATGTTCCCAAATCTTGAGTCTCCTTCCGGGACAGTCTGAGTCCGTCCCGGTAGCTTTCCGGCCCGATTGACCGTTTTGCCCCTAAAGGCCCGGTCAACCATTCCGACACATCCTATCCTCATTTTTCAAGTCAAATATCTCTGGGACACTATTTTAAGTGTTTATACTCTTTTTCGGCCTTCCGGGTCATTCCCGGTCTTCCAAACTCCTTCCCGGACTTTCCGGAGTCCTTCCTAATGAAGCCAAGCTAAAAATTGCATGGTAGTCACTAGTACAGGCGCCCAAATCTAGTCAAAGATACGTTGCTTGCCGACTTACAAACTTTCCTAATTGGCTGGTGCCACTAGTAGTAACGCCAAGCCAAGAAATGCCCTGGCGCCACTCCTAGTGGTGCCAAGAGCAATTTTGCCCTGGTGCCACTGTAACAGGCGTTAGGTTTGTCCAACCTCTATAAATATAGAGCCTCTTCCAACGTGAAAGGGGCCTACAAACTCAGTCTAAAAATCATATATTTTGATATACAGAGCTCATGCACTCCCTAAACCCTAGCTTCCCTAGGTTTTCCAAACCCTAGCCACTATACACCAAACCCTAGCCTTCTATACACTCATACACATCTCCATAAACTTATACACTAGCCTCCAACCCTCATTTGAAGACTTGAAGAGCTGCAATCTGAAGTTTGAAGATTGAAGACAACTCTTGAGGATTGAAGACGAAGATTGAAGACAAGCAAGGCGCGCAAAATAAACAAGACATAAGGTAGGTTTTCGTTTTACGTTTCTACACTTCCCCCTCTCTCTTCTCTCTCCTAACCTACTTGGGTTTTCTCTATTTTAATCCTCCATCCCTTCCCCCCCCCCCCCTTTCTTTGCAAGCTTGAAACAAGGGGACTCTCGGTCCATGTGTAGGATTAGACTATCGGAGGATCACCGTGTCGGGGGCTTTCCTTTAGGCTAACCGGAGACCACGTGGGTTCGGCCCCCTTGATTATGTGGTGAAGTCTTAACCTTGTATGTTCACAACTCCAAATTTGCATTGTGCATATCATGATCTTTCATCTTAACCTTGTATCGTTTTCAAAATTTGCATTAAACTTGTTTTCAACATTGCATCAAAATCTCTTTTTCACAATATGTTTTCAAAATCACAATCCTAGGGTGATTCTAGCTTTTCCATGGGTAGAGTTGCTTTAGGAAAGTGTTACATTTAAAGTGACTTTCATGGTCCATATTTTCAACCCTTGTTGTTTTCAAAACCGCTTTCCTAAAGTGGTTATAGCCCTCTTATGGTTAGAATTGCTTTAAGAAAGTGAGATGTTTTTACACCTTCTAAAAACTCTCTTTTCAAAAGTCTCTCTTTCTAAAACTCTCTTTTTCAATATACTTTCCGAAAACTCTCATTTCCAAAATTGTTTTCAAAAACTTCCTCCAAAAATCTATTTTTCAAAACTTTTCTTTTTAAACCCCTTTCTAAAACGCTTTCTTCAAGGTCCACTTTCTAAAAACGTTCCTTAGGTTTCCTTCTTAGAAAAACCTCTTCCTAAATCTCTTTCTTAAAAATCTCTTTTTAAAAAAAAACTCCTCACTAAGATCTCTTTCCAAAACGCTCTCCCCAAGATCCACTTTCTAAAAACACTCCCTAGATCTCCTTCCTAAAATCTCTTTCCAAAAACTCTTTTAAAGTGTTGCTTTCCAAAAGATCTTTCTAAAAACTCTCTTTTTAAAATCCCTTTCTAAAAACTCCTTGTTAGGATCTTTTTCCAAAAATCTTCTTCCAAAAACTCAATTTCCAAAATCTCTTTTCTTAGAGCCCAAGTTAACCCTAGAGCCAACATATAGGAAACCCTAATTTTCTTGCCTAAACATGACTTCCCTTATTGCCTTAAAACCTTGGTCTCCAAAACCTATTTTCTACGTCAAAACTATAGCCTTCCAAATCTAGGGTTTCTAAAACCTCCCTTTCCAAATCATTGTCAATTCCAATCTTCTTTTTAGGAAACCAAATCTTATCTTTCCTTTAGGAAACCAAATCTCATCTTTCCTTTAGGAAACCAAATCCAATCTCCTCGTTTTGGAAACTAGATCCAATCCTCCATTTTTGGAAACAAAATCAAACATTCTCTTTTAGGAACAAAATCCAATCCCTCCCTAATCCGACCCTTTTCTAATCTTCTACTTTCCTAAATCTTAACTTGAACATAAAAATCTTTCTTAAATTTTAAAACTCAAAATCTAAACCTTTCCTAATTCAAGTCTCTCCTAATTTCCTACCCTTCCAAACCATAAGTTTCCTAAAACTTCCAAATCTTTTCCTAAACATTAAGCTTTCAAATCTTTCCTAATTCAACCATTTCCTAACTTTACCCCTTTCTGAATCTTAACTTTCCAAATCCAAGTTTTAAAATCTTTCCTAAACTCAATCTTAAACTTTCCTAAACTTTAAATCTTTCCAAATCCAAAGCTTTCTAAACTCAAAACTTTCTTAATTCAAACCTTTTCTAAATCTTTTTTAATTTAAAATCTTTCCAAATTCTAAGTTTCCCAAGTTCAAAACTTTCCTAAGTTGAAATTTTCCAAATTCTAAACCTTTCTTAAACAAAACTTTTCCTAATTCAAAACATTTCCAAATTCAACACTTTCCTATTTTCAAAACCTTTCTTAAAATGAAACTTTCTTAATTCCAAACTTTCCTAAGTTGAAACATTCCAAATTCAAAACATTCCTAAGTTGAAACTTTCCTAATTCAAACTTTCCTAAGTTGAAACTTTCTAAATCCAAAACTTTCAAATTTCAAAACCTTCTCAAAACGAAATGTTTCCTATTTCAAAACTTTCTTTATCCAATACTTTCCTAATTCAAAAACTTTTCCAATTTCAAAACTTTTCTAAAATGACATTTTCCTAATTCAAACATTTCCTAAATCCAATCTTTCTAAATCTTCCAAGTCCAACATTCAAGTCAAATCTTCCTTAAACCTCAAGTTTTCCCTAAATCTTATCTTTCCTAAATCTAGGTTTCCTAAACCTCCATCTTTCCAAAAACAAGTCTAAATCTTTCCAAGTTCTACTTTTCCAAATCCAAATCCAATCTTTTCAATTCTAAAATTCTAATTTCCAATCTTCTATTCTATATTCAAATCAAGTCCCTTTTCCAATCAAAATCTCTCTCTTCCAATTCCAATTTGAATTCTAACTTCAACTCTTTTACAAATCAACTTTTCTATTTTCAATCGGACTCTTGTCCGAACTACGACTAACCTGATTCCTTCAAAAAGATACGTAGGCAACCCTCATGGGTGCGGTCACAACATTTTTCAAATCTCAAATTCCACAACATTTTTCGAATTTCCAATTCTACAAAACCTTTCCAAATCTCCAATTCTAGAGTCTTCTTCAAGTTTCCAATTCTATGTTCTATTTTCAATTTTCAAATCTAAAAATCTATTTTTCAAATCTCACTTTCCAATTTCTAAAACTTTCCAATTTCAATTCTATCTTTTCAAATCTCTTCCAAAATCGAATCAAATTCTTCTTTTCAAATCTATTTCTAAATCAACTCTCTTTTATTGCACTTGCATATCATGCATCATGTTTTTCTAAATATTGTTTTATAAAGTGGATAGAATTAAACATTAATTAGTTGAAGACTCTCATAGGTAAATCTAGGGTAGATTGACATGTAGGTACTGAAAGGGGGGGGTAGGGTGATGGCTTAGTGCGTCTTCCCTACACGTAACCAACTTCCGAACCTAGATCACTGATTTCAAAGACCAAACGGAGTTATTTTTCAAAAAGGGCTAAATGTTTTCCAAAGGTTACCAAACAACCTGTTTTTCTTAGAAACCCTCTCTTGAGGAGATATTTTCAAAATCGTTTTTCAAAAACCCTAAGTGTAGGTTTTAGATTATGCTTAGTTTTTAGGTGACCTAACTCACCTTAATCAAGTTAGGTGGCGACTCCAAATTTTTTTTTCAAAAGCCCTTTATTCAAATCAATTTTCAATTCAAATGTAGTTGCACTCATTCTTCTAGGAGAGTGAGTTCTAATGAGAGAGTACAGTATTTTTTCCGCTTGTGTAAATATTCCTCAAGTGCGAAAAATCTGAGCGCGACAGTATGTCATCAACACATTTTATTCTTCTTTGACACCCCAACTCAAGCAATTTGTCGAGTCTATGTGTGCGGGGACGTTTTTTGATAAGCAACCCCATGAGGCATATGATTATTTTTATAACTTCGCAAATAAGGCTAGAGATTGGGCACTTACCGGGACCCAAAATCCCGAGAGTCGCTCAATCCAACAAGGGGTGGGAAGATATCAACTCAAGGAAGTTGATGATGTCAATGCTAGGGTGGCCACCTTGGTAAGAAAATTAGAGGCTCTTGAGGTGAAAAAAGTTCAATTGGTAGAGAGTGAGGAGATGAGAGAAGTATGTTGTCTTGTGTGTGAAACCTCATATCATACCACCTCTTCATGCCCAATCATTCTGGGTGTGAAGGAGGCTTTGCATGGCCAAGTTAAAACAATTGGCCAATATTCAAGAGGAGGGGGTAACCCCTATTCAAACACATACAACCCGGGATGGAGAGATCATCCCAACTTTGGGTGGAGAAACAATGAAGGGACTTCAAACTCCCACAACTACCAAGAAGGGTATCAAAACCCTCAATCATACCAAGCATCTCCACCCCCACAAGCACTCTAACCACAACATCCACCTCCACAAGCACTCCAACCACAACATCCACCTCCACCTTACCAACAAGCACCTATGACCCAATTCCAAAATCAACCAAGGCCATATCAACCCCTCCATAGGAAGCCCATAGAGGATAATGTTTACCAACTTGCCAATGACATGAGGGGGGTTAGTTCAAGGGTTGATAAACAAGAGAAGGTGCTAGACCAACACTTTAGGTTACTTGAGGACATCCAAAAGCAAATGTCTACATTGACACAAGCTTTGACCCAAAATGTCCCGAGAAGATTCCCGGCTCAACCTCAACCTAACCCGGCGGTTAGGCAAGTGCACATAACCGAGGGTAAGAGTGACCCTAGTACGAGTCATGACCAAGTGCAAGCCATAACCACCTTTAGAAGTGGCAAGACCATTGATAAAACTATCCCACCTCGGGATGAGAGTTCTAGGAAGAGTGTTGGCCAAGGAGAAAAAGAGAAAGAGGAAAAAGAGCTGAGAGAAAGGGGGGAAAACTTAGTTAATCCCATCGAGGTTTTGAGTGAAAGTGAGAGGGATAAGAGAAGGGACATAGTCAAACATGCTCCCTTCTCGCAAAGGTTGACCAAACCAAAAAATGAACTTCTAAATACGGAAATTTATGAAGTGTTCAAACAAGTAAAGGTCAACATCCCTATCCTTGACGCAATCAAGCAAATACCTTCTTATGCTAAGTTCTTAAAGGACTTATGCACTTTTAAGCGAAGGTTGCATGTCAAGGAAACCGCCATGATGAACGAAAATCAAAGTGCAATTTTGCAATGCAAAACTATGCCGAAATTCAAGGACCCCGGATGTCCTACTATTTCTTGTACCATTGGGAATACCAAGATCGATCATGCCTTGTTAGACTTAGGGTCTAGTGTCGACCTTTTACCCTTTTCAGTGTATAAGGAACTTGGCCTAGGAGAGTTGAGCCCTACTCGAATTACCTTGCAATTGGTGGATAGTTCTATAAAAGTTCCAAGAGGTATCATCGAGGATGTTCTCATCCAAGTTGATAACTTTTGCTTCCCGGTCGATTTCATTGTCCTAGACACCCAACCTGTTGAGAGTTGTATAGCTCACAACCAAATTCTTGTGATTTTGGGATGCCCTTTCCTAGCTACTTCCAATGCCATCATTCATTGTAGGAATGGGTTAGTGAAATTGTCTTTTGGCAACACCACCTTCAAGCTTAACATCTTTTCGGTTGCCAAACAAAAGGGGGAATGTGAGGATATTTGGGAGGTAGACATCATATAGAGCATAGTTCAAGAACACTTTGAGCGGGAGATTTTTTAGGACCCCTTGGAGAGGGCATTAGTGAGAGGTGAACCGCATGCTTCACTTGACAGTGAGGACATGGCATCAAGTGAATTTTCTCATTTAGAGGGTGAGAGAGAGGAGTGTTTACATGCGGGTCAATGGACCCCTTCTTTTGAACCCCTCCACCCTAGTGCCGAGAAACCAATTCCTTTGGAGGAGAAGCCTCCCATTCCCGAGAGGAAGCCTTTGCCTTCCAATTTAAAGTATGCATTTTTAGGGGATGCGAGTCGTACCTGATTGTGATTTCCTCTAGCTTGTCTGGGAGCCAAGAGGAAGGGTTGATAACATTGCTTAGGAAACATAGAAAAGCCCTAGGATGGACTATCGCCGACCTTCATGGGATTAGTCCTCTCGTGTGCACTCATCGCATTTTCTTAGAAGAGGGGGCTAAATCCATTCGTCAAATGCAAAGGCGATTGAATCCTAATATGAAGGAAGTGGTTAAAGGTGAGGTTTTAAAATTGCTTGATGCGGGTATCATTTGCCCCATCTCTGATTTGAAATGGGTTAGTCCAACCCAAGTAGTGCCTAAGAAATCGGGTGTCACGGTGATAAGAAATGACAACAATGAGCTAGTGCCAACCCGTGTGCAAACCGGGTGGCGAATGTGCATTGATTATCACCGCCTCAATAATGTGACCCGAAAGGACCATTTCCCTTTACCCTTTCTTGATCAAGTCCTAGAAAGGGTGTCCGGTAAGGCTTTCTATTGTTTCCTAGATGGATATTCAAGGTACAATCAAATTGATGTAGCCCTTGAGGATCAAGCCAAGACAACATTCACTTGTCCCTTTGGCACATATGCTTATAAACGTATGCTCTTCGGGCAATGTAATGCATCGACGACATTTCAAAGGTGCATGATGAGCATATTTAGCGACATGGTTGAGCAAATTGTCGAAGTCTTCATGGATGATTTTTTTGTCTATGGGGATACTTATGAAGGTTGTCTTAGTAATCTAGGAAAAGTTTTGATGAGATGTGAGGAGAGTAACCTTGTGCTCAATTGGGAAAAATGTCATTTTATGGTTACAAGTGGTATAGTTTTGGGCCATATTATGTCGGCCGAAGGGCTTGAAGTAGATAAAGCAAAAATTGAACTCATTCAAAAATTGCCCGCCCCGACGTGTGTGAAGGAGGTTAGATCATTTCTTGGGCATGCGGTTTCTATCGGCGTTTCATTGAGGGTTTTAATACAATCTCTAGGCCCATGTGTCATCTTTTGTCCCAAGATGTTCCCTTTGAATGGACATCTTCTTGTCAACAAGCTTTTGACAAGTTGAAGGGACTTTTGACCATAGCCCCAATCATTCGAGCACCCAATTGGTCTCTCCCATTTGAGCTAATGTGTGATGCTAGCGACTATGCCGTGGGGGCTGTCCTAAGACAAACAGTTGATAAGAAGCCTTATGTCATTTATTATGCCTCTAGAACTCTTAATGAAGCTCAAATCAACTATACCATAACCGAGAAGGAACTCCTTGCGGTGGTTTTTGCACTAGACAAATTTAAGTTTTACTTGATTGGGTCATTGGTCATCATCTACACCAACCATGCGGCCCTAAAGTATTTCCTCACAAAACTCGATGCAAAACCGCACCTCATTCAATGGATACTTTTGCTCTAAGAATTCCATATTGAAATGTGTGATAAAAAAGGGGTTGAAAATATAGTTGCAGACCACTTGTCTCGGCTTCTCTTAAATGGGTGAGCCATGGACCCAACCCCTATCAAGGAGCACTTCCCGGATGAGCATCTCATGCATGTGAGTGCCGTTGAGCAAGTTTCAACCCCTTGGTTTGCGGACATTGCGAACTTCCTTGTCACCGATGAGGTTCCTTCCACATGGTCATCCATTGACAAGCGTAAATTCTTCCAAAATGTGCGCTATTTTTCGTGGGATGATCCTCACTTGTTTAAGTATTGTCCAAACCAAATCATTCGTCGGTGTGTCCCAAAACATGAATTTCAACAAGTAATAGAGTTTTGTCACTTTCATGCTTGTAAAGGACACTTCTCCTCCAAGAAAACCACGGCCAAAATTTTACAATGTGGGCTTTATTGGTCCACCATGTTCAAGGATGTATATACCTTTTGTCTTGCTTGTTATAAGTGCCAACGGTTAGGAACACTTTCTAAGAGGCACATGATGCCTCTTCACCCCATTACTACTTTGGAAATATTTGATTGTTGGGGGATCGATTTCATGGAACCGTTTCCTAACTCATGTGGCTACCTTTTTATTCTTGTTACGGTCGATTATGTCTCCAAGTGGGTGGAAGCAATTGCCACCCGAAGCAATGACCACCAAGTGGTCTTGCAATTTTTGAAAGAGAACATTTTTTGTAGGTATGGCATGCCTCGAGCCATGATAAGTGATGGCGGTTCGCATTTTTGTAACAAGCCCTTTGCGTCTTTAATGCGTAAGTATGGAGTGGTCCATAAGGTTGGATTACCATACCATCCTCAAATGCAAGGGCAAGTAGAGTTGGCCAATCGGGAAATCAAGCGGATTCTTGAGAAAACCGTCAATTCAAATAGGAAAGATTGGTCTCTTAGATTGATCGATGGGTTGTGGGCATACCGCACTGGTTATAAAACCATTCTTGGCGCATCACCCTATAGACTTGTGTATGGGAAGGCCTGTCATCTTCCCATCGAAATTGAGCATAAAGCATATTGGGCGATTCGTCAATGTAATGAGGATATTGATGTTGCAGGTACCCACCGCAAACTCCAACTGAATGAGTTAGATGAACTCCGCAATGATGCCTTTGAAAATGCAAAAATTGCTAAGGCCCGGATAAAACACTTTCATGACCAACATATCATTCGAAAAACTTTCAAAGTTGGCCAAAAAGTGTTATTGTATGATTCACACTTGCATCTATTTGCGGGCAAATTACGGAGTAAGTGGGCGGGGCCATACCTTGTGAAAGAAGTTTTTCCCCATGGAGCCATTGAGGTGCAAAATCTCATGAATGACTCGGCATTTAAGGTGAATGGTCAGCGGCTAAAGCCGTATTTCGAGTCGTTCCAAGGGGAGTTGGATTGTGTGGATCTCATTGATCCACCGTCCTTTGAGTGACATTAAATTGTCTTGTTTTATAGTTTAGGAGTAGTTATTTTGTTTTCCTTTTTATAGGTTTCTTTCCCTTTTTTTTGGTAGTTAGTTGTGTACATTCGTATTCCCGAGGGTCCCACCCACCCCATTATTCTTTTTCTCGTCCATTGTCCTCATGCCTTGAGGTCATGGCATGATTTCAATTTTTTTTTTGGGGGGGGAGGGGGGGGCACCAATTGTATGTTGCTGTGAAAAATTTTGTGAATTTCTGCAGAACTTCAGAGAGGCTTTTTTTGCGATCGATCGGTGGGCCAAACCGATCGATAAGCCGATCGATCGTGTATGTTACGATTAATCGGGGCGATCGAATGGTGAAGACTCGCGATTGATCGGGTATGGCATTTATTATTGCACCGATCGAAAGGAAGCGGTATTGATCGATTGGCCGTTCGATCAGTTACGCTCCATTTCGATTGGTCTGCGAGACGATCGATCGGTTTAAGAGCCGATCGATCGGTGACAGAGCTGCCTATTAAATCCTATAGTTTCACTATTCATTCACTTTTGCTAGTGAGTATTTGAGAGTTTTGAGAGTCTGTTTATATATTGGAGCAGCGAGGCCTTGCCAGCTCACTTTGGCGGACTTTGCCTCGCCTTTTCATAGTTTTTTGCGCTTCGAGAGGTATTCCTTCCGCCGATCTTTGTCCATTCTTTTCATTTTCAGCTGTACTTAGCTTAGTTAGAAGGCTATGGTCGAGACTAGAAGTACTGAGGGTACAGTTGGGGCGGGGACTTCTCAGACTCTGGCTCAGTTTTAGGAGCTCTAGCTAGAGCATTCTAGGAGGGAGAGAGAGGGAGAGTATGATACTACTCATTTCTGGGGGAGAGATCAGGAGCGAGAGTTTAGACGGGTGTGGAGCGCCCGTAAGGTAGTAGTGGAGAGGCGTTGGACCGTGAGTCAGTTTGATGGTGAGCCATATAGTTGGCTCAAGCCATTGACCGATCGCCAGTGGTTAGGGTTAGCTTCCTTTAGAGGCCAATACTCAGCCACCCTCGTGACAGAGTTCATGGCCAACATTTCATCAGACCCCGTTGGTGACGACATGCATATTATTCGCTCTTGGGTTCGGGCTAGGGATGTTGTTATCACCCCGAATTCCTTTGCTAAGCAGTTTGGTATACCGAGGGTTGCTAACCCTCAGTTCTGTTATGATGGGGAGCACCCACCATCTCATGAGGAGATGTGCACTGAGATTCTAGCATTGGGAGAGTCCTGGATCGCTTCCCAGATGAAGATTAGGCAGCTTGCCCCCAGATACCACCCACTGTTCCTTTGGACATGCTATTCGATCTTTTTACTGGGGAGGATGGTGGAGTGTAGTAGGATGCGGGGGCAGTTGATGTGGGCTATTGGCACAGGCAGGACTATTGACTTGCCCCACTTCATATATAAGGCACTGTGGGCCGCAATCCAGGTTGCTACTCCCCAGTCCAGCATCCCCTTTGGTTGCTTTCTGACAGCGAGGATTAGGGCAACTGGGGTTAGTGTTGCAGATGTTATCCTGCTTTCCTCCTCGACTGACATAGACTGGAAGACAGAGAAGAGGGTGGCAGGGCAGTTGACGAAGAAGGGGGGGTCAGCTAGTTCGGCTCACTCATCTTCTCAGCAGCCGCCTTCTCAGATACAGGAAGAGACCCAGTTAGGGGAGCAGCGGCAGGATCAAACAGGGCAGCCAGCGCAGCCCTAGGCTCAGGCTTAGGCTCAGGCTCAGGCTCAGGATCAGGATCAGGATCAGGAGGAGCCAGCTTAGGGGACGTTACTTCAGACTTTGGCAGCCATCCAGGAGCAGCTGACCACTCAGTAGACAGAGCGCCAGCAGTGGCAGGTCGACATTATGGTTAGATTAGATCTCCAAGACACTGCCATTGCTGTACTTCAGGGCCAGCTGACTGACATTCAGCAGCAGTAATAGACACAGTCCACTCGACTCCAGGAGATTATCCAGCACCTTGGCCAGCCTCCTCTAAATGATGATAGGGACTTCTTTTCGGATCTCCAGTTAGATTAGATGTATTGTGCACTTCATAGCATTTCATTTCATATGATGTATCTAAATCTTTTTTTATTATAGTGGATGTATTTATTTATTTTTGAGTTGTTTGTATAGTGATCTTTCCTATTGTGGCATACCCCTTTTTGTATACATTTATTGTATTCTTTTGTCTGTTTCGGGTATATTTTGGCATTTCAGTTACAGGTATACTTTTTTATTGATATCCATATCGCATGTATTATTCCGACCGAGGTAATGGGTATTGTATGGTATTCGTATCGCTCTTTTCTATAGCTTGAGACCTTAGCTATGTCCTTAATTGTTGATATCATTTCTTTTTGGATTTTTGTGATGGATGTGTCAAGGTTGTTTCAAATAAGTACCATACCATGTTTTTGATTAAATTTGAGTTGATGATTAACCCACCTTAGAGATTATGATACATTGCAAGTTTTCGGCATAAAATCATTAGAAGAGACAATTCACATTGTTGTGCACTAACATGTTATGTGATACCTTGTGTTTCATTCTTATGCATGCATGTCCTTATAAGGTGGAGATTTTTACTGTGTGAGCTTTAGAGCCTATTTATCGCCTTTGAAGAGTAAATCACATTTATTTAAGATTATTTTTGTTGATCCTCATTCATTGAATAACTTCATTATATTTGATTTTGGTTTACATGTTCGAGTGTTAGATAGATTTATTGACTCCTTATACACTTTTGAAGTTTTGATTTGTTGTATTCTTCGGATTCTAAATGCATAGGCCATTTCATTCCATTGAGCCATTTCATGTGTATTTTTCTTCTTCTTAATGTTCATATGCATGTGCATAAGTTTAAAAATTGTCAATGCCAATAGATGCATTGCTCTTATATTTGTAAAGTTGGAAGTGTATGGAGTTGAAGAGTAAAGAAAAATATATATAGAGAGAAAGGGATGAAAAGTTTTACCCAAAAAAAAAAGAAGAAAGAATCAAATACAAAAGAAGTGAGGTGAAGGAAGATTACAAAAGTGATTCAAATGATTGGAAGTGCGATAGTGAATATCATTGATCATCATGTATAATGCGCATGCGTATGTTGAAAGCTTTTACCACTTTCTATCCTTTTACATGGCTCTTCTTTCATTCATCACCCTTATGGCCTTGATATCCGAAGATACATGAATCTTTAATTCAATTGTGTATAAGGCATTAATGTCAATTTTCTAGATCATGCTTAAGCTGTGAATATTCCTTCATGATTCATGAAGCTATGCCAAGTCGATACACTTACAATTTATTAGTTTTTGGTTTCGGAATTGCTCTACTTGCATGATTTATACATTTACTCATTAAAAGAGCTTTCCATTGAGGGACCATGAGTGTTCATGTTCAAAGTTGAGTGTATGCCTTGTGAGACTTGGATCGAAGCATCAAGGTCGTAATTATACGAGTTTTTAATCATTAGGGTCATATGTCATTGGTAGTACGCGTCAATGTGTTTTATTTCTTCCATGCTTTATGCCTTTGCCTTGCGATGGTTCACAACCTAGGTGGATGAAGATTTGATTTGAATAAGGTCAATACATGTGTATATTTTTGTTTTTCCTCTCATACTTTGATAGAGACTATCAAAGGCTTAGTTGGGGGGTGTTGATTACTCTCAGAAATAGTAATCTCTAGGCTTAAATTGTTAGTTGATTAGTTGAATTTCAGTGTTAATTTAGTATTTTAACTCCTAAAATGTATTAAAACTCTTTTTGTGCACTTCTTACAGGAATTGGAGCTTAAACTAGGGCAAATGGGCAAATATGAGGATGACCGATCGATTGACCGATCGATCGCCCGATCGAACGGTCCACAGAACGTTCAATCGACCGATCGATCGCAAGATCACTGATTGATCGGTGATTCTCTGTTCGACCTTCTGCAGCAAACTTCAGAGAGGGCGTTTTTCTGATCGATCGGTCGCTCAATCGGTGACGTTGGAATTTCCTCAACAGATGACAGAAATGCAAACTTTAGAAGGGCCGGTTTTGCGATTGAACGGGCGTTCGATCGCCATCACCGTTCGATCGGCCGTTCGATCGGCCGCCCTACCAATCGATCAGTTTGTACAGACTTTATTTTTCTGCAGAGTATAAAAGCTGTATATACGGGACAAAGTGGATTCTAGGGTTTTTTCTGCAGAACTGGAGAGAGGAAGAGCTTCCAAAAGAGGTCTTTTATTATTTTGTAAGGTTTTTAGTTAGATTTACTTTAATGCTTTGTATTGTTGTTATTTATTGCTTTTGGATCATTGTAAATGAATGCTTGATATATATGAAGTGAATGTTTTTCCACTATTTCTAGCCATTTTCCCTCATTTTCTTGCCATTTTTCCTCACTTTCTTAGCAACCAAACACTAGTTCTATATAGTTTAATGGTATATTTGTCTTCTTTTATGCTCTTTGACATAGATTCTAGTAGCTAAACATCCCTTGGATGTGGCTGTGAAGATCCACCAAGGATCTGCAAAGGATTGAAAATGAGTTGTATGAACTTTAAAGTCATATCCTTAAAATTCTATGGTTCCATTTGATTTAGCATGAGATTCATTAGAAAAACTTAGATTCATAACCCATTGGCAATATTTATGCACAAATCAATGTTTGGTATAGGTATTACACATGTCTAAGGTTTGATTCTAGGGTGCTAATTATAGATTTCCTCTTTATGCTCAATCAAACAAAAACTCACATTTTTATAGTCGACATTTTCCGAATCAAGAATCCAAGGTGTGATTCTTGATTTGAGTTATAAACCTCTCATTGGAAACCCTTGTTATGAATTGGTGGATCGAAACAACCATGTCCAAACTTTTCTCCTAAATTACATAAAATTAAATTTTATTGCCTTCATTAGTCATTAAGTTATTGCATTAAGTATTGAACCACCATCATCTCAAAACCAACATATTTTTGGTCTCTTTTATGTTAGGAAAAGAAAAGAATTTTCATTTGCAATCTATCAAGATAAGTGTCCGTGCTAGTTGAGCTTTGTTGCTATATTTGCAGAATTCCCTTGGGAGAGAACGACACCAGATCCTCTGGTTTTTACTATATGCGTGACCTCCGTACTCTTGCGGAGTAACTCCGGTTGTGAAGCAGATCTGGAGGCGTACCAATACTCTTGTCATTGTTGATGATTGCTCTACGTTCACTTGGACATTCTTTCTTACTAATAAAGATGAAACAATTGTCTTTTTCACAAAGTTTTGCAAAAAGGTCAAAATGAAAAAGAATTTATAATCACAGCAATAAGCACTGACCATGGAGGTGAGTTTGATTGCAAACCTTTTGAAGGTTATTGTGATGAAAATGATTTTGAATACAATTTTACAGTATCTAAAACACCTCAACAAAATGGAGTTGTTGAGAAGAAAAATAGAACTTTGGAAGAAATGGGAAGAACTTTTCTTTGTAAAAATAATTTGCCAAAATAATTTTGAGCAAAAGTTGTTAACACAGCTTGCTATGTTATAACTAGAATCTTATTCAGAAACTTTTTAAACAAAACCCCATATATGCTTTGGAAGGGAAGAAAACCAAATGTTTCATACTTTAAAGCTTTTATATGTAAGTGTTTTGTCTTGAATAACAATAAAGATCACCTTGAAAAGGTTGATGTAAAATCTGATGAAGGTGTCTTTCTTAACTATTCCACACATAGTAAAACTTATAAAGTTTTTAATGAAAGAACTTTGGTTGTTGAAGAATCTGTGCATGTTACCTGCAATGAACTAAACTCTTTGCTTAGAAATATTGTGAGTAATGATGTAAATGATGTGGAGCAAAGTATGAACAATCTAACCATCAATCAACAATCAAGTGAAATCTCACAAAAGGAGTAGGATTAGTAGGACATTCCCTCAATCCAGCAAGATGAGAACCAAGGGCTACCAAATGAATGGAAGTTTGTTCACAACCATCCAACTGAACAAATACTAGGTGATCTATCACAAGGTGTAAGGACAAAATCATCTCTTAGAAATATTTGTAGTCATCTTGCTTTCTTATCTCAAATTGAACCTAAATGTTTTAATGATGCTGAAAATGATGAATTTTGGATTATGGTCATGCAAGAAGAATTGAAACAATTTGAGAGGAATGAGATTTGGAATCTTATTCCTAGGCCTGAAGATCATTCAGTTATTGGAACCAAATGAGTATTTAGAAAAAAATGGATGAATCTGGGATTATTGTGAGAAACAAGCTCAGATTAGTAGCTCAAGGTTATAGTCAAGAAGAAGGAATAGATTATGCTCCTATAGCTAGATTAAAATCTATTAAAATGTTGCTTGCATTTTCATATTTTAAAAATTTTAGGCTTTATCAAATGGATGTGAAAAATACATTTTTGAATGGTTTTATTTCTGAATAAGTATATTTGGAATAACCTCCTGGTTTTGAAATCCATTGTTTCCAAATCATATTTTCAAACTCTCAAAAGCACTTTATGGTTTGAAATAGGCCCCAAGGGCTTGGTATGAAAGATTGAGCAAATTTTTAATTAAAAATGATTTTACAAGAGGAAAGGTTGATACCACTTTTTTTTATTAAGCTTAGAGATCATGATGTGCTATTGTGCAAATTTATGAGGATGACATTATATTTAGAATTACTAATGAGAAGCTTTATAAAGAATTTACTAAGTATATGCAGGGTAAGCTTAAGATGAGCATGATGAGAAAACTTAATTGCTTTCTTAGACTTCAAATTAAACAATCAAAGGAAGAGATCTTCATTAACCAAGCTAAGTATATCAAAGATCTACTCAAGAAGTTTGGTATGGAAGATGCAAAGCCATTGTGCACTCCAATGAATACTTCAACAAAGCTAGACAATAATGAAAAAGGTATCTATGTAGATACTAAGTTGTATAGAAGTATGATTGGTTCATTACTCTATCTAACTGCTAGTAGACCTGACATTATGTTTAGTGTTTGCTTATGTGCTAGATTCCAATCTAATCCTAAGAAATCACATGTTGTTGCTGTAAAGAGAATTTTTAGATATCTTAAACACACACCTAACCTAGGGTTGTGGTACCCTAAGGACAGTTCATTAAGTCTTATTGGTTACTCTAATGTTGATTATGCTGGGAGTAAGGTTGATAGAAAGAGCACTAGTGGCTCTTGTCAATTTCTTGCTAATATACTTGTTTCATGGTCTAATAAAAGAAAAACTCAGTTACACTTTCCACAACTGAGACTGAATACATTGTAGCTGAAAGCTATTGTGCTCAAGTCCTTTGGACCAATCACCAATTAGAGGACTTTGGACTTACTTTTGAACACATTCTCATTAAATATGATAACACAAGTGCCATCAATTTCATCAAGAATCCTATTCAACACTCTCGCACAAAGCACATTGAAATTAGACATTATTTTATTCATGATCATGCACAAAAAGGTGATATTGAACTTAATTTTGTGAGCTTTGAACTTCAATTAGCTAATATATTCACAAAATCATTAAGTGAGGATAGATTTTGCATGATTATAAGAGAATTGGGGATGAGCAATCCATTAGATTGATTGACTACATTATTTTGTGTACCGAATTATGCATTTGAATAGTTTGAAAGTGAATTAGACGCTTATTTGGTGCATTGTATAATATAAGTAATTTTCTGCATTTCATAAAAAAAGAGTCAACCCCTGCCATCAAGGAGTTGACCTCTGTATTCTGGAAGTGACTCCTGATGACTTCTGTTGAAAGGAGTCGACCCCCCTTGTTAAAAGAGTCGACCCATTTTAACAGAAAGCTTAGATAGTTCTTCACATAGAAAAAGAGTCGACCCCTTGACAGCAGGAGTCGACCCATTTGCTCGATTGCTCAGTAACTATAAATACCCCTTGTTTTTTTGCCCAAATCAGACATCTCTCTCTCTCTCTCTCTCTCTCTCTCGATCAACTCGTTGCCTCAATTGCCATACCCTTTGAAAATCTCTCATCCAATCTTTATAAAACCTAGATTCAAACCACTCTAATCATTTATCAACCGCTCTCAACTGCCATTGCAACTTCCAATAACTCCCAAAACCTCAATGACAAAGAAGGGTAAGGAAACCCTAGTGGAGTTGACTTCCAAATCAAAGGGAGGAAAGAAGAGGAAAGACAAAGGAGAGTCTTCTAGGGCATCAACAAAGAGAAAAAGAAAGCAAATTATGTAGGAAGAAGAAGATTTTTCTCGAAGACAACCTCTACTTCAAAAAATAATCAAATCTAGACAAGTATGTAAATGATATTTCTTCTAGAGTTATTTTGAATGGTAGATGGATTGACTAGGCCTTCTTTGCCAAGAAGAAGTTTACATTTGAATATAAACTTAAGAAGCTTGAATGGAAATCCATAACGATGCTTAGGGATGATGTCTATCCTGAATTGGTTCGGCATTTCGATGCCCATGTAGAAAGAGAAAGGGATAGTGTAAGTGTGACAAGTTTTGTTAGAAAAGTCCACATTTTACTCACCAAAGGGATAATCTATCAAATTTTGGGCATAATTGGAGGTGGAGAAATAGGGCAGAAAAATATGGATATAAGTGTAGCCCTATCCATTCTCTATGGAGAAGAGATCACTGATGATACTCTTTAACCTATTGCCAATGAACTCCCATTAGAATTGAGACTTGTTCATCATTTTGTATGCTATATTTTTATTCCCAAAGGAGGAAAGTTTGAGTATATATTTGACAAAGAATTATATTTTATGTGGGCATATCTGACTAAAACAAAGATTGACTTGGCTAATTACATCTTAAACCACATTGTCAAAGCAAGTACAACCAAAGTGAGTTTACCCTATGGCATCTTTTTAACCAAGGTATTGTCGCGCCCTGGATTTTCGCACTCAAGGAAAATATGCACAAGTAGAAAAAAATATATTACTCTCTCGTTAGAACTCATCCTCCTAGAAGGACGAGTACGACTAGGTTTGAATTGAAAATTGATTTAATTAAGGGCTTTTGGAAAAAAATTAGAGTCGCCACCTAACTTGATTAAGGTGAGTTAGGTTACCTAAAACTAAGTGCAATTCGAAGATTAAACTTAGGATTTTTGAAAAAAAGTTTTAAAAACTTCCTTAAGAAAGGGCTTTTAAGAAAACAGATTGTTTAGCAACCTTTGAAAAAGATTTAAGCTCTTTTTTGAAAATACTCCATTTTGATATTTGAAAACAATGATTCTAGGTTTGGAGGTTGGTTACGTGTAGGGAAGATATTCTAAGATCATCACCCTACCCCGTTCTTGCGGTACCTACATGTCTGTTTACCCTAGGTTCACTCATTTAGAATATTTGATTATCCATTGTCTAACTATATCCACCTTGAAAAGAATCTTGAAAAGAGATTTGACATGTTGCATGACATGCAAATGCAAGAAAAAGATTTAATTTTGAAAAATAAACTTAAAAAGAAGATTTGATTTTAAAAATAGATTTGAAAAGGAGATTTGAAATTTGAACAAAAGTTTTAGAAATTCAAAACTGGAAATAGATTATAGAATTAGAAACTCAAAGAAGATTATAGAATGGAAAATTTGAAAAAGGTTGTGACCACACCTACAAGGGTTGCCTACATATCCTTTTGTTAGGAATCAAGTCAGTCGTAGTTCGAATAAGAGTCCAATTGAAAATAAACACTTTAAGGTTATTGAAAAGTTTGATTTGAAAAGATTTGATTTGAAAAGAGTTTGATTTGAACTTGGAATAGAAAATTTGAAATCGAGATTTGATTTGAAACTGAACTTAGAATTAGAATTAGACTTGGAAAAGGGGTTTGAACTTTGAAAGAGAACTTGGACTTGATTTGAGAAAAAAGGAGTTGAGTTTTGAAAATATTTTGACTTAGATTGAAGTTGAAAAACTATCTTGGTTTAGAATGGAGTTTTAAAAAAGAGTTGAAGCTTTTTAATTTTGGATTAGGGTTGAACTAAGTTTTAGGTATCCTGAGATTTAGGTAACCTAAGGTTAGAGCATGGACTTGAAATAAGAAAGTTTGATCTAGATTTGAAAAGTTCGATTAAGGAAAGTTTGAGTTTAGAAAACTTAGAGTTAGGAAAGATGAGATTTAAAATAGATTTGAAAATGATTTAAATTGATTTAGAAACACTTGACTTGAAAAAGACTTGACTTGAATATTTGACTTGGAAGAGTTTAGAAAGTTAAGATTTGGGAAAGATTGAATTTTAAAAATCTTTGAATTTTTAGAAAGTTTGAAAATAGGAAAATTCCATGTTAGGAAAAATTTGAATTTGAAAAGTTTTGAATTAGGAAAGTTTTAGAATTTAGAAAGTTTAGAATTTGGAAAGATTAAAATTTAGAAAGGTTGGAGTTAGGAAATGTTTGAATTAAGAAAGATTTTATTCCTTTTTTCCAAAGTAGAAGATTAGATTTTATTTTCAAAAATTGATGATTTGATTTAGTTTATAAAATTGGAGGATTTGATCTAATTTCCTAAACGGGAAGATTTGATTTAGTTTCCTAAATTGAAGGGTTTGACTTGACATGAAATTGGAAATGTTGAGTTTTGAAAATTTTGGAGGAATTTTGGGGAAGGCCTGGCCGATTACTCAAGCCAATACCAATGAGCCCCAACTCACTGCAAAAAGGATAGAGAAGTCAGAATGGGTCGACCCTATTTGAGCTAATCATACTCCGACGATTAAATTAGTAATTTTAATCAAGAATCGAATGAATCAAGGCAATGTATACTTGAAATTAGTTGTCCATACATTTCTCCTAGGGGTTGTTGTATTTATAGTGTAATCGATGAAGTGTTAACCCTTGTGCCTGTTGACTCAATGCCTTGATTTTGATGATAACAAAACTTGGTTTAATGATCTAATAATTCTACTTAAGTGTGCAAATTAATTATTAGATTTCTATCATGAATTGAAGCTTATCACAATGGAGAACTTGTGATGCAAATATTAGAATGAAGGTTGATAAGCATAATGAGAAAACATATTCAACAAAGCTAATCTTATAAGGGAATGAAGGAATTTCATGATGATGAAAATCTTGAATTGAAGATTGATAAGCATGAAGGAATGGCATATTCAACAATGGTGATCTTATAAAGAATGAAGAAATTTTAAAATGATGGATGTCAAGAAAGAAGATTGAAAATGCTCAAAGCCTTGATTAAAAAGAAGAAAAAATATATGTTGAAGAGTTCTCAAAGAACAGTTGAAATATGAAGAACTTTGGAAGCTCTCTTGAAAATTTAAAAAAAAACTTGAATTAATGGATGAAGTCATGGTGATTGAAGAGCTTTACATGTAATCAAAAGTTAATTGATTTTATCTTGAAGAGTTAAATATGTTCTTGAAGTTATCAAGCCTTGAAGAAGTGTTTTCAAGTCTTAGAAACCTTATTTGGATGATCCTTGAAAAGCTTGAAGACATTGAAGAAGATTGAAGAAATATTGCAAAAGTTAAGGATTTTTGCTAAAAAGAGTCGACTCATTCAAACAGGAGCTGAAAATTTTGTTGGAGATCAAAAGAGTCGACTCCTCACTCTAAAAGAGTCAACTTATTCAAACAGAGAGTTAATTTTGTAGTATCAGAAAAAAAGAGTTGACCCCTAGCACAAAAGAATCGACTCATTTGGGCAGAGCCTTGAAAAATCTGCTGAAATATAAAAAAAGTCAACTCATTTACAGCAACGGCTCTATTTTTGAACGTTATACTCCGCCGTTTTCGTATCAAATGGTCTCCCATCCACCACCAACGGCAGAAACAATCCATGGATATAAATACAAGATCCCTATAGCTTCTAAACATAAGAAAGAGTGATTATATCTGCTAAATCAACATCTTGAAGCTGAAATTTGTTGTGCTCCAACTGCTACATCTTTTTGCTGAGTGATTAAGGTTATCTATTGAGCTATTCTTGTTCATCTACTCACTAAGAGAGTTATCATTTGTAAAACCTTTATTCATTTCACTTGGGTGGGTTTGTAAACCTGTGAATTTGAGTATTCTTGGGTAAAAACACTTGTAAGTTTGAGTGAAACTTGAACAAAATCACTTGTAAGTTTGAGAGAAGCTTGGACAAAATCTCTTGGGTTGTGAGAGCTTGGGAAAGAGCTCTTTTAAGAGTGAACTGGGCACTTGTAGCAAAACTAGCAGCTGTGTAAGGGACTTTACATAGTGAAATATCTTTGAAAGGATCGAAGAAGAGAGGACGTAAGCAAGGTTAGCTGAACCTCTATAAATCTGGTGCTCTTCTATTCTTGCTCTGTTTTGTTTATTTGCTTACTATACTTACTTGCATTGTGTTTCATTATTTGCTTGATTGCTTTATAATTAGATTAATTATTATAGAAATACATAAATTATTTTTAGCTGCATTATTTGATATAAATTCTATAAAACCCAATTCACTCCCTCTCTTGGGTTGCCTTTTTGGGCCAACAGTGCCTACCTTAGGGTCATCATCACCTACATTGTAGACCGCATTATTCGTTTCCGATTGATCGGATGTTGGTCCAGCTTTACCACCGTGCGAGAGTCTGTTGATCAGACATGATAGCAGATGTTGCGTGGCAAGCTGCTGCTGCATTAAATGCGGGTCATCTCTGCATTAAATGCTACAGTCAGAGCATTAAATGCTCTTATTATACCTGCGAATTGGGCTCATCGTGTTAGGCTTGGGCCTAAGGTCGGCATCTGGTCAGCAACGCGTGTCTGACCGCTCTTTTGACTACTTGGGCTGACCTTAGACCCAATTTCATTCACTTAATTCCTATTGGGCTTGATCAGGTGAACTGGTCCTGATTTCTTTGACCGACAATTGGCCCCCAGCCCTTGCGCCTTTATGGGTTCCTCGAAGGGTTAAGGGTTACGTCAGGTCATTATGATGCTCTTTCAAGCGTGCTACTGTTTTGGCAGTTATTCGGCCACGTGGACGTCATGGATTAAAAGTCGCTGCAACAAAATGATAGGGCATTGACAGCCGATGTGACGTTACGCTATTACAACATGATTGCTGCCATTTTTTGGAGGGTGCCTTTTTTTGGTAACAGTCACTTGTTTGCTTCATTCATTTGTCTGAGAGTGCCCCTCGCCTGTCCCTTCCACTGTAAGTCTCTTCTTCGTTTATCTCTCGTTTCATGAAAGCCTCTTTTCGATAGTTGTCCACCTATGGTGACCCATTTGAGAAAAATGGTAGAGAGCCCAGCGGCGATTACTGCCTTTAAGGCTAGATACGAAATCCCTGACCAGATTGGGTTGGAGTTAGTAGATTCCGATGATTTTTGTATGGACAAGACCAAGAAGGGGATGTCCTTCCCGGTTATCGCCATTGTTGAGGAAGGGCTTAGGTTTCCCCTTCACCCCCCTCCTTCAAAAGTTCATCATCCAAAATAAGGTGGCACCCTCCCAACTGTCGTCGAACATATATAGGGTAATTTTTAGGATGCTTGAGCTTAATCGACGCCTAGGTGTGAACCTAGGGCTTGCCGAGCTCAATTATTGTTACACCCTTTGCAAAGTAAGGGGTGATAGTTGGAAAGTGTATGTTCAAGCTGTCAATAAGAGTAAAGAGATAGTGAAGTTTCTGCCTTCCTCTGGGAAGGGCGTAGACGACATTAGGGTTTAGGTATCCGGGCCCTAGGAGTTTAGCAACCTTTCTTCGGAAGAAAGATCGATGATATGGTGCTTTGGACTTGCTCGAGAGATAGGTTAGATGCAAACTTATAATTAACTTTCTCAAGCTCTTCTTTCTTTGCTTCTAACCTTGTCTTTGTCGTTCTTGCAGAAATGAAGAAGAGGTCAAAAAACGTCACTTGGGGAGTCAACTTCAACGATCTGAAGAAGGTATTGGATTTTCGTGGTGAAGGCAAGTTAAGGGATCTTGCTCAAACTCCCCACATTTTGTTAAACTACCTAATTCAATACTCCTCATTCACCGTGAAGACGGGGATCCCACAGAGCACATTTGCGACATTGGCTAAGGTGTGAAGGGGGATTTTGAGGAGATCCCGGTTGGCATTGCTATTGAAAGGGCATACACCAGATGTCAAGTGACAATCACTGCTCCACCCCCATCTAACCCTATTGTCGAGGAATAGCAAATACTCACAATTTGGTCTAGTTCAAATAGTTTGGCATTGACGTCAGAGCCTTTGATCGTGCTCGATCGCAGCGTGAAGTTAAGAAAGAGGAAGCAGAGGTTTACACCGTCTCCCGACGAAGACGACGAGATGGGTCTCAAGGAAATGATGTTTGCCACAATGGGAAAGCCAATAAAGAAGGCTAACACCAAAGTTGTTGAACCCTCGGCTAGGGGTTTGGGGACCCCTAGGCTGAGGAAGTGGCATCTCCACAGAAAAAGCCGAGTACTCGACAGTAGAAGAAGAAAGCTCCTGAAGTAGCTTCTTAACTGCCAACCCCAAAGAGGGCAAAGGTCAGCTCAAAAATTGCATCTGAAGAGCCAGAGAATACTAAGCCGGTGACAATCATCTTGGAGATTCTAGGTCGACGAATGACCACTGCTGATTCCATGATTGACCAGGCAGAGGTGGCGTTGGGTGTTCTTCACAATGCTTTGTCGAAGGAGGACGTTATGAAGCTAGGAACCTCGAACGATCTGAACGTCTTTATGGGCACATTTCATGACTTTCTCATAGTAATTAGTTCATTCTTATCCCTTCAATTCTTTTCTTGATTCTTTTAGCTCCTCATTCGAACATGTACTCTTATTCTGTAGGGCTGCCTCAACGCTATGGTAGTGATGAGCCACTTTTAGTCCCTAAACGAGCAACAATAGCAGTTGATTGAATAGCACGGCCGACTGAAGGCGGAATGGCTTGACGCTAGTGAGGAGAGGCTGCTAATGAGGAAGAAGGCGGAGGAGGCAACGGCCGAGTTGAAGATGGTTACTGCCAACTTTGAGAAGAGGGACAAAGAGGTCGGCGAACTGTTGGTAAAGAACGAGGTGCAGTCCGTGGAGCTATTCCAGGCCCAAGTCAAGATTAAATCTCTCCAGGCCAAGGTGGCCAAATTGAAGGAATATGAAGAGCTAGTAATGAAGAGAGGCGTTGGTCGAGCGGCCAAGGAACTAGCTATTGAGATGGCAGACCTGAGCCGGACCATCTTTTAAGAGGGTTGGAATGGTGCCCTTCTTATTATCAACGTGGAGAAGTCTTCTAATGTGTGAAAGCTATGCCCTAACTATTTCGACACGATAAAGGACGGCTCTGTTGATCGTAAGAAGTGATTGCCAATGCTGAACACCATAGAAAGCTTACTCAGCAAGCCGCTGCTGAAGAGGCCAGGTCTTCTACCAAGCCGACCAAGACTACTGATGAAGCCCCTGCAAAGAAATAGGCTAAGCCCTCTGAAAAGTCGGCAAAGACCATTACTGATAACTAGCTTTTTGTACTCTTTCTCTTGTTTTTCTTTCAATGTAATTAGCTTTTTTGCATTAATACAAGTCTTTTTCACCAAACTGAGTTTGCCTTTAATTTTTCATTTTCACAATCTCGCTGATATGCATGTTTGAGTAAAACAATGTCTGGGTTTCTATTTATGCTTATGCATCTGTCTTTCTTAGGTAGGACCATTGTTAACTGTCTTCAATTTTGGCCTTTGGCCTTCGAATTCTTTGGTCCTTACCAAGTATTTATACTTGGTTTTTTATAACCTTTATTGGCCGACCTATCCAACTTTGGACAGGACCAAGTTTTTACAATTAGTTTTCTTTGTGACCTTCGTTAGCCGACCTATCCAATTTGGACAGGACCAAGTTTTTACACTTGATTTTTTATGACCTTCGTTGGCCGACCTGTTAAATCTTTGAACAAGATCAAGTTTTTACACTTGGTTTTTTTTGTGACCTGCGTTGGCTGAACCAAATTTTTGCACTCATTTTTTTATGATCTTCATTGGCCGACCTGTCTAATTTGGACAGGACCAAGTTTTTACACTTGGTTTTTTGTGACCTTTATTGGCCGACCTGTTCAATTTGGACAGGACCAAATTTTTACACTTGGTTTTTTAAGTTGTGGAGTAGCACCAAATGAGCAAATTTATTTGAATGACTTCAAATTTTATTGATCGGAAAAGCCTAACTAAGTAGATATACGGCAATCAATTTCTACTGACAGAATTTCGTCAAATTGTTTACGTTTCAATGTCAAGGTAGTTTTTTCCCGTTTTCGACAAATTCCAGTCGGTATGCCCCCACGTCGACTTGGGATGCCACTTTGTAGGGACTCTCCCAGTTGGAGCTGAGCTTTCCATCTGTAGAGTTCTTTGTTATCCTTAATACCCTTCGTAGGACTAGGTCTCCTAGTACAAAGGATCTAAGCTGAACTCGTTTGTTGTAAGAGTGACATAACTACTGTTGGTATCCAGTGAGCCTAACCAGGGCAGCCTCTCTGTTTTCTTCTACAAGATCGAGGTCTCTAGCCCTGGTTGTTAAGCTCAGTGTTAAATACTGCCAATCTAATTGTCGGCAGTCTTACCTCCAAAGGTATAACCGCCTCCACTCTGTAAGCTAAACAAAAGGGTGTTTCTCCAGTAGACATCCTCGGGGTAGTCCTCTAAAACCATAAGATGCTGGGTAGTTCCTCCACCCATCTCCATTTAGCCTTTTCCAGCCATTTCTTAATCTCATTCAGCATGGTTTTGTTAGAGATTTCAGCTTGCCTGTTGCACTGCGGATATGCCGGTGTCGAATAGTAGTTCCTGATTCGGAGCTCCTTACAGAATGACTTGAACATGTTGCCTTCAAATTGGGTGTCGTTGTCCAAGACAAGCGCACGAGGTATGCCGAACCTTGTTACTATATTTTTTCATGCAAATCTTTTGGCATCAATCACTGGTTGACAGGGGCTCGGCCTCCACCCACTTGGTAAAGTAATCTATCGCCATAATGAGAAACCTCCTATTGCCTAGAGCTCATGGCAGGGGCTCGGCTATATCCAGTCCCCACTGGGCAAAAGACCAAGGGCTGGTTATAGTTGCGAGATCTTCAGTGGGCTGGTGTATGATTGGAGAGAATTTTTGGCACTTTTCACATCTCAGCACGTACTGGGCTCCATCTCTCTCTCTCTCTCTCTCTCTCTCTCTCTCTCTCTCTCTCTCTGTTTATGTATATGCGCGTGTAGGTACATTTGATGTAAATTGGGCAACTGAATTTTCCATATAGATGCATATGTGGCACATTTGAATGAGGAACTTAATTCTGTGGAGGCTAGAAATGCTAAAATATCAAAGAAAGTTGAAGATCTTAGGAGACTTTACATTGAAGGTGGGAGTGTTATAATTTTTGTTTGAAGTGTCTCACGCAAGTACATGAACGATTGTGTGTTGTTTTTTAGATGATGTTTGTGTATTTGCAGATTCTAGTCAACTGGAGAGTGAGCTTGAATAAATACTAATATCTTGTATAACTTGTTCCTTAATACTTGCGGGGATACTTATGCTCATCCTGAATTGGTGTTACAAAATTGACATCTTTTTCATTTCCTGGTAGCAACAATAGGCGTAGAAGAGGTCCACTGCAACTTGCAATTGTCAATAGCGACCATTGCATATATTTGGAAAGCAATGGAAAAATCAAGGTGTTACAACTGCCTTTTGAATGTGTTATTGCTTTTCGCATGATTAAATAGTTTATTGTTTCAGTCTGTTGCTTTGGATTATCATTTCATTTTCTTCCCTAATTTAACTATGATTGAGTTATGATAGTATCAGTCTATCAGACTATTTTCCTTTTCTCTTTTCATTTCTCTCTTCTTCTAGCCCCATCTGTGGGAGTGGCTATTTGACTTCTGTTTTCGCTCACTGATTGACCCCATGCTAAGAAAGCAATAATATCTGGACTTGCACCTTGCATTAACATTCAAACATATCTTTGATAAATCTTGTTGGACAATTGTTACCTACTTACCTTACCATAAAGCCTATTCTTGTTCTAGTAACTGGGGCTACCTTAGATAGTAGGCTATACACATCTGATTCTTTCTGCTTATGCTTTTTAAAATCCATTATCTTCCACACCTGCTCCCCACTGTGCATCTCAAAAGACTGTCAGATCAAATTCAAATCCTCAAAGTTCATGAATGAGATCAGTCAAATGACTCAAATCTCTTGTGCAACTATTTGTCTCTGTGCAGGTGCACTGATCCACTGCAAGATGATACCCGTAATAGTTGTTTTCACCAATCATTTGGAATCCGTTTGAGAATTTTTTCATGCATGTCTTCTGAAGTATGTCGGGAGAGGGAGAGAATGTGTAAGTTGACCTGCTAATTATCTACTTAGGCCATAGGGGTAAAAATTGATCCCTTTTTTCTTGATAAGTAGTAAAAATTGTTCCCTTTTGGGTAAAACTACTTGCGAATAAACTTTAATCCCTTACACAGAGTAAATTTGAATCTACAAACAAATATTAATATTTCATTTCGGTCAACTTTGAAATATAATTGTTTTGGGAATGCATTGACCATGCAAGATGCAGCAAAAAACTTGAGAAGACATGGATATATTTGAAACATACTCTAAAAACCTATTTTTATCTACGTATATGCCTAATAATTGATTTATTGAACTTGTTTGAGGTCTATACATCCATGTACATAAGAGGGCATAAGAGTGAAATTGGACACGTATATTTTTATGTATATTTGAGTCCAAGAAGGTTTTTGTATCCGTGTCAGAAGAGTGTCGGATGCCAACATTTGCCAAACAGTTCTGGAAGTGTGCCTGACACATGTTCAAACATGTTATATTATTTTTTTATATATTTTAAAACCGATACTCTTCGAACACTTGGGAGAGACACATATCCATCATGTACACACACATGAAATACATCACAAATTTGAATAAAGTAATTTGAGATCCAATTATAAAATAAAAACAATGTAGATTTTTAAACCTCTTAAATTGTAAATTTGTTTTCATCTTGTTTTATGTTAAATGATATTTTAGTTATGAACTAAATGGTGTTTTATGTTGAATTAATGTTATTTGTTTGGATATTCTGGTAGTTTGCAGATGTTACATTCATATAAATAGAAAATAAAATACATAAAGTATATATTTTTTGGCAGAATCCTCAACATGTTTGTATCTTTATCTTTTGAAAATCGTTATGTTCAGTGTCCATATACCATATTCGTATCCTTATCTTTTGGTTTCCTTTTCTCTGCTTTTACTCATAATTTTAATCAAATTTGAGGTTTTTTTGGAGTAATTACACTTTATCCCTTTGTGGTTTGAGAGAAAATTAGATGACTCCCCTGTAGTTTAAAAGAGAATACAAAATCTCTCTGTGGTTTAGAGTTAACTGTAAAATTGAGGGAAACAGTTTAGAGTTCACGGTGATTCTGTTACAGGGATATTTTCGTTATTTCATCTCTAAAAAATGGTAACATTAAAAAGATAATTTTGCCATTTTATGTCCAAAACTGTTGTTTTTCACAAAGGCATTTTTTTGTCATTTCACTAAATCTGTCATGATTCTATCCACTTTACAGATAAGTCCAAACCATAAGAGGGTTATATGTTCACTTTTGAACTACAGAGAAAATTTTCTCTCAAACTACAAGAGGGTAAAGTGTAATTACCCCTTTTTTTTCCCCAAATCTAAATTCTTTTGTCTTTAAGAAACAATGGGAAAACGAAAACAACTTTTATTAGTAGTTTCTTGATTTGTTGACACAGCTCATTGTTTTGTCTATTTCTGTGTTTCCAAGATTTTCAGTGGAAATACTGGAATTTTGTTCATTTATTAGTGTTTTATGTCAGTTTCTGAGAAGGGGAAAGGTTTCATTTTCGCTGACAAAATGAAACGAGTTTTTGTTCATTGTCTATGGACAACATGATCCTATTGCCCAGCAAATTGTTTCCATAAGGAGCACTTACTGGAAGCCCATAATTTGCAGACAATAAAGATCCACCTTAAAAACTAATCCCAAAGCAAGATCTGCAATGTTTGGAACCTTGCTACTTGAAGCATCTCACTTTTTGTGAGATTCATGAGTAATATTGAAGGTGCTTCATAGTTTGTGCATGCACGACATGAAGGAATTCTTCTGTACATACAGACAGCATAGAAATATAAAAGCTATAATCCAAAAGTTGAAAGGTAGCTCTCAGTCAAACCCCTTACGTTGAATTAAATCTGTGTAATATCCTGCTGTGACTCTTACACAAAATCTCTAAGGGCCTTATCAATCATCAAAGGTGTTAGCGTGATAAAGGTGGTCAACTTAATTGCTTTATCCCTTAGATTTCAAAAAGCAATTAAATATGCGTTAACAAGGATAGATTACCTCACGGGGCATGTTAGCGGTTGTCATGTATGTAATAGTTCCTAAATAGATTACTGCGTGCAGGTCTAGCATGGATAAGCTAATTAGCAACGGTGCTGATTCCTAAGATGTTTTCCTGGGAAGTGTCCGTTTAGGGCAATATTTATGTATCTGCGCATAAATATATGCATATCATTGTTCCGATTATTTCACACCACATTCTACACACTTCCCATGAAACTTATTTGTCAAATACTTCTGTTCATATCTTGACTGCATTGATCATCTCAAGACAACTATGTTGATAAGAATTAGTTTCATTTGCCCGCGAAAGTTATGTTATGTGGTCTACATTTGGTTGGGTCTCATCATTTGTGTGCATGGCTTGCTTTTCTTTCCTAAAACAAAAACTTTTCAAACACAATTGCATGATGGACGAGTCTTTTCAGTTTACAGTACCCTTATTTTGTTTTCTTTTCTCTTCTTATATTTTTTTTTTTGTTCCTTTTTTTATAGCTATGATTGTCTAGAAAAGGGAAGAAGCTTTCTATGTTATGGATGCCACTGTGAAAGGAAACAAGCACCCCTGCCCCTGGTAGTGTGCTAGGCTCCGGGGTGGGGTTTGGGTTGTGGGTTTATTAATCTGGATATGTATATTTTTAATTGCTGACTGATTCTCATTTTGAAGTGTTTTATTATATATGTACAGAAAAATATGTTTTGCTCAGGATTTCAATTTTATAGCATATGCTAAATGTGAAGGTTAGAATGCAAAAACGTTTTGTTAAATATTTATATTATGGAAGCAGACATGATTTTTTTTTTTTGTCTTTTGATGACATTGATAACTGTGAAGCTTTGCTTCTGTTTTATTCAGGAAAAAACCAATGTTAGAATACTTCATAGTTAATGGCATATTTTGGCCTTTATTTTTGTTAGAAATTCTAGTTTACAAAAGTTTGTGTTAGAAGTGAATCTCTAACGTTGTATCCCCAACCAATGGATAACATTCGACTGTCCAATGGCAGAGTAAAAATGCTGCTGAAACTCCAGGAATGTCCCAGAGCGTCCCCCTGCCAAAGGTACCCAGCTTCAGTTGCCCTGAGTGCATGGGCCCATTTGTTGAAGAAACAGCAACAAATTGCACTCACATTTTCGTAAAATGTGCATACATGACGCTGTAGCAGCTCAAGGCAAATGCCCAACCTGTAGGCGAGAATTTAAAGTGAAAGACATCTTCAGGATCTACCTTCCGACCAGTGACTAAAGGAGGCTCGTACCCTATAATGCCCAATTATGTGAGCTCTCTCTCTCTCTCTCTGATTATATCCTTCTTGATATTTGGAAGGAGGAGAATGTGATGATGGCATTTCGTCAGAAGAACTGAGATATGCCCTCTTTTTTCTTTCTTTTTTTCCACGTTATGCACTGCATGCTAATTATTTAGGAAATGAGGTGTTCGTTTTATTTCATTCATTCAGTTGAATTGATTTTTTTTTCCCCACTCCATTGATAGTTTCTTCTTTTGCAGGTGATAAGGCGTTATTCTTATTCATGCTAACCTTACCTTTTCACTTCGTTTTGGGGAAAGGAACAATGATCGACCATGGAGAAGCAACTAGACATATTGATCCATCTTGTCTGGTTTTGGCTTGGGATAAATCATCCTCTTTATTGGGGTAGAGATTTTTTTATGCAGTTTATTTACGTTTTTGTCAGAATAGACTATTTTTCTTTTTCCATTTCAGTCGGTCCCCACAAGCAGTTGGTTTTTGAATTTTGAGACACTTCATCCACAGTTTTTTGAGGCTGCAGGGATTTGGTTAGCAAAGGGCTTATTGGTTATCGAATCTTTCAAGTTAGCTATCAATATATCTTATGATGCTATTTGTTTAAATTGAAATTTGTCAGTTGAACATGAACTCTGCCATAGGATTATCAAATGAGTGCATTATGAAAGAGGTTGGGTCTTGGTAGGGTTCACCGAGGTTGCACACGACCTGAGTGCCAAAATTTTGCAATTCTTGAAAGAAGTGCTACAAATTGGGTGTAGTTCCAAACAAGTGCGCAAAGTCTGTTTGGTATTGCTTTCAAATTTTTTGTTTTTGTTTCTCCATGTTTTGGGGGAACAAAAGCGATAAAAAATTAAAATTTTTTTTTGTTTCTTAAAATTAGGGTGTTTTCAAAGAAATTTCTTGATAGTGACTTTCTAAATAGTTTAGTAAATGTGGTCTTGGCGATTTCTAGAAAACGAAATCAGAAAACAAAAAACAAGGACAACAATTTGTCTATGGGTTTTAAGATTCCCACTAAACCCTAGTCAATTTGGACAAATTGTTTTTCAGAGTGGGGGGCTCATTGTGATCATAGAAAGGGTATTCCTAGGGGAAAGTACATACAGGTTGAAACATCAAACTTCTTTTCAATCCTGAATGTGAGAATTAATGAATGTCTCTCACAGTGGAATTATGAAATAAAGTATGGCTCTTCCTTGATTTGGTATTCAAAGGGAGAATTAGGGAGTGGAGATGAAAATGCTCGAGAATGCTTTTAAAATTGTTGCTTTAAATTAGCTTATTTTTAAGCATTATTCATTTCCCTTCACTAGTTCTTTTGGGTTCTAGAAAGGCCACAACTAGTAGTCTTTCCAATACAAAAACCAAAAAAAAAAAAAAAGAAAAATTTGCATAGTGGTCATACTAAAAGTTCATTTGAATCAACTTGTAAGCTGGTTTATTAATGTAGCTTATGAATTTTTTTATTATTTTTATTATTGTTTTAAAAAAGTAAGCATCATTGTGTTTGGATCCGGGAAAAAGAAAAGGAATGGGAAACAAAATTACTCTTGTTATTTGGTGGCAAGGGATAGTGGTGGATAAAAGAAAATAAAAGACAAACGAGTAAGGAAATCATACTCTCTCATTTTTCTTTATTTTGTTATGGTAAATGCCTATTCATTTCCTTCTTATTTTTCTAATCTAACCAAACAAGAGCATGGAAGTTAAAATCTCATTTCTTGTTTCTTTTCCGCTTTCTTTTCCTTTTTCTTCAATGAATCTGAAATTCAAACATAAAGTAAAAGCGCCGGAAATTATAAGAGAAAAGTAAAAGAAAATGGAAATCTATGGTTGTGAAGTTAGAATGAAAAGGGTTAAATTTTTAGTTAGGGACCAGATGTGCATTGCTCACAACCATGAGAAGTGTAACTTAAAAGCATTAATATTCATTTTAATAATTGAATCTTTTTTCCCTATAAATGAAAAAATAAAATAGATTAGTAATATTACTAGTTTTGGATCTTGGATTTGTCAAGAGAAATGAAAATAAAAAGAAAATAAAATTTAGGAGTAATTATACCCTATCTCGTTATGATTTGAGCTAAAATCAGAGGACTCTCTGTGGTTTAAAAGTGAATATATGACTCTCCTATAGTTTGGACTTATTTACAAAATGTATAGAAATTATTAGATTTAACGAAAATTCTATTATAGTGGCATTCTTGTCATTTTATATCTCCAAATTAGAATATCAAAAAATTAATTTGGTGAAATAACAAAAAAAAAATCCTCAAAAGAAAACCATTTATTTTGACATAAAAGAACCAAATCATCTTTTTGATGTTCTAATTTGGAGAGATAAAATGACAAAAATACTCTATGAAAAATTTTCGATAAATCTAACGATTTTCCTCCATTTTGCAGGTAAGTCCAAACCATAGAAGGTAATGCGTTCACCTTTAAACCACAAGAGGGTCATCTCATTTTAGTTCAAACTACGAGGGATAAATTATAATTACTCCTAAAATTTATTATACGTATTCATTTTTTTCTGGGGTATCCAAACAAAAAGATGGACTTTATTTGACAAATTCTTTTTTATTTTCTTTTCACTTTCTTAACCTAACCAAATAAAAGAAAAGATTTAATATCTTTCACTTCATTTTCATTACCTACCTTTTTTCTTCCTTTTCTTTTCCCTTCATAAATTTAACGTACAAACATAGAGTAAGCCAATTTGAAATTTTCATTGCAATAAAGTTCTTCAATCTTTTAATCCATCAAAAATGAAAAATGACACTTGTGCAGCTCCTTTATAAAATTTTTAATTTCTTTTAATAAATGGTACGAACTCCATCCCTTAACCCAAAAAATAAAAGTGGAGGAAATAAATAGATTTAAGCATGCAATGTAAGAAATTAACCCAAGCATGCCACAAGATAAAGGAGAAAACAATTATACAGCTTTTGATCCTGAAAGCGGCATTGTTAAAAAACTCTTTTAAGTAATTTTACTTTCAATGACCACAAGTTCAAATATATATATATATATATATATACACGGTTAAAAACACTTTACATTTTTGTACTTTATACTAAATTTCACTTTAATATCTTTACTTTCATACATGTGTGCACCTATATCGTGGAAAATAGTCGTAGTCCATATTAAATGATGAGACGGGGTGTGTGAATACATTAACAATTTAAATTTGTGGTGTAGTGAATAAACTTTTAGGAAACGCCCAATCAAATTTTGCCATGTAGTATTTTTTTTTAACGTTTGGTTTGGAATTCAAATTTTTGGTAAAAAAAAAAGTGAAGAAAAATAAAACAAAATTAAAGAGTAATTTTGTTATTTATTCCATCACATTTTCCTTCTCCTTTACTTTTTATACCGAAAATTTGGGTTCAAAATGAAATGTTAAAGTCTTTTCACTACACCACTAATTTTGATTTATGATATATTCATAAATTATGTGTCATTATTTAACAGCGATTACTATTGAGTACACTGTACTACGTAACTACTAGACTTTTTTCCTGTATCGTGGCTGCCATCTTCGCTATCTTGTTTAATTTTATCCAGTATACACAGGATTATTCAATCTTAGGAGTAGGATAAGCAAAGTTTGGAATTCCCTGTCCCCATACCGTATCCCGTTAAACAAACATGGTGTGTGATAGGTTTTCATCTACATCAGGGCAGCATAGGCTTAGTTGAAACGGACACAACGCCATAAAATTCTTTTATTGGGCTAGGCTCTCAACTTCTGGGCCCAGTTGAACCCACTCGATGCTTCGTCTTGAACAGGGCGGGAGATCGTAGAGAACAGAGAGAATTCCGAAGAAAAAAAGGGAAGAAAGCGAGAGAAAGTGAGGAGAAAATGGGAGACCCGACGGAAACAGTTTCCTCTTCAGAAACTGTAGACCTTGACAGAGTTCGCAGGTTCTTCATATTCTTTCTCTTTCTACACACATATATATGTATATATAAATATCTTTATCTCTCTACACACATATATATGTATAGTGTGGTCTTTATCTATCTATTTTTTTTTTTTTTACTCATTTCGTTTCAGTCGAATTAACGAACTAAGAGACATCCATGGAAGTCCCAACGACATCCCTGAACTACCCCCTTCAGATTCAAAGAAATTTCTCAAAGACTCTGCTCTCCAGCTCGAGGCAAACTCAAATCTCATCTATATAATTGCCTAATTTCATTCAATTTATTGTCTTTCTCTTCTATTTGACCTCACGTGCATTTTTACTTTCACATTTTGGTTAATTGTTTCGGAAAATATATAATGCAGAGCAAAATAAATGAAGTTCTATCAGAGTTCTCTGATATTGGGTCTTTAGCTGTTGAAGATTTGGGTAAACCTTTCACATGTTCTCGCTTTTCCTCCTATCTCTCTCGATTTATGTATATGCGTGTTGGTAGATATGATGTAAATTGGGTAATTAAAATTTTCAATATAGATGCATATGTGGGACATATGAATGAGGAACTTAACTCAGTGGAGGCTGCAAATGCTAAAATATCAAAGGAAATTGAAGATCTTACAAGAACGTACATTGGAGGTGGGAAGATTATAATTTTGGTTTTAAATGTCTCGAGCAAGAGCATGTACGCATGCATGGTGGCTGATACGTTGTTTGTGTATTTGCAGATTCTAGTCAACTGGAGAGTGAGCTTGAAGGGTTGAGTACTCTGTTAAGGAGTTGTTTTCTGAACTCCATATTCAGAGTACCTTTTGACATTGAGAGCAGAAATATCGCAATGTTAATTATTCAAACTATTGGTCACTGTCGAATAGCGAGGCAAAGTACAATTGCATGCCTATGCATAGTTGCATACCGACATGGTTGCCAACATGTGAACGAGAAGTATTTCTAGAGCCTGTTCTATTTTGTGGTAAAATCTCTTTTCAATGAGAAAAATTACTGTGAGTTGCCAATCTTATCACCATAGAAATTCATTGAGGCCAAGCCTCAAGGTGAATTTCAGACAATAATTTATATATTCTGCTTCATTTTTATATAGGATTTAGACTTTTAACAAGATGACCCTTAAAGCTAAATTGGAAGGAAAAACCACGGAAATGATGCACACGAGTGTGTGAGTTGAAATTATCCAACATACCGAAGTATTGTTCTGTTGATTACACTCATGCCTAACAGAAGTTTAACATATTTGTGATGAGATATTCCCATATAGAAGTATAATGCAAATTATGTGATTTATGTTTGATGTTAGTGATTAGATATATGTGATGAAGATGTTTTCACTTCGAGGAATATTTGTAGTTGCTCTTCATCAGCGACAGATCTATTGGAAGTAGTTTCCGTTGCAACATGATGTTGTGGCTGCATTAAAAGGCTTGGACTGCATCCACCGTCTGTTAAGAACAATAGTTTTTGGAGGAAGTGATAGGGCTGAAAAGGTAAGGAACAGGTTTTACCAACTAAACAAGCCCAACAGGACAGATGTTCCAATTTCATTGTGACGAACGACTATGCATGCATTCTTTTTATGCTCCAGCTAAAACTTCTTGTTGAAATTGTGGACTGTGATGAATTATAAAAGCAGCACTCTTGGATGAGTTGACAAGAGCTAGAGGAATTTGACCTGTTTTCTGTGGTTGGATTGATGCCTAAAAGAGAGTTACCTTTCAGTTGACAACTGTTGGGGATTTTCCAATATAATATGATGGAATTGGGCATGCATTCTTTTCTTGCCCCAACTACAGGTTCCTGTTAAGGCTGCGGATCACTACGAATTAATAAGAAGCACTCCCTCATGATTGTGAGAAAAGCTAGAGGAAATTGATCTGTTTCCTGTGGTTGGATTTATGCCTAAAACAGGGTTGGCTCTAAGGAGCACTCCCTCATGAAAAAGAGAGGGAGTTGATCTGTAGTTGTTCTTGATTTGGGTAGTTTTCTAGACATGTTGTATTGGCATTCAAGTGGTTTCAAATTAAGAAATTAAAACCTAATGCCTGGAAGCATCCTCTGGCTATAGGTTTTCAGCCAATTATGTTGTATTGAGATGTTTGTTGAAATTTTCATGGTGATCAATTTGTCAAACCACTGTGTGATGTCTCCAACAAATGCAAGTCATCTTTCTCAAGAGGTTAGCAATCATTCTTGTTGAATTGATCATAGATGTAATGTGAAGCATTCCTGATAAGATTGAAACCAGGGGGCTATGTTAACATGTCATATGTTCATATTATTTGCTAATTTGGGAAAAAGAGAACCTAGTTGGATCTTCATTTTTTCTTTTTCGTGAGAGCCATAAAGACTATAAAGAAGACAGAAAGAGCAAACAACATGAATAATTCTTTGAGGAGCAAGGTTATGATTGGATAGAAATCTAAAGTTGCTTTATAATCCACAGGTTGTTCCAAGTTGGGGTGTGCCACCATTCACTTCTTTTATGTTGCACATTGGCATTGTTATCACTAATGCTTAGGTAGAAGCCTCAAGGCTTGAGCACAAGAGAATTGTACATCTCATGGACTTTTGGGCCTACATAAAATATGTGCATGCGCATATGCTACGCATTTCGTAGATCCTAGTTAAGTGCACTTCCACTGCCTCAGTATTTAAGTTGGTGGGATTGAGCATGGAGCTTAGTCACTTCACGGGCTTGTTTTTTTTGTGTTCTATAAGCAGATTGGGCAAAGTTACAGGGGCTTCCTAGCTTGATTTGTCGGTCCGTGAGACCACAATGCACTCTTTTGGCACACGCGTGCCATCGACCACCAGAGGCCATTGCGCTTCCATAGCATCTCAGACCAATGTTTTGCTCAAGAAAGGCAACATCTTGATCTGTAGCCCACAAGTAGCACTACACAAACTTGTATGAGAAGCATAAGGTGCCCGACTGCGTGCCAACGTTGATAGCCCCCTAGTGAGGCATTACCTCCTTGCGGCACGCCTTTGGCCATGAGAGCCCCCAAAGCAAGGCTAAATCCAAGTTAATGCCCATAGTTTGGAACATGAACATTGGTGGTGCCTCGATAGGCCATTCAATCTAAGATGACATTCCCAAGAGCATAGCTCATGGTGTATAGCGGATGCGGATCCCAAACCTTGTGGCTAGGAGCACTATGTGGGCACTGGCATTGTTGCCTTGATGGCACCATCCATGGGGCTCCTAATCCACAATGGAGACTCCATACACCCCTCGTGGATGCCTAGAGTCTGCCCTAAGTTGCCTTAGGGTTGCCCACTGAGTGCCCTTATAGTGGCACCAAGGGTAGTAGGAAGCTCACCACAACCCTCATGTATGTGCTTTCTAAGCCATTTCTGCAGTGATAGGAGGAAACATCCTCTATGCTCAAGGAGTCGCAATGTCCTAGAAAACTCGACACACCTCCAAAATTCAATCCGTAGGTTTCTATGCACTTTTGGCAACCTCGAGGTGATTATCATAATGCACAATGCCTCCACCTATGTGCCAAACCCACTGATGGCAACTCAAGGGTCACGAGCGCGACTCTCTTGACAAACTCATGGCTTGTGACAACTAGACACATTAGCAAGGTTATGTAACTTGCATGTCATCATTGAAACTCCCACATGTTAGACAACAAGGGCCACATGTTTGATCTTACTGAATGACAACGCATGAAATACTAGACAAATGTATAAATATTAAGTTAGGTAATATATTTTTCTTATGTAACGTGCATAAAAGATATATAAATATATAGTAATTTGCTGTCATGTCGTACTTTTTTACGATTTGCTGTTTTGGGTGGTTCGTATCATATCATTTCCGTATGGGCAACTACCAACAAGTTGCTGGTTGGGTGGAACTATCGCTCACGTATCCATGTCTATACTACATAGCATAGAAATTTGGTAAATGAAATTCTTTTTGTTTGCATTTTAGTTTCAATTATTAGCTGAGTCTTTGATTGTGGAATTCTTTCCTATAAAATGCATGCTATGAATTATATGGAGAAGTACTAAGAGCAACCTTAATACATTCACTCATACAAGCCTGCAGTGAAAGTCAATAACTACAAAATTTAGTATATCATGTGATTATTTTGAACCAGTTTAAGGTAGGAAGCATGGACACTCTGTTGGAGGAGCTGTACCCGTGTCGGACACTTACACGGGTGGGACACGCCCCAGACTCGTGCCGGACACTCCATTTTACATGTCTGTTTTTTTGTTATTTAAATTAGACACTCCACGGACACGGCTTGGACACGCGTGTCCCATTTTGGACACTCTAGGACCATGGCAAGGTCTCAACTATAAATTTTAAAACTAAAAATTGGGGTTCATTTTGTAAATAAGAAAACTTTAAAATCTGAAAATAAAGAAAAGGAGGCAGATTTTTGTCAAACCAAATCGATTGTATGAGAGAGAGAGAAAGAGAGAGAAAAGCCCTAGTCTATTGGATCAAAGAAGAAGAAGAATAAGATGCTACTGATATCGGTAGGTTATGATTTCTTCAAATGACAATGTTTTCTCCTGCTAACTGTTTTTCTTCTTCAAT
Source organism: Euryodendron excelsum (assembly GCA_033060915.1). Lineage (NCBI taxonomy): Eukaryota > Viridiplantae > Streptophyta > Magnoliopsida > Ericales > Pentaphylacaceae > Euryodendron > Euryodendron excelsum. The sequence goes on from CM065387.1 coordinate 20,022,526, forward strand.
TACCTATATGTTATTCAACACTTCTATTTTCAGTACTTCAGAGCCAGTTTGAAGGTATTTACAGATTTTGTTTGATATCTTGGCATCTTATTCTCATATTCTAGGGTGTCGAGAAAGCAAAGGCTAATGGGCATGTTGATTGCTCTTCACATGAAGAAGAAGTGGAATTGTTAAATGCAAAGGGCGACTACAAGTTTAAGGTTTCAATTTTTGTCCTTATGAATGCTATTTGCTTCCATGAAGATGGATTAACTCAGGAAACATGGGCAGTTCTGCCTCTACATCACTCTCTGGGACAGTTGTAATGTATCAATACAAGAATCTGTAACCCTATTCTTGTTTGACGAAATCATATTATGCATTGCTATCAACTCAACAGATGTGATTTATTTCAGTTATTCAATGGTTTTTTCTGTGCTGGCCTTATATAGTGTTGTTGTTCTAAGCCACTGGTTTTATGATCCTTTATACTTTAACATTTTATGTGATGCCACATCTTTGAACTTTTCTGGTGCCTTGAGGAAAGTAATCATTATCTGATATTATTGTTGTTGTACCTTGCGGATGCTGGAACTTAGTCACCAAATTGAGAAGAACAGAATATCTCAAATCTTTGCAAAATCTTGACAGCATTCTGAGAAGGTAATCTTCTATAGATTTTACAGATTCTACATCCTGTCTTGTTCCAATTGTTTGATGTGAGTTTTAATTTAATTTTTATTTTGTTATGTTCATAGGTTTCAGGCTATAGAAAAGATTGAGGATGCATTGGCAGGTCTTAAAGTAATCGAATATGAAGAAAATTGCATGAGATTGTCATTAAAGACATGCATTCCCAATTCAGAAAAGCTTATTGTCTCAACACCAAATTGAAGAATTTACTGAGGCATTGGAACAGAATCATGAATTGCTAATAGAAGTTGTGGTTGTGGAGGGGACATTGGAGCTAAAGAGTGTTGAGGTATGGCTTCTAAATTTGAGAAATGAAATTGTATGTGAGGTAGTATCTTCACCATTTACCAAAGGCCACCAAAGCACGGGAAAAACTTTAGATGGACATTTACAATTCTGAATAGTCAATTTTTGGAGATTTATGCCATTACTATGGGGTAGTTCTTTGGTACATTGGCTGTTGCTTAGGCTACTAGGTGCTCCCATGCACTTCTACTACGTCCTACCATACCTTAATGTACGCTACTTCTTGGTCTTTGTGGGGCTTTTATGCAACTATATCTAGTCATCATCCTCTTCCTCGCTACTTGATGAATGGAACTTAACATTTTTGTGTAGCTTACTCAAGATGGGGCTTCTATTCTTATGGGGTTTCACAATACTTTTATCAAATAGTTTATTAATAATGTTTGTGTAAGCCTTTTTCTTGCTTTTGTATCAGCTGAAACAGAAGGGGTGCAAAGCCACCCTTTTCTATGATGTTGTGGAGGAAGAGTTGAGGTATTTATGTGGTGTGTTGCTTTGTTTGGAGTCAGTTTCAGGCTTGAAGGTTAATCTGGCTAAGAGTGAGGTTATTCCGGTGGGGGAGGTGGGCAATATGCAGGATTTGGTAGTGGTGTTGGGCTGTAGGGTGGTCTCCCTTCCCTTTACCTATATACGGTTGCCTTTGAATCCCACTTTCAAGGCCAAAGCAGTTTGGGATGGCGTGGTGGAGAGGTTTAAAAAAAGGTTGGCTTTGTGGAAAAGACAGTACCTCTCTAAAGGGGGTCACTTAACTCTTATCAGAAGTACTCTCTCAAATCTTCCTACCCATGCAATGACTCTTTTTCGTATCCCTTCGTTGGAGGCAAAAAGGCTTAAGAAGTTTCAAAAGGATTTCCTTTGTTGTGTGTGTGTTCGGTTGTTTTTGGGGGGGGCGGGATGTGGGGATGGAGTTCAAGTATCATTAGGTGGGTTGGGATGAGGTTTGTAAACCTCTAACTGATGGTGGGAAAGGTATTACAAGTTTGGAGCTCTTTAACAAGGCTCTATTAGGAAAGTGGTTGTGACGGTTTTCGGTGGACAGAGAGAGTTTGTGGAGGAGGGTGGTGGCAGGGACGGAACCAGGAATTTTCATTTGGGGGTGCCGAACTAAAAAATGTGAAGACAATAATTAAGAAGTAAAAAAATGTGACGAAATTAATTTTTGCCCTACCAACGACTTGAGAAATTTTGCATCTGGAATATCATAAAAAATAATGTGGGTTCCTTTAGAACATTTTCTTTTGTAGAAAAGCACTTAAAGTAATAAAGACATTAAATATACATTTTACGATTAAGATAAGAAACTGGAATAAATAGAACTTCAATACTATTAAGTTTCTTAGAGGATCTAAAATTTATACTTCAGGATTTATGGGGTTATATGAATTACAAGAGTGATAATTTAGCTGGGGCCATATTACTAAATATAGTATATGTGTTATTGACTTGATGTGAAACACTCCTTGTTTTAAAAATTTAAAAGGGCCATGGCCCTGTCACTACCTCTTAGTTCTGTCCCTGGGGGTGGGGGGAATATAGTTATGGTAGGGATGGGCGGTCATCTGGTAATGTTAGAGAGCCATACGATGTGAGAGTATGGAGGGGTATTATGAGGGTTTGGGAAGATTTCTATAAGTTTGCTACTTTTGAGATAGGTGATGGGAGCAGAGTGAGATTTTGGCTGGATGGATGGTGCGGTCATAGGCCTTTGAGGGAGGTTTTTCCCGATCTTTTTGAGGTGGCTAGCGACAAGGAAGCCTATGTGGGTAGTTATTTTTCCTTTGCTTGAGGAGAGGTAGTTTGGTTGCCTTGGAGACATTTGCAGGATTGGGAGATGATTCTATTACTACTTTTTTCGGATGCTTTATGATTACCTAGTGAGGGGGGAGGTAGAGGATTGATTGGTTTGAAGGGAGGCGAAAGACGGTATTTCTCATTGTTCTCTTCTATTGTGCTCTAGTTGGCCAATGGGTGCGTGCTTTTTCTTACAAAGGGATTTGGAACATAGTTATTAATATCGTACCGATACCGGGAATACCAGCCAGTACGGTACTATCGTACCGATACCGGGAATACCAGCCAGTACGTACTGTACTGGCCTTCATATGGTACAAATGACTGTGAATACTGTATTGGCTAAGATATTGGCCAATACCGGTGGTACCGGATTTACCGATTTTGTGTAATTTATTTTAAAATAATTTAATTTTATTGTCTTTTGATGATAATTATCAATTAAAATTTATTTTAGGCATATACTAGACAATAATATATCTTTTAAGTATTTTTAAATATATATGTGGGTTGGATAATACGTTTACATTATATTAAAACCCTTGGCATTTTAAATATATATATTTTTATAGCATATAATATTTATAGTAATAAATGCAAGACGGTACCCGGTATTGCACTAGTATCGGTACGTACCGTACCAACAGCAAAAGTGGTACCTTAGCCGGTACGAGATTGATTACTATGATTTGAAAGACTAATGCATGGCCTCTCCCTGCTCCCTCGAACACACTAAGGTGGCCTTTCTTGTTTGCACGGCTTCCTTGCATTCTATTCTTACCATCAATAACCTGAGAAAGAGGAAGAAATTTATTTTGGATTCGTGTTATATGTGTTAGTGCGATGCAGAATCGGCTGACCACTTGTGTCTCTTTTTACTTTAATAGGCTTTCATGATTATCAATGAGCACATATTTTTCCCCGGGGGAATCTTTCAAACTACCACTGCTTAACTTTCAATTCGCCTCTACCATCAAATGAAATGTGAATGACCCTATTATCCAGATATTACATAACTTCATTTTCGATTACATAGAATTGGGTTACAACCTCGTGAAAATATGATTCCTCCTCAACCAAATATGATTTTGGTAACATGCTGCGTTGATTAATTAGAAAATGAAGTTTGCTTGCTGGTTTATAATGTCATAATTCTTCCATAAATCTTGTAGCGTCAATTTATTAAAATGCAAAAAACATGAGTTGTATTTAAAATAATGAAGAGCTGAGTCGGAAGCTTGCTGTGCTTTAAAGCATACTATTCGGGCAATTAGACGATTTAAGGCAGTAAAGTTCTGTTACCTACTGATCTCATATAGTTTGTATCTTATTTTTTTTCTCTCACATTGTTCACTTGACTTTTGTCCCCCAACAATATTCATTTATATACATATATATCTTAGGAGTTTTTCTATTGCTGATGTCGATCCAGAGATAGGTCGAAAATTTGTCTTTGCTATGTCCCTTTACGGTGATTAGCATCTCACCATTAACTTAATATTACTTTTACATAGTCTGAGTTCTTTTTAATGCTGCTTCGATGTTTCCAGATTTTCCCAAATGATGTATACGTTGGTGAAATAATCGATGCTGCAAAATCTTTCAGGTCACTTACATCATTATTTTGATTTTATTCTTCAATTTTATCTGATGTACTTCCGGTGCAGATTTTGTGCCTGGGTAGGAAATGGAGTTATTTTGGAGATGACACTCTGACATGTCCGGATGCATTTTAAATTTCACATCATTGATGAGTTTGATAACTTTGATGTAATTCAAGCACACAGTATCTGCAGAAGATCTTGTTTTTGGCTTTATTAACAACATTATCTATTATAATATATAAAGGGAGAACACCAATTGGTGTCTGTGAAGCTTGGTAACGCAGCGTGACATTTTTAATTTCCAAAACTGACTTCTTAAAACTATTTTTTACAGTTCAATAACTGTGCACATAAATAACTGCAATGGGCAAAAAAGGATGTTTAAAAAATACACAACTGCTTCACATCTTTATCTTGCTAACTGCTTCAGTTATACAAACGATTTGGATTCTGTATCTTCTTCCCGAAAAAAAAAAAAAAACACATACACACACAATTGCAGGCGTCTATCCGTTGAGCATATCAGAAAAGTATATTGTGGGAATTGATTCAACTTTGAGGAGTTTCTTCGAATAATAATTCTTAGATTTGATGATGAGTTTGTGTTGGACTCTGCAGTTGTGAGTGTTCCGATAGTAGGGACTCTGAGGAGTTTTTTTGAACAGTAAATCTTAAATTTGATGAAGAGTCTGAGTTGGACTCTGTAGTCACGAAAGTTTACGTTGGTGCAAAGATAACAATGTAAGAACCTTTCACACTGAAAGTATTTAGAGTTGCATTGAATGCATATTTATGTGAACAGTGTAATGTGTAAATGATTCCACTTGTTAGTCTGCATGTTAGATTTTATTTTATTTTTCTTTTGATTTTTCACTCTCTGTTTACAGGTTGATCCTTATTTAAGTTTCATAATAATTTTTTTTTACCTACCGAGTATGGAATTTATTTTATAAAATTTTAAACATATTATTCCACATGCATCGCATGTGCACACGTCTCTAGTATTACAGAATGGGGGGAGGACGAGGAGGCTGGGTTTTGAGCCCCAGACCTCATGAGAAGGCCACAAAGCCCTTCCCACTGGGCTAGGCCGTGTGCTCATCTGCCGAACATTTTTCTAATAAATTTCTCATTGTTAGTTGTCACTTTGTTCTGTATCCTGAGAGTTGGTTTTACTGCATTGTCCTAATGAATCTAGGATCTATCATTTATTCTTTAGAAGGATGACTTGGCCTTGCAAGGATCACACCTGTCATGTCTGATTTTTCTGATTTTTCCTTAATAAAATGAGACGTAGATTATTTTTCAACGGTAGAGAATAGATAAATAACAACTTCAAGTGTAAGACTTCCACGGTTTGCTCCTTGTATATTTTCTTTCTGGTAATGAAATTTCAAAATAGGATTCTTTATATACATCTGGATATGTAGTTTTGTAAGTGTTTGATGCATAGACATCTTAAGTGAGGTATCTTTTTTTTCTTTCTTTAAACATGATATTTCATGTTCAGGAAATATTATCAATCTCTATGTAATTAACTGGGGTTATATTACCTGATATGTAGTTATGCTTTATTGCTTTTGTTTCCTGGGGGCATTATAATTTGTGTTATTTCCTGGCAGTTGTTTTCAAATGTTAATGCTGGAGACTAAGTCTTTGTTGTAGTGGTTTGTAAGAAGAATGCAAGATAGAATTGTTCTATGTGCACAAAGGCGATTGCTGGTGAAGCTGGCAAATAAGTCAAGGTGAGACTTATAGTATAGTTTATGTCTATTATTTTGAGTTCTGAAATTTCATAACAAACATTTATTTGACTTATTTCTGTCAATTTAAACTCCTCCTGGTTGTGAGTATTGAGTTTTTGTAGAAAATTTCCCTATTTTAATTTGAGGGTTGAAATGTTTCCTTTGTGATCTTCTAACTATACTCTTCCGTGGACCGTCACCATACTTTAAATTCTGTTCAGAGAGTACACTTTCATCTGCCAAACAGTGGAAATGTTTTAAACAGCAAAGAAAGATGCAGGGAACTTGGATTGATGTTGAAACATGCCAACATAAAATTGAACTATGTTACATGGACTCAATGTCACGGGTTGCCACCCGTGGCATGTCGAGGGCCGCGAGGGACCTTGGCGTGGGGCATGTCTGAGCATGATTGGCCGGTGGCATGGCAATCTCGTAATTTGTATTTTTCATATTTATTGGATTTATGGATTATGACTCCTCGAGAGAGTAGGATGTTTCTTCCTATCAGTTTGGAGATGGCTCAGAATGCTATTATAAGGGGGGGCATGGTGTTGACTCTACCACCCCCTGGTGCTACCGAAAGGGACAGCATTCAAGTGAGTCCCCCAAGGGAGTGGGCGAGACTTGGGGGCCGGCTGTGGCACGTGGCTACAGTTCTCATGCTAGTCAAGGGGCTACATGGGCGGCATTGTGCCCGGTGGGGCAAATGTTGGGCATTAGCGTCGAGGATGGGGTTGTGGCATTCGCACCCGCTACGCCATAATTATAAAGTGGTGGGGCTTATGTCCATGACGGATTGGACCTCGGTGTGCACACTTGCATGCCGTGTGTCTCGTGTGCACTTGCACATTGGGTTCACGCTTGTGCACACCGCCGCTTGGTTTGGCTAGCATTGGTGTCGTGGGGCACAATGTTGTGGGCGTATCAGTTGCTAATCGGTGGTGCCTTTCCTTGCGGGCAACCTTGACGCGGGGCGCTAAGAGCTTCAAGGATAGAGGCGTTGTGCCTAACAGGTGATGCTTGGCTGACGCGCGCATGTCTAGAGGGACTGGCGCTAAGCACATTGCTTGCCGTGTGTGCGCGCATTTGAGTATGGCGTTGCTATCGCCTATAGCTTGGGTTGCCTTATGGCTTGAGCATCAGAGGTCCGTGCTTAAAGAGTTATGCGGGGCATTACGGATGGATCCTGGACAAGCGCATAATCTTATGCCTTGGTGTTTGAGTTTGGCGGGACTATTGCTTGGAGCATAGTCGCCTCACGGGTGTATTCCGCTGCGTATGATCATGGCGGGTCGCATTTAGTGTCACCGTGTGGTGCCCGGCCTGCCAGCCCGTGACAACTCGGCACGTGTTGGATGTGGGTATGTGTTTAAGTGTCACGCCCCGAAATTTGGGGGTGATTTATATGAGAATAACCTAGGGTATGGCAATTTACATAGCTCGAAACCTACCTGAATTACCCGAATGAGCCTAGAGTGCACTGTAACTACTGTGGGCTTGCCCGCACTAGATTTTTGCACTGTCATCTTCTACCAAGACGAGCAGCTCTCTCTCTCTAAAAAATTATGAGTTGCTCTCTAAACAAGACCTCCTTTCTTTTATTTTTCTCTTTTCATATTTCTTCTTTCTTTGCTTTTTGTCAAATCTTTTCTTACATTGTCCTTCACAAAACACACACTACATATATATCCATGCACACGCATAGACAGACCCATTAATACATATGTTCCCACGCAAGTGCACAAGGTATATGTACACAAATCTGCCAATATATAGCTTAGCACTCACCACCCATCTCTTTTCTTTCTCTACCCTTCCTATACTTGACCTCCACCCATCATTATTTACCATGGTCGAACAACCCAATCTAGGCTGTGGCCAAGCTAATCTAGCTGCATGCTATTGCTTTGATGTGGCTCCATTATACTTCCCTACAAACACACGTCCGCTACACAGACATACATATCATATCACATGATATTTACATATATATATATATAATTGCTGAACAAGCTCTTACCTTTATTATTATTTTTTTCTAATCACCAGTCCAATATTCATAACTGGTCGGCCAGTGTGGACATGGCTCCTTCCCACAGGCCAAGGCTGATTATTACCCTCCATTGGCCGAACACCTCTGTATCTATCCCTAGATACAACCACCTGCATTGCTCTTTTGTATGCATATATATAAACATGTGTACGTATATAGTATAGTGACATCCATATGCATTAAAGAAGATAAAACACATATGTTGTTTCATCACCCTACCTTATTCATTGCTAGAAAACTCGCTAGAGAAGCCTTAATAGCCGCTAGCCTCTCTCTCCATTCTCTTTTCACCCTATAGCCTTCACTCTTGGGTTATTCTCTCCTCTCTCTGGGGTGGCTCCCAAACTAAAGCTAAGACTTGCATATTCATACATCTCATACCAGAGGCAAACCCTAGTTTAATTATATCTAAGAAAAATTATCAAAATACCCATAAGCCAAATAATATGTAAAAATTACTAATGTAGCACAAGTACTCCTTTGTGAAAAATATGTAAATCTTAGCCAAATAATTCACAAAGTCATATTTAATGGTGCAACAAATTTAAATCATGATTTACATAATTATGGGAAAATAGTCGTAAAATTCAGGGTTTTACAATCTATTCACCTTAAACAAATTTCGTCCCTGAAATTTCAAAAAATACACCTTAATTTATTTGAATACACTATAGTTGAAAATACAGGGTATTACAATCTCCACACCTTTCAAAAATTTTGTCCTCGAAATTCGTTAAAAAAAATGTATATAGAAACTAAGTAACCCAGAATACAGCTTCCGCTGCATACTCGATTAACGAAAAGATTCTTTTTACATCCAAGCAATATACATAACTTAGCCTAATATGTTAGCCATAGGCCCTAGGGGTTCATATACTTATGCTTTGATACTAAGTTGTCACGCCCCGAAATTTGGGGGTGATTTATACGAGAATAATCTAGGGTATGGCAATTTACACAGTTCAAAACCTACCCGAATTACCTGAATAAGCCTAGAGTGCACTGTAACTATCAGTCCCACCTATATCTGCATATATACACCTACAGACATAGACCCAAAGAGAAGTTGGGGTCTTCCCTCAGAAACCCAGGGAGGCACACAAGCATCACTATCGTCACATACTCACTATTATACGCATCCACATGCACAACAGCCCCAACCTCATACCTATTCACATTTATATACATATAAACATATCGCCCCACATACGTACACACACACACACACACACACACACACACACAACACAATATAACTTCTAAATATGCTCTTACCTTTATTATTATTTTTTTCTAATCACCAGTTCAATATTCATGACTAGTAGGTCAGCGTGGACATGGCTCCTTCCCACAGGCAAGACTGATCGTTACCCTCCATTGATTGTAAAACCTGAATTTTATGACTATTTTTCCATAATTATGTAAATCATAATTTAAATTTGTTGTTGTATCGTTAAATTTGACTTTGTGAATTATTTGGCTAAGATTTACATATTTTCCACAAAGAGTACTTGTGCTACATTAGTAATTTTTGGCTTGTGAGTATTTTGGTAATTTTTCTTAGACATAATTAAACTAGGGTTTGCCTCTGGTATGAGATGTATAAATACGCAAGTCCTAGCTTTAGTTTGGGAGCCACCCCAGAGAGAGGAGAGAATAACACGAGAGTGGAAGGCTGCGGGGTGAAGAGAGAATGGAGAGAGAGGCTTGCGACTGTTAAGGCTTCTTCAGCAAGTTTTCCGACAATGAATAAGGTATGGTGATGAAACAACATATGTGCTTTATTTTCTTTGATGCATATAGATGTCACTATACTCTATATGTACATATGCCTATATACATGCATACAAATATAGGTAGTTGTATCTAGGGATAGGTACAGAGGTGTTCGGCCAATGGAGGGTGATGATGCAGTAAATTTGTACGTCTTTCCGAACCCCTGGTGCAACTTGTTGGGGTAATGAATCCCCTTGCCTGGAACACCGGTGTGGTGCCTGCTAAAGACACTCCGATGCCAAAGTTAGGCTAGAGAGATGTGGACAAAATAACAATATGCAAGGTTCGTGTAAATCGTACCTTCTTGGAGGTGATGACTGTTCTTCTTATAAGAGTGTTAGCTTGGATCGTGGGCACCTTCATGTGTTAGCCAACCGTGCTCCCAGTTATGCCTCCCGCCTCGTAGGGATGTATCATGCCTTGATTTTAGGCTTCATGGACCATGCCCCCGCTCGTGGAGGAACCGCCCCAATCATGGGATCGTGGGGACCGATCATTAGGCGATAATCTCAGGGTGTCTTTATGACGGTGTTTGATATATCGCTGGAGCTCTGCCGCTTCGCCTGCTAGCAGACCTGGCTCAGGAGGGGAAGAGGAGGCCTGGTCTGGAGGCGTGAGCCAAGCTGGTCTGGTCTGCCCATACAAGGAGTAGACTAGCTACACTTGTATTATTTGTATTATCAGAGGGTAACAATCAGTCTTGGCCTATGGGAATGAGCCATGTCCATGCTGGACTATCAGTCATGAATATTGGACTGGTGATTAGAAAAAAATAATAATAAAAGTAAGAGCATGTTTAGCAGTTATATATATATGTGTGTGTGTGTGTATATATTAATGTATGTATATATATGTGGTGATATGTTTATATGTATATAAATGTAAATATGTTGTAGTGGTTATTCAAAACCTACCCAAATGAGCCTAGAGTGTACTGTAACTACTGTGGGCTTGGCCACACTGGATTTTTGCACTGTCATCGTCTACCTAGACGAGTAGCTCTCTCTCTCTCTCTCCTATCTCTCTCTCTAAAAAATTATGGGTTTGTCTTTCTAACCAAGACCCCCTTTCTTTTATTTTTCTCTTTTCGTATTTCTTCTTTCTTTGCTTCTTATCCAATCTTTTCTTACATTGTCCTTCACAAAACACATACTACGTATATATCCATGTACACGCATAGATAATCTAGTGCGGGCAAGTCCATAGTAGTTACAATGCACTCTAGGCTCATTCAGGTAATTTGGGTAGGCTTTGAGCTGTGTAAATTGCCATACCCTAGGTTATTTTCATATAAATCACACCCAAATTTCGGGGCATGACAACTTGGTATTAGAACATGAGTATACGAACCGCTAGGGCCTGTGGCTAACATATTGAGCTAAGTTATGTATATTGCTTGGATATAGAGAGAATATTTTTGTTAATCAGAGTATGCAGCGGACGTTGTATTCTGAGTTACTTAGTTTTTGTATACATTTTTCTTAACGAATTTTGAGGGTAAAATTTTTGAAAGGTGTGGAGATTGTAATACCCTATATTTTAACTATCAGTCTTGGCCTGTGGGAAGGAGCCATTTCCATGATGGCCTACCAGTCATGAATATTAGACTGTTGATTAGAAAAAAAATAATAATAAAGGTATGAACATGTTCAACAGTTATATATATGTGTGTGTTTATATATTTATGTATGTATATATATGGGGTGATCTATTTAAATGTATATAAATGTGAATAGGTTACAATGGTTATTCGAAACCAACCTGAATCAGCCTAGAGTGCGCTGTAACTATTGTGGGCTTGCTCGCACTGAATTATCTATGCGCGTGCATGGATATATACGTAGTGTGTGTTTTGTGAAGGATAATGTAAGAAAAGGTGGGATGAGAAGCAATGGAAGAAGAAATATGAAAGAGAAAAATACAAGAAAGGGGGTCTTGGTTAGAGAGAGAAACTCATAATTTTGGAGAGAGAGAGAGAGAGAGAGAGAGAGAGCTGGTCGTTGGGTAGAAGATGACTGTGCAAAAATCCAATGTGGGCAAGCCCACAGTAGTTACAGTACACTCTAGGTTTATTTGGGTAGGTTTTGAATAACCACTGTATCCTATTCACATTTATATACATATAAACATATCACCCTATATATACATACATAAATATATATACATATATATATACACACAACTGCTGAACATGCTCTCACCTTTATGATTACTTTTTTTCTAATCACCAGTTCAATATTCATGACTGGTAAGCCAACGTGGACATGACTCCTTCCCATAGGCCAAGACTGATCATTACCCTCCGTTGGCTGAACATCTTTGTACCTATCCCTAGATACAACCACCTATATTGCTCTTTTGTATGCATGTATATTAGCATATGTACGTATACAATATAATGACATCCATATGCATCAAAGAAGATAAAACACATATGTTGTTACACCACCATACCTTATTCATTGTCGGAAAACTTGCTAGAGAAGCCTTAACAGTCGCAAGCCTCTCTCCATTCTCTCTTCACCTTGCAGCCTTCCACTCTTGGGTTATTCTCTCCTCTCTCTTGAGTGGGTCCCAAACTCAAGCTAAGACTTACGTATTTATACATCTCATACCAGAGGCAAACCCTAGTTTAATTATGTCTAAGAAAAATTATCAAAATACCCACAAGCCGAAAATTACTATTGTTGCACCAGTACTCCTTTGTGAAAAATATGTAAATCTTAGCGAAATGATTCACAAAGTCAAATTTAATGGTGCAACTACAAATTTAAATTATGATTTACATAATTATGGGAAAATAGTCATAAAATTTGGGGTTTTACAATCTATCCACCTTAAACAAATTTCGTCCTCGAAATTTCAAAAAATACACTTTAATTTATTTAAATACACTATAGTTGAAAATACGGGGTATTACACTAAGTGTCAGGGCAATTGTTTTGTTACCTTTCTGCTTTGGAGTTTGCTGATCATTTCAAGAAAAAAACCCTGCAGGTTATGGAGTTCAACCTCAGAAGATAAGATCCTTGGGGTTTGGTTTGGTTTGGTTTTTGTAGATGTGTTCTAAATCTTCATTGTTGTCATTGGTTGGTTCCCAAGATTTCAGGCCTCAAGCCCAACCCCCCCTCCTTCCTCTCTTCTTCTCAATCGTTGGACAGCTATGGAATGTGTCGGAAAATGCTTTTCTTCATCATCTATCCACCTCTGGCTGTAAGATTCAAGTCTATATTTGCTTGAAACGTGTTCTATTGTGGAAATATTATGTTGTTTTCATTCAATTCGAATGAGATTTCATCATTTTATTTGTTGCTATTTTGCAATTCACATATTTGCCGAGTGTTAGCTTGGTATTTTGGCTTTCCCCCCTTTATTTTCGTCTGCTTTTGTTGTTCATAGTGTTTCTTTGTTGTTCGAAGGTTAGACGTTGTTTGTTGGGTTGATCCCCTTAATCTGTCATGGCTGCTTTAGTGCATCTTATCCTCGGCATTGATGTGAAATTTGATGGGTCAAATCGGAACATCATTTCCAAATCTATGAAGATTTATTGTGCGAATTTGATATTGGGTTCATAATGATGGGAAAGATGTGGAATCTACTCACAAGAGTTGTGGGTACATGTCCACTTGCCACGTGGCCAGCCACATCAGCATCATGTTACCTTTATGATTCAGTGGCGGCCCCAGAAATTTTATAGAGGGGGGGAGAGGGGGGAACGTAAACTTTTTTTTTAGTTGTACAGACAACTCAAATTTAAGTTTTACAATGAAGAACAAATTTTTAAATGAGTAAAAAAAAATGCTGGAAAAACTTTTGGGAAGGGTACAAGGTAAAATTAATTTCCTTTTAGTTGGTTTAACGTACTATTTTTTTAAATTTTTTTTTATCACAGATACTCAGAAACATGTTGGACCTAAGAAAATTTTTCTAAATTTTGAAGGGGCAAGGTGATAATTTTTGAATTTTAGAGGGGGCCAAAGTACCATTTCTTGTTCGAAATAAGCAAAATATATAGTATGTTAGTGGAATTGTCAGAAACTTAGGGGCCCCCTCCCATGTCTGTCCGCCACTGCCTTTATCTCATGCATCCATGTCAGCCTTGTGAGGTTACATTAGGACCACCTAGACTGTCATGTATTTTCTTTGCTTCCTTCCAAGGTTGAGCCACGCAGGTCAAGATTAATGTATATGGTGCCTTAGAGTCAAACCTACATGAGCTCGGTCCCCTTTGCTTAAGGGTAATCTCTAGGCACTCTTGGTACGCTCACCTAGACAAGCTTAGTCTCCATTGGCTAGAATGAGTGGACTTCCACCCCAGCACATCCCTCCTTTGCACGTGATAACTAGCCCAGTCCTCCCTTTGTTGATGTTGTTGTTGTTGTTGTTTTTTTTTTTTTTTTTTGTTTGTTTCTGGGGGTGGGGGATGGATTTGCTTTGTAGGTTTACGGTCTTTACCTAATACGTTTTGGCATGATGTGTGGTGTTTGGATGCTCCGTTAGCTAGGGCTTTTTCCGATTCTTATGCTATTACTCGGGATAAGAATGCTTTTGTGGCAGATTATTTGAGGGTGAGAAAGGGTGGGATACTCTTGGGAGCCCCTTTTTGTTAGGGGAGTCGAATATTGGGAATTGGAGGCAATGGACTATTTTTTTTGATATTTTGTACAAATTTGTGGTCGCTTTAAGGGAGTAAGATAGGATGGTATGGAAGGGCAAGAAGGGGGTTTTCGTTGTAAAATCCTATTATGATATTCTGAATGATGGTCCTAACAGATCTTTTCCATGGAAGTATATATGAAAAGTGGGGGTACCATCTAAGGTTGCTTCTTTATTTGGACAACAGCTTTGGACTCTATCTTCACGATCAATAATTTGGGAAAAAGGGGAAAGATGTTAACCTAATTGGTGTTGCATGTGCCTCAAAGCTGAGGAGTCATTGGATCATCTTTTAATCCACTGCAAGGTGGTGGCATCAGTGGAACTTGCTTTTTAGCATCTGTGGGGTCCATTTGGTTATATTGGATACTGTCTTAGCATTCTATGAGTCTACAAAAGGCTTGGATGATGGCTCCCATGTGTGTAATGTGGTGCATTTTGGGGGACAGGAGCCGGCAGACATATGAGGAAATTACTAAGCCAGTGCATCAATTAGATTACTTTTCATTTTTTCGGATATCAGGGGAGTTTTGCCTATCCTCTTTGGCTTCCATTGAATTCATAGGGGATCTTAACTTTGGGGAAGGGGTATAGTTTTTTCTTTTGTATACAGCTTGTGTACATAGGTGGCTCCCCTTTTGGCATCTTTTTTATTGTATTCTTCTTATTTACATATTAAAAAAATGGTGTCTCTATATACATTGTTTGAGCTTCGGCATTCCCTTATTTTTGTGGAATTATGTAATTAGAGGAACATAATAGCCAGGGATTTTGAACAAATGTATAGTTGACTATTATTATCAGATATGCTGGTTTGGTGCACATCTAATTGTATCCCATACTCGGAAATTCTCATACACAATCACATGTTATCGGTTCAGGAACTCCTTTGAATATTTAGATAGGGACGAGATAATAGTTGCCCATATGGTGGGCAAGGATCAAAATTTTGTTTTGAGGGGTCGTTTTGGTTAGCTCGGAAATGAAAACATTTCGGAAACATTTCGGAAATGTTTCGGAAACATTTCAAAAGTGACAAATATTAAAATAGTAAAATACAATATTTTGTATAAAAATTGTACACCTTTTATAAAAATTTTAAATTCAGGTTAACACAACTTATTTTTTAGGTATATAGCATTGTGTTTTGTTATATTTTGATTGTAATAATAGTGTTTTGTTATTCCACTAGTGTTTTGTTTCGGTCTCTTAGAAAACGGAAATGTTTCGGCCGTTTCGGTGGAAACAAATGGAAATTTTGTTCCTTGATGGTTGGTGGAGTTGATGCTTTTCTCAAGATGTCTAAAGGTTGGCCAGTGTCATATAATGCATTGAAGCTGCTATCGCTGAAGAGCTTCAGTCATTATTCAAAGGAAATTTCATTGAGCTTTCTCTGCAAGGTTGAGGTGAGTTGTACCGTCCATTCATCCATTTAGTTCTTGCTTTGAAGGAATAAAATCATTTCTTGTAGTTTCAAAAGTGATCTTTCAGGAGGCACCTCTTAATTTGGGTCATCCTACCAAAATTGTTAATGTAAATAAGCATTACTCTCCAAGAAAGTTCAGCAATATATAGCATTTACATCAATTTTTTTTTTTGTAGTTTTCTTTATCTGGTTTTTTTGGTCTGCCACATGGCAGTTCTCCATTATGCATCTGACCACTTGTTCATTTACTGTTATAGTATATGCAAATGTGTAAATGGATAAGGTTGCTAAATAAAATTCAATTTCTAGTGGTACTTCGTTTTTTATTTTTCAAAATTATATATATGAATGTAAGGGGCGGACCATTGGAAAGTACAAGAACCTGTGCATAGGTGTTCATAATAAGGTTGGTTGCCCTTGTATTTTGAAGGAACATTGACTCTCCTCGAGTTTATCTATTGCCAAGTACTCTCCTATGTAACTTATGCAAAATGGGCTTTCTCTATAAGACATCTAACAGTTTGTTATTTTGGATTTCAAATGACTGCTAATCTCTGAACTTTCTGCTGGCGAAGTGCAAGAAAATTGAATCTTAATAATTCATTGGGCTAGCAAAAAAAGAGCCCCTCACTTTTTGATGTTAAAAAAATTAACCTTACCGTTATTTCTCAAAGGAGTCGATTCTAGAAATCCCACAACTTAATGAAGACTATTGAATTGATCTCATTTTTCTTTAAGTTCCAATGTCATCAGGTGACCTCACTCAAGGCCTTGTGGCACCACCCCTTCTCATAGGCTGTTATTGTAATGTGAATTGCTTCCTGCAATAAAGAATGTGAAAACTGAACAGTGTCATGCTATGGTTTTTCTGTAGTATTCATATACAATAGATGTTCTAGGACTAGAAATGAGTAAAGTCATAGTAACTGCCCAGCACTATTGGACATTATCTCTACATGGCTATTGGTTGGACAGAATTCGGTAAGAACACGGCTTTGACTATAAAAAATATCAATTTACTTACTATGAAAATATAATTTTATTGAACATGGCTTTTGTTGTCCTTAACTACTTGTTACATATTTAGTTTTCAGCTTGTGGTTCCAAATGAATTGTCAGTTAATCATGTGAACGTTTGAAGAGAGACTGATGCAGAATTATAGCCGAGAGAGAGAGAGAGAGAGAGACATTCAGGTTTCTGTAAGATTCCATTATGCCAAACTAAGCTTGGATGACTTCTTCACATGAAAGATTTTTTTCAGCTGCATTGATGTTTTACTTGCTGGAGATTGTCTGTTATCAGTATTATGAATTGCCACGACTTGGATGTTGTCCACTGGTATATCCAAGTATAATTACTTGTTCCACTATTATTTATTTTTGTTAGAGCTCAAACAAGATTCAGGATAATTTGTTTATATATTTTGTCCTGTTTCCTATTTCCTATTGTTACTAGGAAGTGGCAAACTCATTGGATGCATGTATACGACAAAACATTTCAAGCTTTGTGGATGCTATTCAAGAAATACTCATGCGACGGATGCGCGTGGAACTTGAATCTGATAGTAATTCTGAGAATTGACTGCTTTCATGCTCCAAAGTGATGGTGTTTTATCGTTTGGTAAGAGCAACCTATCATTCAATGTTCATTAATATATAAAATTCGTTGTATTGTTTATAATCTTTGATCACTGATTATAAAATCATCCAATCATTTTAAGTAGTTATATTTCAGAGAGAGAGAGAGAGAGAGAGAGAGAGAGAGAGAGAGAGAGAGAGAGAGAGAAGTTGATATTTATGTTACATGTTTTCTTTTTTTCAAGTGGATAAAAATGGTCTCATAGACATGGAAGTCTTAAATGTGTAAGCTCCAACATGCTTAATTAATCATTTATAACAATGCCCGATTGAAGTTTCTCAGCTTCTCTGATCAAATGTAGTGGCATTTTTAATAATTAGGAGAAATTGGAGTCCCTAAAACCTGTCTATATATGGAATCATTTTTTGACATCTTGAGAAGCAAGTTCATTCTTACCTACGTGAGAGAAGTATCGTTGCACGGCTTCATTGGATTTGAATCCCAAAAATATCCCCTATTAGGTGAAAAGAAAACTCTTTTTATTTTGTTTTTTATGGGCTATATTAAGTGCAAGAAACGTTTTATTTTGTTTCATGCTATGCTTTGCTGTTTGATGGATGTATTTTGCAAATCCTCTTAAATTTCTTTCTTATTACTATTTATCTCCCAAATTTAGCGTTAGCTAGGGTCCTGATCATCTGCCATTTACAAATGCAGATTGAAAATACCATTTGTCGAGAGAAACAAAAACGAAATGAAAATGAATTTTTCTTTTCCACAAATGTCAATACATTTTATTCTTGTTTTCCTTGTCCAGCCAAAAAATAAAAAAATGTCTCCTTTCACTTTGTTTTCTTTTTCTATGTTTTGTCCTTCTCTTTTTGGGTTTCCAAAAGTCCAAAATCTAGACATTGCCTAAATGACAATAGGATGTGAAGAAACAATATTTCACTTCCTGCAATTTTGATAGAGTGCGGGAGGTAATTTTAGTATAAACTAGGTGTCAGTCCTTGCAATGCACGAGAAGTAATACTTGTTTAAATTTACGATAGAAATGTTATAAGTAATTAATTCTAAATCTAAAATAATTAAGAATATAAAACAAATTAAAACTCTTTAGAGTGTTAATATTATTCACGGATGAAAAACATAAAACATGTAAGTATAGCAGCCTTACTTGATAGATAAATTTGTTATTCAAATTTTAATCATTTAAGGAATAGCAACTATTTGAATTGGACTTAACTACTTTTTGAATTGTTCTCTCTTCTACTGTAGTAAATTTTAGATAGGATTTAATTGCTTTATACGTATAAGTGCGTGGCTGGAGTTGTAATTGATAACTTTTTGAGTAGTACTCAATTGTTTCTGTATATCTCTTACAAAACTAATAACATGAATTAAATAATTGTATAAATTCTACAGTTATCTAACCAATTGCCCTTGTGAAGTGGCATTTTAAAAGTGTCAGACCATATAGAGTGCCACATAGGAGAAAGGCAAAATATAAGGACAAACACAATTTTATATATATATATATATATGATTTTAGACTACAGTAACATCCAACTCCAATTCTACGTCTTCAATATCATGCATAAAAAGAAAATCAATGGAAAGGTAGCACGGTTTGTTTTTAAGTACTATTTTCGTTATGACTTTTATTTTGTGTATTTAATGGATGTCTCGTTGTAAAGTTTAAATCTGAATGATAGTAATTGGTAGCACTGCACAAATGAGCCCAGGACTGAAATAGATTTTAAGAAATATAGCTTGGCATGATTAAAACCCCAAAATAGTTTTGGAAGTCCGTCAAAGTTGACATGTAATAAGGTCTATGCACGAGTGATGTGTGGGAGCGAACGACGCTGTCTTGGGACTTTCGATTTGAGATTTGTAGCATTTTTCAGTTGAGATAATTATAACTTTGTTTTACTGGTCCATGTAATTACATGCACATATATTACGTTTCTTATAATTAATTGTCATTTCTGAAATTATATATTTTTCACATATATTTGCAACTGCACCATTTGCGACGCTTGCGTGCTGTTGCTACACCATCGCCATTACCCTTTAGGGATGGGAAACCTATTCTTTGGCGACTGTTTTATGCAGTCGCAAAAGGCTAATTTTCTTGTAGGCCCATTTGTATTGTTGTGATGTGTGGTGGTTTCTGATTTACTTTTGTTGTTACTGATGTGGAGGCTTGGTTTGCCTTCGACGAACTCTAGTTTTGAGACATCTAGCCAGAGGTAAGTCTTCTGAGTTGTATTTGAATCATATATAGGTGACTGGTGTGGATGGCAACTTGTCATGAAGAGCAAAGAAGGCATTGGAGCTTGTTCATTCCGACATTTGCGTTAGTGGAAGTAAAAGATATATAATTACCTTCATTGATGATTATAGTCGTAAAATATGGGTTTATTTTTTGCAAGAAAAATCTGAACCCTTTGTAGCCTTTAAATGCTATAAAGCACTTGTTGGGAAAGAGGTTGGCAACCAAATAAAAGTTCTTCGCACGAATCCTGGTGGAGAATATGACTCACATGAATTTACAAATTTTTGTGAAACCTAAGAAATCAAGAGACAACTTACAGCAGCTTATATGCCCCAATAGAATGGTGTATGCGAGAGGAAGAATCGCACTATTCTGAATATGGTGCGAAGCCTTTTGGCAAGGAGTGGTATTCCGAAGAATTTCTGGCCCGAAGTAGTTAATTGGAGCATTCATATTTTGAATAGAAGTCTCACATTGGCTGTTCAAAACATGACACCAGAGGAAGCATGGAGCGGACGGAGACCGGCGGGAGATCATTTTAGAATTTTTGGGTGTAGCATATACTCATATTCCAGATCAGAAGAGAAAAAAGCTAGATGACAAGGGGGAGAAATGCATTTTTCTTGGTGTTAGTGATCAATCAAAAGCTTGTAAGCTTTACAATCCTAGCACTAAGAAAATTCTTATCAGTTGAGATGTAATTTTTGATGAAGATCATACCTGGCCATGGAATCAAAATGTTGTTGAAGAACAAGTTCCAACAAGTTTTGATGGAGAAAATGATGAAGCAAAACAGTCCCAGCAACAGCTTGTTCCAGCAATTGTTGCCATTGAGAATCCTCAAAATGAAGCTCCTACAGCCTCTGAAATCACACCAACACCACCAGAATTTGATGAACAGGTTGAAGCAGCAGCTGGATCACGTTCACATCATGTTCAAAAGAGGCCAACATGGATGTCGGATTATGAGGTAACTGAAATTGATTAATCTGAAGATCCACTCACTCATTTTGCTCTATTTTCAGGTTGTGATCCTACAGTTTTTGAAAGTGCTGTCAAAGAATCAAATTGGCGGAAGGATATGGATGCTGAAATTACAGCCATAAAAAAAATGATACTTGGGAGCTATACGATCTTCCAAAAGGGCACAAAACAATTGGTGTAAAGTGGGTTTACAAGACAAAGCTGAAGTAGAACGGTGAAGTTAACAAGCACAAGGTGTGTTTGGTGGCCAAGGGCTGTAAGCAAAAGTTCTGTGTTGATTACAAAGAAGTCTTTGCTCCGGTTGCAAGGCATGACACAATCAGATTGGTGATTGCATTGGCAGCTCAAATTCCATGGCCTATCTTTCAGTTGAATGTGAAATCGGCATTCCTCCATGGAGATTTGAACGAACTGGTATTTATTGATCAACCTCCTCGTTATGTGAAACTCCGAAATGAGCATAAAGTGTATAAATTAAAGAAGGCTCTATATGGATTAAAACAAGCTCCACGAGCTTAGTATGATTGTATAGAAACTTATTTTTTGGAAGATGTTCAAAAATGTCCTTATGAACATACACTTTCCATAAAAATTGAAGATGGAGGGAGAATGCTCATTGTTTGCTTATATGCAGATGATTTAATTTACACTGGAAGTGATAGAGCCATGTTTGAAAATTTTAAGAAATCCATGATGGCTGAATTAGAAATGTCTGATCTTGGTATGATGCATTATTTTCTTGGTATCGAAGTGGTACAGTCCTCTATTGAAATTTTTATTTCCAAAAAGAAGTATGTGCGAGAAATTTTGGACAGGTTTCAGATGGGCCTACTCTCATTTATTGTGACAACAGTTTAGCAATAAAGCTATCAAAAAATCCAGTTTTACACAGTCAAAGCAAGCATATAGATGTGAAGTATCATTTCTTGAGGGATCTCACGAATGATGGAGTCATTAGCCTAATTTACTGCAGAAGTGAAGACCAGGTTGTTGATATTCTAACCAAGCCTCTCAAATTTTCTGCATTGAAGAGGCTCGGGAAGCTGCTTGGTGTTTGCACTTCAAATGATTCAATTTGAGGGATGGTGCTTCAAAGTTTGACCCTTATTAAACCGAGTCTTATGTCTGGAACATCAGTTTAAGGCTGGGATTTTTGAATAAATTAATAATTTGCATGTAGTCCTGGTAGTCCGGGTTGTCCTAGTCTTTAGGAAGTTCAGTTAGTCTGTTTCTGATTTACCTAGTCCATAGGAGTTCGTTTATGCACGTTGAGTAGTGCCTATTTTCATACTATTTTCTGTTATGTATTAGCCTATATAAAGGCTGGTGGTTTGACGAATAATAGAGAGGCAGATAAAGTACATCTTCTGTTCAAGCTTTTATCTCCTTTTATTTGTAACAATTCACCCTTGTCGTCTATGGTGGGAATAAGACTGTGACGTAGAGCAGGAATATGTGATGATCAATACAATGCATGCGGTGCATTGGTGATCATAATCAGCTATATATTCCTGGTCTTCGTCAATGCCTTCATCCCACTGTTCCTATTAATCCTTTCATTCGTGACGATCTCTGATGTCAAGCTCCAAAGAATCGACCATGCAGAGCTCTTCAAGAAGATCCATGAGCTTTTTCCTCATTTAATTTTGTATGTGCGTCTGTGTAGATATATACATATATATATCGTAATTCGTACATAACACCCACAAAGATTGTCATCCTTTACATGTTTTGCTTCTTACCACGTTTTGCATGGGGATTCGTTCTATGTCCATATATATATATCATAGATGAATATGTATAACCCAAAGCCAAGATCATGAACGATATCGCCTTCCTTAATGTGTTGATCCATTTGTTTGCTTTCTTCATATTTAGACTCTATTCAAGAACTTTGTATAGTCATAATTCTCAGAACTTCCTTGATTAATTTTTGTAAATCTTTATTTTTTCTTATAATTTTATGGTCTGCCATGTGTTTTAGCAGAGGTTAGCTCTCTCTCTATATATATAGAATCTAGCCAGAATTTAGTATACTAGTACCAGATCTTTCAGCAACTTTGAATTTGTTGTTTCCCCTTCAAGTTGATAGAAGTTTTATTCGAGCATGCTGGTTAACTAGATTTCTTGATTGAATATCATGCCTTGTGAATTTTGAAGTGGTGAGGCTAATAAAGGGTTTCTCTAAAAATTTCATGTGGAGTCTCCATTTGAAAAACTGTTTCCTTAGGATCCTAAAAATATTATGAGAATTTCGTCTCTGTAAATCCAATATTCCTCAACTAAAAAAATTGGAAAATGCTATTTTTTCAGAATTTTTGTACAAAATTTTGAACTAAAATGATGTGGCAGTGTCAGTTTTGTAATTAAAATGTATCTTGGTGGGTTTTTGTTTTAAAGTGATAGGCTCACAACTCAGATACATCATTCTGGATATAAATTCTGTATGAATTTTCTGAATGTATAGCATTACCCAAAAAAATTATGCATCCCTGAATTAACCGTCCAAATTGGCCCAACCCTATCCGGCAACAAAACATGGCCTTAAGGAACACATCTACACAATCTGGCTTTCCTAACAATCTGGCTTTCCTAATTCTTCTGTCAACAACTTGCCTAAGTATTTCCTTATAAAACAGACCCAGGGACTCTAAACAATTTTCCACGCTCATATAAGCATATGCTTTCACAGATTTCAGAGAGCTATGGTGAACCATATGGTGGGAATAAGACGTTGAGGAAGACGAGGAATATAGAGCTGATGGTGAATAAAGTGCATGCGCTGC
Source organism: Euryodendron excelsum (assembly GCA_033060915.1). Lineage (NCBI taxonomy): Eukaryota > Viridiplantae > Streptophyta > Magnoliopsida > Ericales > Pentaphylacaceae > Euryodendron > Euryodendron excelsum. The sequence goes on from CM065387.1 coordinate 20,046,188, forward strand.
ATTGATGATCATAATCAGCTATATATTCCTCGTCTTCTTCAATGCCTTCATCCTACTGTTTCTATTCGTAACGATCTCTCATGTCAAACTCCAAAGAATCCATCAGGCAGAACTCTTCAAGAAGATCCATGAGCTTTTTCCTCATTTAATAATAGGTATATGTATATACATATATATATATATATATATATCGGAATTCGTACATACCACCCACAAAGTTTTGACATCCTTTATATGTTTTGCTTCTTACCACGTTTTGCATGGGGATTTGTTCTATATCCATATATCATAGATGTACATGTATATGTATATGTATATGTATAACCCAAAGCCAAGATCATGAACGATATCTCCTTCCTTAATGTCTTGATCCATTTGTTTGCTTTCTTCATATTTAAACTCGATTCAAGAACTGTGTATTGTCATAATTCTCAGAACTTCCTTGATTAATTTTTGTAAATCTTTATTTTTTCTTATAATTTTATGGTCTGCCATGTGTTTTTGCAGAGGTTAATTAGCTCTCTCTCTATATATATAGAATCCAGCCAGAATTTAGTATTCTAGTACCAGATCTTTCAGCAACTTTGAATTTGTTGTTTCCCTTTCAAGTTGATAGATGTTTTATTCGAGCATGATGGTTAACTAGATTTCTTGATTGAATAACATGCCTTGTGAATTTTGAAGTGGTGAGGCTAATAAAGGGTACTTTTTGAACAGCAAAACCTAACGGATCATCAGGCACCAAAGCCGAACTTCGCTCGCTGTTAATTACATGCTCTGCTTTTATATATACATCCAAAAAAGCTAACTAAGATCATCATGAGTGATGTTCTCTTTCTTAATGCCTTTGATCCAACTATTTCTTTATCTATATTTATATATATATATATATATATATATCATCTAAAGACTGAGTTCAATAATCACACAAAGTCTCCGAGGTAGTTGCCATATCATTCTGAGTTGATGATCTATATATGTACCTCTTTATACATGCACTTTAGGATTAGCTTCAACGATTTACTTATGCATGTATGCTTTAACAAGGGCATGCCGGTAATCAGCATCTTTTTCTTCTAGGCCTTGATACAGTACGTGTGTTTTTTTTTTCTTTTTTCCTTACAATTATTAGGCTTGAGTTTTTGGTTCTCTTTTGATTGTGACGTTTTTTTTTTTAAAGTTTAAACAAATTATCGAAATTTCACTTGTGATTATGTACATACATATATATATATATATATATATTATCTATACTTCTATATTATACTATATGCAAATGTAATGGGAGGCTCACAGCCTTCAAAAAATCAATTTCTATTTTTCTAAAACTTCTAATTTTCTAATAAATCATGTGGCACACCTAGCTCATTCAACCAATCAGGCTTCTTATCATTCTCTTATAAAGGAAAGCAAACAAAAGCAAAACAAATATTTTCAAAAAATTAATCATAGGAAATAATTAAAAGAATTAAGTTTTGACAAGGAAACACAAAAATTAATTCACACTCCATTTGGATTGATTAGATTTTTTATCCCTAAAATATCTTTAAATCCTAAAATTTCTCTTCAATTGATAGAAAAAAAACTAAAACATCTCTAATATCTCTCAATTCCCACCGGAAAAAAAAAAGTTGGGTGCCTTCAAAATTCAACTAAGGCTAACTTCCCTTTTATTCATTTTAAATAATATCTCTCACATGCATATAAAATATCTTCATAATGCATACAACATCAGCGAATAGACCTAATCACATCAATGAAGGCACGACTCTGCCACCGCTGACCACTGTTGTCAACATCACCAACCCAATACTGCCTCCACCATCGCAGGCCATGCCAATCCCTTCTTGATCTTGAAGGTGATTTATAGTCTATCTGTGATTTTTCAAGTCTTAAGTTTTTGTCAATTGTTTCTTGGACTAAACTCTAACACTTAATGGCAACAAACAATACCATCTCTGCATGATCAACAACAGCCTCAAGAAGGATTGACTAATCATGTAGCTACAACTAAGTGCTTGGCGTTCTTCAAGGTCAATCGGATGGTTCTCACGGTTCTTGCAATTCTTTGATGGGTGTTCGGTAAGATTTGCATGCCAAGCAACGATACCATGGGACGTGTTAAGCACAGAGGTTGTTTAAGATGGTTTAAGGGCAAATGTCTACCATCAAGGGTGGTGATGTTGAAGTTAGAGTCAAGTTCATGGTTAGGAAAGAACAAGCAATGGTGCTAAGGTTCAGGATAGGTTTTAATTTGTGTCAATGGTGTGTATCTGTTATCTTAATGTTCTCTGCTATGTAGAGCCATTTTTTTTTAATCTTTTCTCTTCCGCCCCTTTTCTTTCTTTCTTCTTCTTTTTACTATACCTACCCTTTTTATTTTTTCTTGATTGGTTAATTTTCATGTTCATTATCGGTTTTCATGTGTTTCTTCATTGTTATGTATGAAATTAATGGAATAAAATATATGTTGTGCCGTTTGTTTATTGTGCAACGATTCTCCTATTGTTTAATGTGGAGTTTTGATGGCATTTGTCAAAATTGTTTAAAATTTTCATCATAGTGTTTAAATGTTCATTTTTATTAGGTGGGTTGTCAGATTTCAAATGCTGTGAGAATGTCATTGACAAGGCACATTTTCATATTCCTATTTCTTAAAAATCCTATGGGAGTGTCATTGACAAGATACTTTTTCATAGGCCTATTTTTCCTTTAAAATATGAGGGTTTTTTTTTTTTTTTTTAGCAAAAGAACCAAATGCATGAAAAACCTCATTTTTTAAAACCCGGACTCTCTTTAGTATTTTTTTTTATTTTTTGGGACAGCAATCCAAGTTCCAACCTTTATGGGCCTCTTTTGTAATTTTTCATATGACAATAGTAGCAGTCATTTAGATTCATGGGAAACCGATAAAATGTGATTGTTTATATGCCGTATTTTTTCTTTTTCTTATGGATAATATTCGCTATTCAATTTTAAATGTCTACACGTTTTGGTCTCCATGAGATATATTATATTTATCTTATCATACCTCAATACTGCTGAAACGACTGTCAAAGTTTTGATCGAAGTATAGAAATATTTATTTACTTCATATAAAATAAGCCTTTCAAAAATGTATACACACTTTTTTCAAAAAAAAGAAAAAAAAAAAGGGAAGGCCTTAATGGAAAGATTCTCTTCCAATTATTTCATTCTTTTTAATTAAAGTTAGTTAAAAGTCCTAATAGCCCTACATTACATATTTATGTGTATCTCGAATAAAGATTCCGTATAAATCTCACTCCTAAAATCACTCATGTTTCTAAAATCTGTTTCTAATCCCACCATTCACTTGTTCAATATCTTCAAATTGCAAAATGAGACAATCTATCAATATTTGTGCTCACTTATTAAGGTTGGATTTTCTTTGTAGGTTCCTCTTGAGTTGCTGTCAAAAAAAAAAAAAAAAAAAAAACCAAGAGCATAAGATTTTAACATAGGTATAATTCAAATTAACTACACACTTTAGATTACACAAATATCTTCAAAATTATATTATAGACATAAATCTAATAAATCTCGCGCATCGCACAGGTTAACGCTAGTACTATACGATATACAAATGTAGTGAGAGCCCATGAGGCCTCCGAAAATTCAATCCCTATCAATCCCTATTTTTAGGAAAATTCTAAAAAACTTCGAGAGTCTTTAAATTTGATTGCTGAAAAAAACCAATCAAACTTAACTAATCACACCCCTAGAATATCTCTCTAAATCCTAAAATTTCTCCTAATCGTTTAACTTGGAAATTTCTTTTGTCCCACCCCTAAAATCTTTCTCCAGTCCCACCGTCAATTTTCCTTTTAACTTTATTATTCTACAGAAATACAATACAATAAGTTGTATAATTACATTTAAAATAGAGTAATCACATTCTTAAAATCTCTCTCTAATTACTAATCCTAAAAATGCTTAACGTGAAAAATGAAGTCAAAATATGAAAACGTAAATATTATAAAAAATAAAAAATGCTAGATGATATAAAATTAAATAGTATATTTACAATAATATTTTGATGATCAATTAAATACTAATGCTCCATAATATGAATTACACACTATGGTTAGAAAATAAGATTTGAGATTATAAAAATTACTAACATTATGAGAAGTGCGTTTCTGAAGATTTTTCATAATATTTTTAAGAGTCTCTAATAAGTTTCTTTAAATTACGTTAAATATTTTGAAACATATCAAAAATGTTTAGTAGAAGTTTTTTTTAAATTTTCACGAGTGTCGTCTCCGTTTGAAAAAGATTTCTTTAAGATCCTAAAAATTTAATGAGAATTTTGCCTCCGATTGAAAAATGATTTCCTTTCAGAAGTGAGTTTGACTCCCCCGAAGACACTTAAATAATGAAACTAAATTCATTCCAAAAATTATGCATCCCTGAATTAACTGTCCAAATTGGCCCAACCCTATCCGGCAACCAAACATGGCCTTAAGGAACACATCTCCTACACCAGGCTTTCCTAATTCTTCTGTCAACGACTTGCCTAAATATTTCCTTATAAAACAGACCCTCTCCAAATATTTGAGGGACTCAGACAATTTTTCACACCTATATATATACACTAGCATTGACTCGCGCGATGCACAACCTAGTTAGTAAATACTTGTACCATTTACGTATAATATCCGTACGTACGTATAAATAAAAATAACTTTCGCTTCCCATTTAGATCTGAAACATAATTAAAAATACTCGTTTTTTTTAGCTCAACCATATAATACATGTATTAAACGTTTTATGTATTATACTTTTGAAAAAAACTCAATTAAAAATTAGATATGATTTAATATAACTATGGAATATTATTAACTATATACTTAATATATAATTATAATAGTACTTGCAATATTTAAATTATTAAACTTACTTTTCTATAATTGCTTATTAATACTCCAACTATTAAATTAAAAATTAAAATTAATAAATTAATGCATTCTTATGTCAAGTATTGAAATAATAATAATAATAATAAAATAAAATTTATTATCTACCACTTAATTTAGCTGTTTGTTAATAATATTATTTAAAAAAAAGGACATATGTGAGACCAAAATACTACCTATTATCATATATAAGAACAAATTGCTTATAAATATTACCGTATTTTTTGTTCAGACTTTTTAACTAATGTTCGTATAATACATGGATAATAATAAATTCGTATTTTAATGTTGTAATTTTTATACCGAATTTTGTTATTGTATTTTTTAAGAAAAATCGTATTAAACACGTACATATTACGTAACGTTCTTTTGCCATCTCTGTATTTACTAACTATAAATTGCACGGGACTCATAAATTTTGTAATTATATTATAAATTCGGAGAGATTTGTATAATCTAAGGTGTGTTATTAATTCAAATTATGCTATGTTAAAGACACCTGTATAATTTGAAGTGTGTAGTTAATTGTAAGTATACTTTATTAAAAACTATTTAGATACTAACTTCAACGAAATTGCAAGAAAGTAAGTAAAAGACTTCGCACACTTGTTTCCATTCAATTTGTAATTCTTATGGTTGTTAAGATATACTATAGGATTAAAGAGAAATTTCAAGAATTTGTGAGAGATCCTGAGATTGGGACGTTGGTGAGATCTTTCATAGGATATGGCAACTAAAGAGAGATTTTAGGAGTTAGAATGTCATTGCCTGAGTAATTTTTAAATCAGATGAGTAATTTTAGCATCATTTAATGAGAATATGTTTAGTCTCATCAAACTACTATGGAGACTCGAACCCTTGCATTGAGTGAGGATATTCGAGTCCTTACTCCTAAACCGACCACTTGGTGGTAAAAGGCCAGCCCACTCATGCATCTTCTTTAAGCACTACAAGTTTGTGCATTGTACCTTCACAAAATTGAACTTTGCCTTTCCTTCCCATGACAATCTCAATTGATGGGGTCCAAAAAATTACTCTACTTAATACATATTTGGTTATTTAAAATGTATCTGAACTTTTTCTTTTCGTTGTGTATTACTTAGAATTCCTGCATAGAATCAACCACAATATATATACAAAAAAGAATTTCAAAGAAAACAACCCCCAAAACTATATCACAAAAGCTGCAACACATTATCACTTAACTTTTATTGAAATCTAAACGACAATAAATCAGCTAATTCCAGCATAAACCTGAGAAAACCACTTCTGGAAATTTCGAAACAAAAGAAAACAAACTGACCAAAACCCACCACTCATGCCCTCTAAGTCACCCATCGAAACTGTTTCTCTTGACATTAGAGTTGAAGTTTACTATTTTTTTCCCCCTAATCTGAAAAAAAAAATTATGAACAGATTGTAGATATAAATCTGGAAAAAAAAATTTTTGAAACAGATTGTAGATATAAAAACAGCAAAGAAGATACCAAACTATATTGGACTGACTCCACTAAGCACAATACTTGAAGCATTAGGAGAATCCAACCAACAAAAAGAAGATTTTCTATCACCAGTACCGCATTGTAAAATCAAATCCGAATAAGAAACACAGTGCAGAGGCCACCATCCTCCCTCTCCAACTCAACTGTTGCCATTGCTACTGCCAGAGCAACATCCATTCTCCATTCTCGCTTTAATCCGTTCACAAACCCCACTGACTCAAAACTATAACCCGAGTTCGTTGAGGGGATTAGACAGATATAACAAAGGTGCACTTTTTTTTTAGTGTAATGATTTCATTTTTTTCTTCTACACAAAAAAAAAAAAAAAGGAAAGAAAAAGAATTAAAACAAAATGGCAATTGAGTATGATGAAAAGCAAAAGAAGACAATGAAAAAGATAAGGGCAAACATTTTTTAAAATTCTTTGATGATCATCTGGTGAAAAGAAAGCAAGAAAGTAAAAACGAATAATAAACATAAAAAGTCCAACTACTTATTGGTTGTTCTTCAACCTCTAAACTTCTTGAAATAGCCAACTTCTCAAATTCTGTGGTCCTTTCTGAACTCTTAAACTCCCAAAAGTCATGATATTTCACTACTAGAAAATAGTTTTTTTGCAACGGCAGTCAACCGTCGCAAAAAATTTCTTTACCATCGCATATTTACACGATGGCTTTTTCGGTGACGAAATTACTGGCGTCACAAAATTGTTTTAGCGATGTCAAGGGACACCTTTAATGACGGCATGGACACCTATCACAAATACTATATGTCGGGCGACTTTCTTTTGTTACTGGCTTGCCGTCGCTAAAAGTTTGTTTTGCGATGGTTAAATATCATGTCCAGTACTTTTGGCATGTACCATTTGCGACGGCTTTAACCGTCGCAAAAAACCTTTAGCAATGGCTAATGAACTGACACAAATATTGACGCAAAAAAGGAAAATGATTTTAGCCACAGTTTACCTCACTTTTAGCGATGATAAATGCCATTGCTAATACATTTTTTTAAGAACTTTTTTTTATATAAATTACAAATGATTTTTGTAATTTATATTTCACTGATAACATGTAAATTTAACATTATTCAAACAACAAAATTCACGGATTCATTTAAATCCAAACACTTACAAAAATACTTAAGAAAGTTAATATATCTTTTAAACATCTATCCGAATAAACATTATCTCCCATCAAAATTCATAAAACAAAAACAAATTACATAGTCTCTAGCAAAAATAATGACCCAAATCCAAAATCAACACAACCAAAATGAGTTTTTAATCTATTACAAAATTAGCCGATATAGAAACACCATCCAACTATTTTATGAGAATAACCTGAAAAGAAAAAAAACATATAAATATTAGATATAATAATGAACACAATAAAGTTAATTAATAGATATGCATGTAAATATATGGGCTATTGAAATAAGAATGCAATTTAAATCACAAGAATGCCTAACTACATATCGACCGACAGATTCTACAACAGTTTTAATGCCTTGGCGAGATCTTTCTAAGAGAACATTAGGTTTTCGGGCATTTTAAACAAAAACTTTACAAAAATTTGGACCCAATGTTCTCCATCAACTTCTATCAATAGGTTTATAATAATAAAAAATCCTTCAGCTAATTTGGTTTCGTAAAATCAAAACAAAGTAAAGAAACTTTTACTTCTTCCTACAATAATAAGTAAATTGTTTTAAAAACATGAAATGAAAAAACTTATATATAATATAAGTAATAAAATAAATAGTGTTGTAACACGCAAACTGGGAGTCTGACGATCGTGTCATTGATTCTCACACGTTACTCATACCTAGATCTTCCCATATGTCAAATTTCATGGACTTTCAAGACCATTTGTGAGTTTTAGTACCCCAAAAGCTCATAAAACTGGTGTTTCAAAAATTTAAGGAAAAAGAGATGAAAAAATGTTGCCGCCCTCATCCTGGGAATTTGGCGGTTCGGTCTATAGCGGCAACCGGAGGGGCTAGCAATTGGTATTTATTGGCTGCTTCAGCCGTGACGAAAATCGCATGGTGGACATGGAAGTCGGTGATTGCATTGTTGCAATGGCCGAAATCTGCAACGCCGTGATTGTAATCAACTGGGTATAAATTGAAAATATATCCACTAGATTTGTAGCTAAGCAGAACATAAATGAAGCACAGTAACAAAAATCAACAAAGATCTTAGTGAGGATGCATAACATCTACATTCTATCATAACCAAATTCTCAACTCTCCACAGTAAATGCATATAAAACCCCAGAATTGGAGTGGATACAAACAACACCTACGCCAAATTGGAACCCAATATTTAATTCAATCGAATTAAACAGACATGAAACCCTAACTAGCGTTTAAACCTATTCTTTATATAAGTTCCCAAACGCAACTGAGTTACTAAACAAATTAATAACAAGCAATAAAACCCAATAGGGTATCAAACGAAACCCACAGAAACACAAAACCCATTTGTCAAATCCTCGCTAAACATGAATAAAGACCAACTATCACGAACTGACAATGAGAAACGTAAAGGTTTGGAACCAAACCCAGACCCAATTGTCAAATTCTCCCTAAAACTTGAATATAAACCATCCATCAGAAAATAAAATCGACGAATGGTCCACAGTCCAGACTATCACCAATGGTCTAGAGTATGCTATTTCTGTTTCATTTTTTTTGTGCAGAAATCATTCAAAAATTTAGAGGTATCTGTGAATGGAGGAGGAACAGAGACAAAAGTGTGTACCAGAGACAGAAAGGGCTCACCTAGTGCTAGGGCTTGGATCGACACGAGCGATGGCAACCGACAGCAGGTGACGGTGGTGATGATTACGAGACTCATATATTGAAAGCAGGGGCTGAGAGAGAGAGAGAGAGAGAGAGAGAGAGAGAGAGAGAGAGAGACACACAGCGAAAATTGTAAGAGAGACAAAGAGACGCACAAAGAGATAGGGAGACAGAGAGACAAAGAGGCAAATAGAGAGAGAGAGAGAGAGAGACGCTTACCTGTTGGCGCCGGCGGCGAGAGGAGCTGACGGCTAGAGGCGGCAGCAGGCGAACAGAACCAGAGACGTCGAGAACCAGCATGTGGCAGCTGGCGGAGGGAGGCTGATCCGAGAGAAGTCCTTACGCGGCTATGGTAAGAGACTGAAGCTCCAAAAAGCGAAGGGGGAAATCATTTTTGACCACCAAAACGACGCCATTTCAATAAAACATCAAATTATTTTCTCACTGATAGAGTCTAAGGCATTATTTGTGTTGGAACTGCCGTCGCAAATAGGCGTTCACAAAAATGATGCCACGTTTTGCCTAACGTTTACCGTTGGTTTCATATGCCATCAAGAAAGGGGCGTTGCATAAAAGGTCTTTTGTGACGGCTCTTTCACCGTTGCTAATACCAACCTTTTGAGATGGCAAATAATCTGTTGTAAAAGGTCTCTTTTCTTGCAGTGATATACATGACAAAAATAAAGGCTTCACACTGCAAAAAGTTCTGATATGTCATACATGACAAAAATAGAGGCTTCATTAGATAAAGTCAATATAATGATAAAATTTACAAATGACATTCATAAAAATTAAAGATTAGTAGATAACACAAAAGCAAAGAAAATATCCAAAAAAAATAAGAAGAAACTTGAATTCACGATTAATTATGTGTACAAAAAAATATATCATAGACCTAACATGTAAGACTAATAATTGGAAAGAGCAATAAAAAAAATATAGAGATTCAATGTGAGATGAGTTGGGGGAAAGCTTGCAATATTGGACGGTCGTGGGAGGGAATTAAAGAGGATTAAAGAGATACACTGCACGTGCACATCTTATTTGTGGAAGTTTTGATCAATCAATTAAAGAGAGATATTTTAGGGATCTTAGGGAGAAATTAGAAGAATAGAATCAATTTAAGGACTCTAAATATTCAAAAAAAAAATTGAATTAGAGAGAGATTTTAGGGATAGGTGCAATTTTCTTAAATCTCTTTTCAACCAATCAGTTTTTAGAATTGAAATTTTTTGAAGTATTAAATATTTTTTAAAAAAATCCTTATATTTGCAATGGAGAGTTGGGGCTGCCGCGTGTTTTCTTCATGTTGCAGAATTTTTGTAAAATTAGGATTGAAGGTTTTGAGGCCTCACAGTCTTTGACTACATTTGCATATAGATATAGTATAGATATATATAATCTATTTATACTATATATTATAGCAGAATGATAGGAGGTCTTTGAAGCTGAAAGTCTCAATCAAATTTTCTCCAAATTTTGATTTTTTAAAAACATAAAATCCAAGTGTCATATTATTATTGGTTCCTATTAATTACTTATTATTTATTCTAATATCCATAAATGCTATTCAATGATAGTTATGGTAACATTTTCAAATTTCTTTAATTATAATCTTCCTAAAAAACCTTTGGTAACTGTAAAGAGATTTTAAATTTCTAAAATAGAAAGTACATGTCACTAAATTCTTAGCACGTTGTTTATACACAATATGTATTTTTCAAAATATCATTGATTCTTTCTATCAATTGAGATCATAGTTTTTAAATTCTCTTTTAACATTTAAACTATTATGGGTTTCATAAACTAACTCAAAAATTTTAAATGATACACACCCATTGTTGTGCAATCTATATCTATACTATCAACTGGTTGTTTAGTTTTAGAGTTCAAAAGTTTTAACACTGTTCTTTTTTTTTTTATGGAGTTTTATATTTATAAAATATATATGTCATCTAATCATTGGTTTTTTCATACAAATCTTTATCATTATTTTTTATGTGGACCCTAATTTAAATGTGGTATGTGTAACACCCTATTTACTTTTTTTTCTAAAATGTTTAATATCTTAGGTCAAATATTTAACTAAAACTTAATTAATTTATTATAGGGTCAAAATGAATAAATCTATTAGTAGATTTTTACACAAAAATATTTTTAAATTCAACCTTGTCAAATATTTCTATTAATATTTTATTTTTCAAAAAATAAGTTGATCACCTCAGTTTTTGTCCATTACTAATTTTTTTTTTTTTTGCAGTACTTTAATTTATAGTAGCAAGTAATTCCAATTTTGGATAAAAAAAAGGTTATTATTTAAGGTTGTGGCTTAATATTATGCTCTTAATTATATACTTTTAATTTGATAAAATTAGATGTTACACATATAAATAAAAACATACATTCAAAATATTAAATGTAGCATGTGAGTAACACATCTGCTCTTATTAAGGTATTCGTTATATTCGTAAATAATAGACAAGATATTGAATATCAAATACTTCATGTAAAAAATTTATTCTTAAATTATTTAATTAATTTTTTTCTTATTTTAATATATAACATGCCGTGCATAGTACAGGTTCACTGCTAGTATTATAGATAGCAAAATATTGTTAAGTCATTGAACTTGAAGATCTTGGTAATATTTTTCCCAAGTTTTTGGCAATGTTTTTCTCACTGGTCATTTAATTAACATGGTAATGTTTTTTAACATATCATTTCTTCAATATAGAAATTTTGAACATTCAAGATAATATTCAAAATTTGTATAAATGTTTTAAAAATAAATATGGTAACTAAATCTAATAGTCTTTCTAAATTTCTAAAAGATGGTCTCTTTTCAAAATATTCTAGCTTCCTTACAATTTAATTTTTGGCTGAATTTGTATTTATGTACACTTGAATTTTTCAATGGATTATATTTACTTAAATATATACTACATATTATAACAATAGGTTGCTGGGTTTTCAAAGTTGAAATACTCAATTCAATTTTCTTAAATTTTTAATTTTTAAGTATTAATGGTATTGGCCTAATTAGAAACTTTATCTTTTATTCATGATTAGTAAATTATTACCAAAACTTAGTTAAATAACCTTTTTTTTAAGAATTTTTTTACATAAATTTAAAAAAAAAAACTAAAATTCATTTGAAATTTTCTTAAAAATCTTATTTTTATAATTTTAGAAAGATTTTCCTTTATTTAAGAAATGTGGAACTTTGTATTCAAGTCCATGTAGTTTATATTTTTAGAGGATAAAAGTAATATTTTATATTTGTTAGGAGGTCTTTGAATTGAAAGTTTCAATCCATTTTTCTCAAATTTCTAATTTTTAGAAACATAATATAAATGTGTCATATTATTATTAATTCTATCTAAATTTTTGTTTATTTATTATAAATTGTGTAAAAACTATCAATGGCTTTCACAAGGTATGGTCCAACCCACTTATTTATTAACCGTTGACCATTCACCTTAAATGTCAAGCCATTCATGAGACTTTGCGCCTCAACGGCCCCACAAGGGAATACTTCTTTCACAAGGTACGGTCCAGCCCACTTACTACACAATTTTCTTGGAAATAAATATAATAGTGAATCATACAATAACACTTTCTGACCAACTTTGAAAGTTTTTCGAATGATATGTTGGTCATGAAAATGTTTCATCCGGGCCTTAGCAATTTTTGCATTTTTAAAAGCATCATTACAGAGTTCAACTAGTTCCTTGAATTGGAGTTTGCAGTGGGTACCTGCGACATCAACATCCTCATTACATTGACGAATCGCCCAATAAGCTTTATGCTCAATTTTAACGAAAAGATGATAGGCCTTCATGTACACAAGTCTACAAGCTGACGCACCAAGAATGGTTTTATAACCCGTGCGATAAGCCCACAATGCATCGGTCAACCGAAGAGACCAATTTTTCCTATTTGGATTGACGGTTTTCTCTAGAATACGCTTGATTTCCCTATTGGCTAACTCTACTTGTCCTTGCGTTTGAGAATGGTAGCGCAGTCCAACCTTATGGACCACTCTATACTTGCGCATTCAAGATGCAAATGGCTTCTAACAGAAATGTGAAGCCCCATCACTTATGACAGCTTGCGGCATGCCATACCTACAAAAAAAATGTTTTCTTTTAAAAATCACAAGACCACTTGGTGGTCATTGCTTCGGGAGGTAATTGCCTCCACTTATTTTGAGACATAGTTAACCGCGACTAGAATGAAAAGGTACCCAAACGAATTAGGAAATGGTCCCATGAAATCAATCCCCCAACAATCGAATACTTCTAAAATGGTGATAAGGTGAAAAGGCATCATGTGGCTCTTAGAAAGTGTTCCTAACTGTTAGCACCTATCACATGCAAGACAAAAGGTATGCACATCCTTGAACATGGTTGGCCAATAAAGTCCTCATTACAAAATTTTGGCCATGGTTTTCTTGGAGGAGAAATGTCCTCCGCAAGCATGAGAATGACAAAACTCTATCACTTGTTGAAATTCATTATTTGGGACACACCAACGAATGATTTAGTCTAGACAATATTTACACAAATGAGGATCATCCTAAGAAAAATAATGCACATTCCGGAAGAACTTGCGCTTATCAATGGAAGACCATGTGGATGGAACCTCACCAGTCACAAGATAGTTTGCAATGTCCGCAAACCAAGGGGTTGAAACTTGCTCTATGGTATTCACATGCATGAGATGCTCATTCGGGAAGTGCTCTTGGATAGGGGTTGAGTCCATGGCTTGCCCATTAAAAGGAAGCCGAGACAAATGGTCCGCAACCATATTTTCAACTTGGGCATCATTGAGAGTCTTAGAAGCATAGTAAATGACATAAGGCTTCTTATCAACTCTTTGTCCTAGTGTAAGCACTCCATTTTTGCCAACTCGGCAATCTTCGGCCTGACTGAACTCCCTTTCAAAACACTATAAGCACATTCAAGCTCAAATCAACTTTCAAGTCCCTATTGAATCAGTCAACCGCTTCTCGGGCCCTCTAGGCTCAATAGAGACCTAATAACCAAACCTGCTCCTTGGGCTTCCATGCACGTCTTGAGAAAGTTCAAAATCTCTTAAGATGGTAAGCCTACATTTCCAAAGTGTTGCTAAATAGTTAGGTGTACTCAACACGTTATCCAGTCCAATTTCGGTCCCATTCTGACTAACTCCGGTTAAAATGATCGTTTTGCCCCTGAATGCCCCAACACTACACAAACCCCACTGAACGGTAAAAGGATCTCCCGAAACCATCCCTGAATGACTTGACATGCTTAATATAACACTCCGAACCATTCCTGACCGTTTTCAAACAAACTTGGTCAAAATAACGATTTTGGCCCTGATGGCCCAAACATGCCCCAAAACAACATTAATCCTAGGTTACTTAACGGTGGATCTCGTCATGAACCCCCATTTAACCTAAGGAAGACCTCACGACACTAAATACCCACGACTCGATAAAAGTTCCCTGGAGCGTCTCACAGACGTTCCACCTAAATTACCTTTTCCCCCTATTCTCTGGTTATAACGCACCGTCAAATGACTTGAGAAATGCATAAACTAGGAAATTCCTGAAAACTCGCTGTAAGCACCCCATTTTTGCCCGCTCGACAATCTCCGGCCCGACCGGATTTGGTTTCCAACTTCGCAACACATGCAAGCCCAAGACGAGCCTTTCAATCTCCAATCCAGTCAACTGGTCGCTTCTCAAGCCCACAAGGATCCGCTGAAGCCTTAAGCACTATTATTCCAGGCAATTTTTCGGACCGTGCGGTCTCGGAAACCAACATCATCCAGGTAGCTTCCCGAGATCGGGCAATCTCGAGGACCAACACCTCATCAAATTCCAGACGGTTCACTTCTGGCGCCTGCTAGCCCGCCAATGTAGAATGTTCGTCATTCAGTAGTTCTCCGGGACCAGGCGTTCTCGGAGACCAACACCACTCTTCCAGGTAGCTTTCTAAGACCAGGCGTTCTCAGGAACCAACACCATCCTTACAGGTAGCTCTCTAAGACCAGACATTCTTAGAGACCAACACCGTACAGGTAGTTTTCTGAGACCGGGCGGTCTCGAGAACCAACACCTAGGTCAACACCAGTGCCTGCTAGCCCGACTCGGTGAAAAATGACCAAATCTGCACCTTGGGCTTCCAGGCACGTTTCGGGAAAGTTCAAAATCCCTCAAAATGATAAGTCCATCCTTCCACAATGTTGTCAAACCATCAGGCATCCCCTGAGGCCATTTGGTCCAAATCCGGTCCTGTTCCGACTCACTCTGGTCAAAATGACCTTTTTGCCCCTAAACGACTCAACACGTCACGAACCCCGCTGAACGACGACAGACTCCTTCAAAACCATTCCCGAATAGCCTTACACGCCTAACACAATATACCAGACCATTCCTGACCATTTCAGCCAACTCTGATCAAAATGACCGTTTTGCCCCTAGAAGCCCAAAAATGCCCCAAAACAGCACCGGCCTTGGGATTTTAAGCAAAGGGGTTTCACCACGCGCCCTTGTTTAACCCAAGGAGCACCCTACGACGCTAAGCTCACATGACTCGATAAAAGTTCCCTGGAGCGTCTCACAGACGCTTCGCTCAAATTGTCTTTTTTCCCGATCCCCAGGTTATAACGCACCGTCAATTGACTTGAGAAATGCGTAAATCAGAGAATTCATAAAAGCTCGTCCGTAGATCTTTCCATCGAAACGGTTCGATCGTATGGATTACTTCCGGAAGCCCTCCATCGTACGGTGCGAAAACTGTAACTTTTAGCAACCCCTAGAGCGTCTCACAGATGCTCCGCCAAGGTTGACTTTTTCTTTGATTCCCTGATCAAAACGCATCATCAAACGACTTGAGAAATGCGTAAATTTGAGAATTTCGAGAAGTATTTCAAGAGTACTTTCCATCGGAACGGTCCGATCGAATAGATCGCTTCTCGAAGGCCTCGATCACATCAAACGAAAATAGCCACTTTCAAACACACACGGAGCGTATCACAGACGCTCTACAAAAGTGTCCTTTTTGGCACGCTTCCCAATACGATATCCCATGCTTCTGAACATAATTCAAACTCTTCGAAAACATGAAAGTTCATCGGAAGCGCTAGGAGAACATCTCCAGTGCGACCGATTTCCCCGAAACCTTCCCGATTAACTCAATTATCAAGGCAAAGTTTGGACGAACTTGCCCGGTGATGGAGCGTATGCTACATGCGCTCAAATTTTGATCAGATCGACCGACTTTCAATCAACGGTCAAGATTTAACCAGTACATGGGGTGCCACGTGTTATGGTGGCAATGGAATAGTACCTGCACATGTCCTACATGCGCACGGCCAAAATTTGGCCATACACATGGTCTGTTCCAGATTGCCTATAAATAGAGGCCTCCCCCCTTGCATATTCCAGGTCTGAAATTGATACGAAACTCTGCTGAAATCACTCCAGAAACTCGAATCTCTACATACATTCCTCCCCTCCAACACTTAGATTAGATTCTACCTCTCCTAAGCGTACACACTCCATACACAAAGCCTCATACACACATATACACTCCACTCAAGCCTCTCAAGCCTTTTTGAAGTCACTCAAGCTCCAATCAAGACATCCATTAAAGACTACAAGAGTGTTGAAGGCAGAAGGTGGTATCCCTTTTACATTTATGCTCTCCTCCACTCTTCCCCTTTCCCTCCTAGCCTACTTAGGCTATTCTCTATTTTAAACCCCATCTTCAACCCCCATTTCTTACATGCTTGAGCCAATAGGGCTCCTAGCTCATGTCTAGAGGAAAGCAAGTGAGAGCCACCGTGTAGGGGGACCTCTCACTAGCCTATTTTAAGATGGTATGGCCTAAGAGCTCCTTGTTTGTATGGTGAAGCCTAAAAGCCTTGTATGTGAATCATGACCCATTACATATTATTATTTTGATCATGTCTTGTATGCTTGGCTTCATTTTATGTTATTGCCATATTCCACAATGTTTGCATTGCTCTTAATTTTATGACATTTCCAAGTTCTACATGCCCTTTAAAAATTGTTCCAAGAGTTGGCCCCTTGAAATTTAGGATGAGACTTTAGGAGTCATGCCTTAGAAAATCCCTCACAACCCCCTAATTCATTCTTTACACCCTTGCATTTTAACTTACATAAAATTTGCTTTCAAACCCTCTAATTTTTAAGGTTTCCATTCTCTCTAAGTTAGTGGTTGGAATGGCCCCATGGAACCCTCTCTTGAGTGGTCTCCCTTTTTATTGGCCATATGAACCCTCTCTTGATGGAATAATTCCCTTGAAAAATGGTTTTTAAAATCCTTCCCCTAAAGATGATTTCAAAAATGCATTCTCTCCACCTTTGCATAAAAATGATGCTATAAAAATTACCATCATTATGTTGATTTTTGAACCCTTGTATTCTTGTAAAGATGGTGGTTATAATGGCCATGAGGAAACCTTCCTTAGAATGGTTTCCAATCACCAACCATGCAAACCCCACTCTTGACTAGAGTCAAAATTTTCATGGAAATGATCTTCATAAAGATTGCCAACCAAAGTCCATTACATATCATGTTTTGTTTTCAAAACTCTTTCCAAGAATGCATCAAACCGATTTTCAAAACCATTTTTCAATCCAACCCTAGGTTAACTTGACTCTAGTTACCAAACCCTAGGTTGACTTGACCCTAGTTGACCAACCCTAGGTTAACTTGACCCTAGTTACCAAACCCTAGGTTAACTTGACCCTAGTTAGTTAACCCTAAGTCATTTTAACCTTAGGTTAACCTAACCCGAGTTAGTTAACCATAGGTCCTCCTAACCCTAGGTTGACCTAACCCTAGTTAGTTAACTTTAGGTTACCCCTAACCCTAGGCAAACTCAACCTAAGTTAGTACACTTCAAGGTTTCAACTCTTGAACCATTTTCTAAATGATCTTTCAAATCTTCAAACTATTTTCTCCAAAACCTCCTACTCTTTTTGATTTCAAAAACCAACTCCATAAACTCTTCAAATGTTCTTACATTCCCTCTTCAAGACCTTTCCAAAAATGTTTTCAAAGAGTCACAAACCTAAGGTGTCCCTAGCCCTCTCATAGCTAGGGATTCCAAGGAGAAGTGATAAATCAAGAACAACCTCCAAGGTTATCCATATTAGGATTCCAAACCCTTAGCCCTTTTCAAAAACTACTTTAAAAAATTAATTCATCAAAACATGCTTCCAAGGTTTTCAAAACAAGGCTTCAAAAACACTTCCAAGTTCTCTTGAGACATGCCAAAGCATTCTTCCAAAACTCCCTCAAGTTGATCCTAAAGCATTTTCAAGAAACACTCCACCATTCAATTTCAAGTCAAAACTTCCAAAATCACAAAGAGTCTTCAACTTCTAAAGACCCCAAAGTGTCTTAAACCCTTCCATAGACCTCAAAGAGTCTTCAACTTTCAAAGACCTCAAAGTGTCTTAAAGTTCTTCCAAGACCTCAATGTGTCTTCAAGCTTTCTAAAGGCCCTAATGCGCCGATTGTCCATTGGGCTCTTGCCCGAACTACGAATGACCTGATTCTTGTCAAATGAGATACGTAGGCAACCTAAAATGGTGCGGTCATAACTTTAATTTCAACCCCAATCCCTTTTTCAAAAATTCCAATCAATTCAAAGTTTCTATTCCAAACTCTTTTAAAACCTCCATTGTTTTCAAACTTCTTCCAAAACTTGCATCATGCATCATTCATCCAAAAAGTGATGACTAAACCCCTTTTTCAAAATTCTAAAGTGGATGTTAAGTGGACAATGGTAACCGGTTATTCTAGTGAGTGAACTAAGGGTGATTAGACATGTAGGTACCGAAAGGGCGGGGTAGGGTGATGATCTTAAGATATCTTCCCTACACATAACCAACCCCCGAACCTTAGATTTCTATTTTCGAAAGACCAAAATGGAGTTATTTTCAAGAAGGGCTTAAACATTTCAAAAGATTGCCAAACAACCTATTTTCTTAAAAACCCTCTCTTGAGGGAGTTTTCAAAAACTTTTTTTCAAAAACCCTAAGTTTAATCTTCGGATTAACACTCAGTTTTAGGTGCCCTAACTCACCTTAATCAAGTTAGGTGGCGACTCCTATTTTTCTAAAAAGCCCTTAGTCAAATCAATTTTCAAACCTAGTCGCACTTGTCCTTCTAGGGGGACGAGTTCTAATGACAGAGTTTCATGCTTTAGGGTCTCTAAGCTGAAAGGACCTTAGACACCCCAAAAACCGGGACGCGACAGCTGGCGACTCCACTGGAGACACTTAGAGGGTTAGGCCATTAACATGTCTATTCTCCCTTCACTCACCCAAAACCTCCGGTTACTTTGTCCAGGTTTATCCACTCTTCAAAATTTTCAAATTTCAAACACAAACCTTACTTTTCAAAATGATTTTCAAATAAGTGTCACCACTTACATCCATTGCTTACATTTATGTTCTTGCATTGGTCATCTATTTTACCTTGCATTGGGTTTGTCGAAAAGTTACTAACTCTTTGCATTTTTCTTTTGTAGGTGGACCTTGGTTCACATTTTATTTTGTTTCATATTTGTTGCCATGTATGTGAATGAATGGATAGGATGTGATGTGTGTTGTTCGGTCCTTTCCTCCATTTTCGAAAATTTCACACACACTTGGCGCGCTCACTTGCATTTGTATCTTACATGTATTACCCGGTTACTACCCTTCTAGATAGAAGGGGGAACAATATATTGACTGTGGGTGGATGCTGTGTCAGTTTCTTAGCCTACGGTCTCTTGATAGTTCCCCCGCTCGAACCACCAACCAAAGATGGAGTTCACCCTTTCGGGGGTGGACGCCGGAGGTTTGAAGGTTCGGGGACCGAGCTTGTTAGAAAGCATTAGTAAACCCCCAACCTCATGCTCACGTAGCACTCCATGCATAGCCGAACCTCTGCCACATCTAGGACACACGCGTCAATTTCAAAAATAAAGGAGGAAAGGGCGACCACTTTATTTTTCCTTACAAATTTTGCTTAATATTTCTCGTTGCTTCATCATAACTGCTCATGCATTGGAATTCACTTCAAGACAAGGGTTTTCAAAGTAACTCAAGTCAATGCATCTTCATGCATCCATTCAACCCTTAGAGAAAGGCTCAAAGACCTTCTTGCTCAATTTAAGCCAACCCAAAATTCCTAAGGGTACCACGAGACCCTAAGGATTCATGGCATGCATCAAAGCCATCTCATAAAGAGGGGCTCTAATCCCTCTTCGCTCATGGAGATAAGGTTGCCAAGGAAACAAAGGAGCAATTCAAAATCAAGGGCTCTTACCAACAAAGCAGATTCGAAGACCTAGGAGTAGTTTAGGATCCAATAATGTAAATGTAGAAATAGGAGGAAGTTCCAAGTAAAATGTTCCCCCTCCCCATTTCTATGTATTTTTTAGAAAATTCTATGTACCAAAAACAATTCATCTTAATAAAATCTTTCTTATTGTCCAATGAATGAATGAATCTGCGAATGGATGAATGAACAGGGGCAGGTATGGTATTTGCATGAAGGGACAATCCCTTATCTCCAGACATGAGCCAAAACATCACGCTTAGTTCCCCTCAAAAAGCAGGGGCATCCTTAGGACACGCATCGCATAAAACCTTTCCAAATCAAGAACCTAACTTGCAATCTTTTTGCTTTGTTTTTCTTTATTTTCTTTCCTTCCCTCATCTCATCAAAAGACTAGCCATAGCTTTGGTGAAACTGCTTGCATTGTAGGTCACCATTGCTCCGAAGAAAGGGAAAAGAGGAACGCGAGTGTACCCCGTCCTTCGAACGCCAGTCCTTACTCGACAAAGAACCACACAAATGTCGAGCGAAGGCAATACTCTCGATCAACAAAACAGTTCAATAACACGTGAAGAGGGGAATGAAATGAAGGCGAAAATAGATGAAATGTTCAAACTCATGCAACAAATGACCTTCAAGGGGCCCGTCATGAACCTTTCGACATCCACATCCTATCCTAAGGAAACTGAAACAATTCCACCAAGGATCATCCTGCGAACTGACGGTACAACAAAAAGCAGGGAAGTCCCTATAGTAGTGCAAATTGAGGAAGGGGAGGAGGACAACCCTGAAACCATCTTGCTGACTGCCACTTCAAAGAAAGAAGGCCCAGACCCTCTCGATCTCAAAATACAAGGCTTGGAGGAGTCCTTGTGTAGCCTCCAAGGTCATGACACCTTAGGCGGAATGGCTTATGACGAGCTTTGCTTCTTCCCTGACCACCCGATGCCGCCCAAGTTCAAAATGCCTGACTTTCAGAAGTATGATGGGAGCGGGGACCCCGTAGCACACTTGAAACTGTACGCTGGGGCGTTAAGCGGACATGGGAACAACCCTAAACTTCTGATGCAATTGTTTCAACACAGCCTAACTGGGCCTGCTTTGCAATGGTTTGCTCGCTTGGATTTGAGGAAAATAACAACCTGGAATGAGTTAGTCATAGCTTTCCGATCTCAATATCGGCATAACAGTGACCTGACCGTAGACAGATGTGCCTTGATGATGATGACTCGAGGTGAAAAGGAAAGCTTCAAAAACTATGCTTTGAGATAGAGGGAGGTGGCTACGCAAGTTAACCCCCCACTGCTAGAGAAGGAATACGTACAACTATTCGTGAATACCTTCCAAGGGCTGTACTATGAGTGCTTGTGCTTAAGCGTTGGAAAGAGTTTTTCGGAGTTGATAATGTAAGGGGAAATGATTAAGAGTGGGCTGAAAACCGGTAGAATCACTGACCCCTATGCCAAGACAAGTGAGAGATTTGCAAACGTGGCCAAAAAGGTGGCAACCACTCTAGGCACGGGCAAGAAAGAGGGAGAGGTATCTGCTATCCTACCTATACAGCAACAACCATATTACCCCCAATACCAAGCTCGGCCTTCACCGCCTGCTCCCATCATCAATATCCCCGTTGCTGCTATCCAAGCACCCCCAATCGAACCTGTTGCAACCCGACCATACGTCAACCCCAACAAAAACAACAATCGACAGAACTAAGAGTTCACCCGTTTGGCGTGCACCCAGACAGAGGCCTATCATGAGCTCGTCAAGGCCAAGCATATAAACCCCATTCCCCCGCGGCCATTGCCAAGTCCACTACCGCCAACTTTCAACCCTGCCCTTACCTATGAGTACTATTCTGGGGGACAGGGGCATGACACAGAATCCTATTTCTCCTTGAAACATAAGATTCAAGACCTCATTGACAACAAGGTCATTAACACCCAAGAAACAAAGACGGTCCCCGCACCCAATGTCACAGCAAATCCCCTACCAAACCATGCTGTCAACATCATCACTGAAGACAAGGCGGATCCTGATGGCATCATAACCGCAGAGTATTTTGAGGATGAGTCAGACACTGAAAGCGATTGGGAGGAAGAATTGCCACCATGCCCCATCTATCTTTACAATACAAGTGGAGAGCAGGACCCTTTCGACTGGCCCATGGATGAACCTGTTGCGAACATTCCCAATGATACCGCCCCTGTCGACGGTTGGGGAGAGGAATTCCTGCACCCTAAATATGCTAAAGCTGAGGCTCGCCTGAAGGAGGAGCTTTTTGATTACGAAGATATGGGCTGGGGCATCTATGAGCCAAAACTGCCAAACCCACCTTTCGACTTCAAGGAAGGTGATCTGGATAGCCTGTTTGAAGAGATTGACAAAGGGGAGGTCAAAAAAGAAGAAGCTAAGAGAAAGTCGCTGTAAGCCTCTAAAGAAGGTCTGGATATGAAACCCTAAGAAGATAAACAAGAGAAAACTGCTCAACTAAGGGAGAAGTCCCAGAAAGAGACAGACAACCCCACTGACCACACTAAAGAGCAAAAAGGAAAAGGAGGAAGCCTCGGTCACACTATGGCCGTTGATCTCTGCCACCCCGCAGCTGACGCGTCAATTCGCCCAGCACTACCAAGGGAGAAAGCTGGCCAATGGAGCATGGAGGAGGCAGGCGTGGTCCCAAAACCCACCTGAAGAAGTGATTACCAAAGGGGTGTTCCTCTACCAAACTTTGTCTTTACTTTCCGGTTAATCTTTGTTCCGTTAACTCTACTTTCATCTTTTGCTAATCAAGAGCTCATCATGTAAACAAAACTTTTGAAATGAAAAAAGTTGAAATTTGCATTTATCATCTTTGGCGCTCGCTCTTTCTCAGAATTTTCCTTTCTTGTTGATATGCCCTAACTTGAAAGGAGGGATGGTATGAACATCCTCGCCTGTGGGGACCATTTTTGATCTAGAGGAAAGGTAATAAAAGGAAGAAAAGAGAGTGGGCCACGAAAAAGGTGGCTTCCAAGGAACGCCTTGGCAAAGCAGTTGGCAGTTAGACCCTCGAGAGGAAGAGAAGCCCTCATTTCAAAACCCCTGGAATAATTCCCTTGGTCAGCCCACTCAAGCCACGAGTAATTTTCATTCAAACACCCTGACCAAGAACCACCCCCCACGTTGGGGCAAGTGCAAGTAATAGAATAGTTAAGCTAACTCTTGTTTGTTTCAAAGGATAACGCCGAAACCTCTAGAACTGAAATTCACGGTCTAACCAATCTTATCTGAAAGGAAGAGGGGCCATCTATTCTGCTACCATACAGTTAAAAGAACACCCTTTGAAAAACCCCTTTTGAGCCAAATTGCATTCCTTCGAAAAACCCACCCTGGTGATCACTCCTTGTAATGGGCAAAAGAAAACTCGGAGGGAAAAGTGACAAAAAGGGGGGTATGGAGAGAAAGAAGGCCCTCTCCTACATCAAAAAAGGAGGGAAACAAGGCAGTACTCCAAAAAAAAAAAAAAAAGATTGATGCCTCTTGAGGGTCAAATAGATTGCGCAAGCAATAATACTGGGGCAAAAACTAAAAGAAATGATGGGTCCTATACAAGCACAAATTCAAAAAAAAAAAGAAGAAGAAGAAGAGGGGAAACGAAGGGAAATGGAGAAAGAAGCCCGCAGACAAAAGGAAAAACCTGAAAAAGTGATCACCAGCAAACCCCAGAAACCACATCACGCTTTGTGCCATCAATACCCTTTCTTTCAAAAAAAAAAAAAAAACTCGCAACCTGGCCACGTTACAACCCCCAGAAAGTCCCCTCAGATCAGGGAAGATTGCTTAGTCTAAACAAGTTCAAGAGGGAATGGCGATACCCGAGAAAGAAAAAGGGGCAAAGCATCAAAAATTTACTTAAGGTGGTTCTGGTTATTATCGCCCTAAAAAAAAAAAAATCATTTTGAGCCTGAATACCCCCTTCATTCATCTCCCATTGCCTAGCCTACATTACAGCCCAAAGTAAAGCCTTCTCGGATTGAGGATGGAAACTGCTCGCTTCTTTGCTAAAGGCTACTTCGACTGTCACCTAAAGAGTCTACCAGATCAAACATTAGGTCCCTTGAGAGAAAATCAGTCGAGTGATAGTTTCTCATATAAGAGAGAGGGGCGGTCTGATCTGAAAATGAAAGCCCTAAGGATGGGACAACTGCCATCTCACCATGACAGGAAAAAGGTGCAACAAGAAAGGGAATCTCTAAAGAAAGATCAAAGTGCCGAAATGACAATTTCCAGGGAACACCCGATCTACCTCTAGATAAGACTTCATATGGTCATATGCATGCTTGTGCACTCTGCCTGACATGTGCAGTAATGCACCCACCTTGTCCACATCTACCTAGAAGTTTGTCATGCATACCATGATTCCTGTACCTTAGTGTTTGCATTCATACCTATCATATACACACCTAACATAAATGACAAGACAAGAAGGAAGAAATAATCATCATCACATGCAAAAAACAAACATAATGTACATAAAAGCATCATACAGTCATCATCCATGAGGGCCAACATACGGCCTCAAAAGCATAAAATGATAATGCAAAACTAATTAAACTACAACTGTGTTGACAGATAGGAGGGGCGCCTCAAGGAGCAGGGTCGTCATTTAAGTCGAAGTCGCCTATGTCTGGCACATACGGAGAGGGCTGGCTAAAAGAAGCTCCCGCGTCAAAAGGACCCTGGTTAAGGAGAAAGGCAAGAAAGGAAGAAGAGTTAGCATCAGAACACAAGAGATGCATGAGGAACATAGAAGTAATAAATCATAAATAACATACCCAGCGGGCCTCCATCAGAGATATGCAGGCAGTCAGAGCCTCCACCTCAGCTCAGTACTGATCTCGTGCCTAGCAGGCCGCTAGGTACTCCTCCTCAGATACAAAGCCCTGGGCCCGGCGCCAAAGCTCCACCACCTCATGGCCAGCCACCTGCCCGAGGTCTCAGCAGCTCCAAGTTAGCCCGGAGGGCTACAAAATCTGTAAGCAAGGATCGCTGGACTACCTGCTGCTGGACCCACCTCGTGGCTTGCGGGAAGGCATTGCTGGACAGCACCTTTGGTCGGTGAACTGGCAAGTACTCATAGCTCCACCATATAAAAAACGACCAAAAGCTTGTCAAGCTCCCCCAAGCCCGGATGTCCTCACTCTCATCCCTCGAAGGAAGCAAGTAAAAGTGAAAGCACCCCAGTCAACATAATCCAGCGCATCCAGATCCGCCACCAGGCTCACCAAAGACAAAGGGTCAGTCGACCTATTATTGTTGCAAAAGCAACTAAAGACGACGTATAGCACCAATCGCCGCCTCATGATAACCTGGTCATCTGGTGAAGGCTCAAAAGCAAAGGCTGTCTCGGCCGAACATAAAAGTGAAGCTGGGAAGCTCGAGCCCCCAAGTCCTGGCAACCCCAAGAGAAGACGGGCCTCCTCCAAAGACACATCCCGTAAAGAAATCGGCACCCCTCCAAAAGATAGCCCAGTGATCATAGCCCAGTCAACAGGGGTAGGCCCCAACTTAAAACCCACCAAATGCACAGTCCCTGTCTCCCCGAAGCACCGCTCCAACAACCCCATGGCGATCCCATGATCAAGTCTGTCAGTCTGTAGGGTTATAAAAGCGCCGAAACCGATCCAGTGCAAAAAGTCCTAGTAGGAGGAAGCTGACGCCTGCATAGCCCTCAAGCCCGAGATACTGGCTCCTCTGAAGGAACTGTGAGTAGTTGACGGCATCCGACCGTAGCGTGAATATAGGCTCAGATGGAACGCCAAGTCACGCAACGGGTAAATATCAGGAATGGCTAGCTGATCCTCGGTGAATGAAGCGTCTCTCTGTCTGCTCCGAACCAAAGCCATACCGTATCCTGTCCGGGGATCCACGGGTGAGTCAGCCTCATCCTCAAATCTCTCGTCAGGAGCCGCTGAGGGCTGTCCCCTCACGAAACTCCCACTAGAAACGGTCCTGCTCAAGGATCTCTATGACCTACTACGACCGCTCCTGGGAGAACTGGCCCTAACACCGCCTCGCGCAAAAACATCCTTACAGCTAATCTAAGCTGAGCCGCTCCGACGGCTAGCTCTAGCCGAGCTACCCCGGCTACTACCACCCTCCTCAAGCTCTATCCGCGGCGCCTTCCCGTGGCGCCTCCTGTTTGAACCATCGCTTCCAGACTCCGACATCCTGAAAAATGACAACATTCAAGAGGATCAGTCAATCACTAATATATGAAAAGTGTAAAGATAAATGCATCAATGTATATACAAAAAAAAATGAATGATGAATGAATGAAAAAAGAAAAAAAAAACAAAGAAAAAAAAACAAAGGAAAAAAAAAAAGAAAAAAAAAAAAAAGAAAAAAAAAAAGAGAAAAGGAAAAAGAAAAAGGAAAAAAGTAAAAGGGGGAAGGGCCCCATCTATTCTAATTCAAAAGTTTTTACACGGTTTTCAAGCTTTTTCCTCAAAAAGTTTGGTTGCTAAATTTCAAAAACCCTAGTTCAAAATTTTTAACGGTTTTCAAGCTTTTTTCTCAAAAAGTTTAGTTTCTAAATCGAAACCAGTTTTTCGGGTTTTCTCCTTCAAAAACCCTAATTCAAAATTTTTAACGGTTTTCTAGCTTTTTTCCTCAAAAAGTTTGGTTTCTAAATTTCAAAACTGGTTTTTTGGGTTTTCTCCTTCAAAAACCCTAGTTCAAAATTTTTAACGGTTTTCAAGCTTTTTCTTCAAAAAGTTTGGTTTCTAAATTTCAAAACCGATTTTTTGGGTTTTCTCTTTCAAAAACCCTAGTTCAAAATTTTTAACGGTTTTCAAGCTTTTTCCTCAAAATGTTTGGTTTCTAAATTTCGAAACCGGTTTTTCGGGTTTTTCTCCTTCAAAAACCCTAATTCAAAATTTTTAACAGTTTTCTAGCTTTTTCCTCAAAAAGTTTGGTTTCTAAATTTCAAAACCGGTTTTTCGGATTTTCTCCTTCAAAAACCCTAGTTCAAAATTTTTAACGGTTTTCAAGCTTTTTCCTCAAAAAGTTTGGTTTCTAAATTTCGAAACCGGTTTTTCGGGTTTTCTCCTTCAAAAACCCTAATTCAAAATTTTAACGGTTTTCAAGCTTTTTCTTTAAAAAGTTCAATTTCTAATTTCAAACCGGTTTTCAGGTTTTCTCCTTCAAAAACCCCGGTTCAAAATTTTTTACACGGTTTTCAAGCTTTTTCCTCAAAAAGTTTGGTTGCTAAAATTGAAAACCAGTTTTTCGGGTTTTCTCCTTCAAAAACTCCGTTTCAAAAATTGTCTAACGGTTTTCAAGTTTTTTCCTCAAAAAGTTTGGTTTCTAAAATTCAAACTGGTTTCCCGAGTTTTTCTCCTTCAAAAACCCTAGTTCAAAAATTCCCTAACTGTTTTCAAGCTTTTTTGCTCAAAAAGTTTGGTTTCTAAAATTCAAAACTGGTTTTCTGGGTTTTTCTCCTTCAAAAACCTTGGTTCAAATTTTAATAGGTTTTCGAGCTTTTGCCTCAAAAAGTTTGGTTTCTAAAATTCAAAACCGGTTTTTCGGGTTTTCTCATTCAAAAACCCTAGTTCAAAAATTTTTAACAAATTTTCAAGCTTTTTCCTCAAAAAGTTCGGTTTCTGAATTTCAAAACCGGTTTTTTGGGTTTTCTCCTTCAAAAACACAAAAGTTTATCGGAAGCCCTAGGAGAACATCGCAAGTGCAACCGATTCCCTCGAAACCTTCCCGGTTAGCTGAATTATGGAGAAAAAGTTTAAACGAACATTCCCGGTGATAGAGCGTATGCTACATGCGCCCAGATTTTAATTAGATTGACCAAATTTTGATTAACAGTTGAGATTTAACCAGTACACAGGGTGCCACGTGTCATCCTAGCAATGAAACAGTACTGGTGCATGTGCTACATGCGGCAGGGCAAATTTTGGCCAGGCGCATGTAGCACATGCGCCAGGCTTGTTCCAGATTGCCTATAAATACCAGCACCCCCCTTTGCATATTCTAACTCCGAAATTGATGCGAAACTCTGCTGAAACTGCTCCAGAACCTCGAATCTCTCTACACATTTCACTCCTCCAACATTTAGGCTAGATTCCACCTCCCTCAAGCATATACACTTCACCTACATAGCCTTATACACCATTAAACACTCCCTTCCAGCCCCTTAAGCCTTCTTGAAGTCATTCAAGTTCAAGCCAAGGCATCCATTAAAGACTACAAGTGTATTGAAGGTAAAAGGTGGTATCTATTTTATATTTTTGTCTTCCCCCACTTGTCTCTTCTTCTTCCTAGCCTAGTTAGGCTATTCTCTATTTTAACTCCCATCTTCAACCCCCATTTCTTACATGCTTGAGCCAAGAAGGCTCTTAGTTCGTGCCTAGAGAAAAGCTAGGGGGAGCCACTGCGTAGGGAGATCTCTTACTAGTTTACTTTAAGATGGTATGGCCGAAGAGCCCCTTGATTATGTGGTGTAAGCTAAAGCCTTGTATATATTCATGACCCCCTTACATTTTGCTATTTTGATCATATTTGTATGCTTGGCTTCATTTCTATGTTTATAACAATGTTCTACCAAGCTTGCATCATTTTATTTTTATGCCACTTTGAAGCTCTATGTTCTTTTCTAAATGGTTCCAAAAGTTGGCTCCTTGAAGTTTAGGATGAGACTTTAAAAGTTATGCCTTAGAAAATCTCCCACTAACCCTCAACTCACACTTTTGCATCATTGAATTTCAACTTGCTTAAAAACGGTTTTCAAACTCTCTCATTTCTAAGGTTTCTATTCTTTCAAGTTTAGTGGTTGAAATGGCCTCATGGAACTCTCTCTTGAGTGGTCTCCCTTTTACATTGGCCATAAGAACCCTAAATTGTTAGAATGGTTTCCTTCTCTCTTTATGCTTGCCTAAAAATGAACCTCAAACTCTTTGATTTCAAAGGTTTCTATTCTTTCAAGCTAAGTGGTTGAAATGGCCCCACGGAACCCTCTATTGAGTGGTCTTTCTTTTACATAGGCCATATGAACCTTAACTTGCTAGCATAGTTTTCCTTTAAAAATGGTTTTCAAAGATTTATTCTCCCTATCTTTGCATTTAAAAGGGTTTTCCAAAAGATGGCATTATCATGTTGATTCTTGAAACCCCTACTTTTGCTAAGATAATGGTTATAATGGTCCTAAAAAGACCTTCCTTGGAATGGTTTTCAAATACCAACCACGTAAACCATATTCTTGGCTAGAGCCAAATTTTTATGGAAATAATCTTCAAAAGGATTGTCAACCAAAGTCCTTTGCATAACATAAGTTGTTTTTCAAAACCCTTTCCAAAAGTGCATGAAACCACCTTTCAAAACCATCTTCCAATCCAACCCTAGGTTAACTTGACCCTAGTTGTCCAATCCTATGTTAACTTAACACTAGTTGTCCAACCCTAGGTTAACCAAACCCAAGTTAGTTAACCCAAAGTTACTTTAACCCTAGGATAACCTAACTCGAATTAGTTAATCTTAGGTCACCCTAACCAAACCCTAGTTAATTAACCCTAGGTCACTTTAACCCTAGGTTAACCCAACCTTAGTTAGTTAACCCTAATTGCCTAACCCTAGGTTAACTTTAACCGAAACTAGTTAACCCTAGGTCTCCTTAACCTTAGGTTAACCTAACCTAATGTTAGTTAACCTTAGGTCACCTCTAATCTTAGGCCAACTCAATCTAGGTTAGTATGCTTCAAGATTCTAACTCATAGACCCCTTTCTAAATCAACTTTCTAGTTAAAGCTATTCCCATTCCCTATTTTTCAAAAACCTCCTACTCTTTTGAGATTTTAAACACCGACTCCATAACCCTTTCAAATATTCCCACACTCTATCTTCAAAGTATTCTTAAAAATGATTTCAAGAACTCATAACCCTAAGGTGTCCTTACCCTTCCCATGGTGAGGGATTCCAAAGGAAGGTGATATATCAAGAACAACATTCAAGGTTGTCCATATTAGGGTTTCAAAGCCTTAGGTGTTTTCAAAAACCATTTCCAAAAAGCTTTTTAAAAGACAAGTTCACAAGGGTGTTTCCAACCCGAAACTCTACATCCAAGACCTCAAAATATTTTTAAAACTCTCTTGAGTTATTCCAAAGCATTTTCCAAAACTCACTTGAGTTGTTCCAAAAACACTTCAAAACACCTCAAAAGCATTTTAAAAAACTTTCGAGTTCCATTCCAAAAATATTCCAACATCCGGTTTCAAATCAAAATTTTCAAGACATGTTTCCAAAGACCACAAAGTGTCTTCAAACTCTTCCAAAGACCTCAAAGTGTCTTCAAACTTTTTCAAAGGTCTCAAAGTGTCTTTAAAACTTTCCAAAGGTCCTAATGCGCCTATTTTCCATCGGGCTCTTGCTCGAACTACGAATGACTTGATTCTCACCAAATGAGATACATAGGCAACCTAAAATGGTATGGTCATAACTTCCATTTCAACTCTAATCCCTTTTTCAAAAGTTTCTATCAATTCAAAGTTCTCATTTTAAACCCCTACAAAACTCCCTTGTTTTCAAACTTTTTTCAAAATTTGCATCATGCATCATTCATCTGAAAAGTGATGACTAAACCCATTTTTTTCAAAGTTCTAAAGTGGATATTAAGTGGACAGTGGTAACCAATTATTCTAGTGAGTGAACAAAAGGATGATTAGACATGTAGGTACCAAACGGGGGGGATAGGGTGATGATCCTAGGATATCTTCCCTATATATAACCAACTCTTGGACCATAGATTTCTGTTTTTGAAAGACCAACATGGAGTTATTTTCAAAAAGGACTTAAATCTCTCCAAAAGTTGCCAAACAACCTATTTTCTTAAAAACCCTCTCCTGAGGGAATTTTCAAAATCTTTTCCAAAAAACCCTAAGTTTAATCTTCAGATTAATGCTTAGTTTTAGGTGACCTAACTCACCTTAATCAAGTTAGGTGGCGACTCCTATTTTTCTAAAAGCCCTTAATCAAACCAATTTTCAATTCAAACCTAGTCGCACTCGTCCTTCTAGGAGGAGTTCTAGTAATAGAGTTCCGTGCTTTTGTCTCCAAGCCGAAAGAACCTTAGACCTCAAAAAACCGGGGCACGACACCTAGGACGGCCCCCACGGCATAATCACTAGCATCATACATGAGCTCAAATGGAAGAGACCAATCGGGTGCACGAATGATTAGGGTGAAGGTCAACAATCCTTTTAACTTGTCAAATGCTTCTTAACAAGGCAACGTCCATTCAAATAGGACATCTTGGGACAAGAGATGACACATAGGCCTAGAAATTACACTAAAGCCTTCAATGAAACGCTGGTAAAAACCGGCATGCCCAAGAAATGATCTAACTGTTCGTCTAAAAGACAACCCAAGAGGGGGAGTGAATTGGGTTTTTCAAAAATTAACAATTGTTAAGATTAATTAAAATTAATCTAAGCAATTTAACAGTGATCAATCTATATGCAATGCAATGAAATTAGTAGAAATAAAGAAAACAGAGCAATAAAAGAGAGACACAGATTTACTGATGTTCAACCACAAACCGTGGTCTACGTCCTCACCCTAAGACCTCCTTGAAGTCTTCTTCCACTATGTAATCACCTATTACAAGATAGGCTACTGATTGACAAAATGCTCAGCTCACTATACAAAGAACTCCTCACCGAGCTCTTCAATCTCCAATTGATTTTGTCCAAGCTCCACTCAAACTTTCAAGAGTTTTGCTTTCACAAGAGAACTCCCAAACTCTCAATTACAAGTGTATAAAAGTTTACAAGTAACTAACACACTCTCTACCAAGAGTAGATTTTACATTCAAAGCTTACAGATGAAGACAGGATGAATATTTAGAGTATATCAGTAAATCAGTCAGCTTAATCTTGTTTTTGTCTTCAATCCATTGTATAAATGTAGCTAGAAGCTTATATATATATACCCCTGTATTGATTTCATCCGTTAGTGGTTGTTGGGGATCATTAATGCATGTCTAGTCCGTTATAACATTAAGAAAAATAGCCGTTATATCAAACGAGTCGGCTCCAGGTTTGTGGAGTCGACACTTTCTACTTCTGCATTTACCCGATGTAGTTCACTGACTTCACGAGTCCACTCTTCATATCAATGAGGTGACTTCTTGTTCATTCTGTCTTCACATCTTTGGCTTTTGCTGCCATGAGACGACACTTCATTATTAGGAGTCCGCTCTTTGTTCATTCGATTCTTCAGTCTTTTACTTCTGTTGTCTGGAGGCGACTTTTTGTCCTTATGTGTCCGCTCATTGATCATTTCATGTTCAAGCCTTTGCGTCTGTCTCTATAAGGCGACTTTTTATTTCAATGAATCCACTCTTTGTCTATTTGGTCTCCAGACTTTTTGCTTCTGTGATTAAGAGGCAGCTCTTCATTGTACATGAGTCCGCTCATTTATCATTTCGTCTTCAGGCTTTTTTCTTTTGTAACCATGAGGTGATTCCTCATTTCAATGAGTCCGCTCATTGCCCAGATATTTGTATTCTATCTTCAAATGATTTAGATCATCTTAGCATAGGTAAAAGATCTTCAAAGAGTATGTCTTTGGGGTATGATAATCAATCAAATCTTCTTAACTCATCAGAGTTAACTTCTATTCAATTTGGATTGAATCAATTATTGGATATTTATCTTCTCTTGAATCTCAAACTGTCAAAGTTTCATTTGATTAATGTACATCGTTTCTTCTTCATTTACAAAGCTTTTTCTTTCATTATAGAACAATCTCCTTCAATGCCAAGCTTCCTGAATTGTGTAGAGCTTCACAATGCTTGATTTCTAATTTCCTCTCTTTGCTAGCAATTATTCATTCTTTATTAAAATCACTTCACTGAGACTATTGCAGACATGATGAAATCTCTTCATACATCTAATCTTCATTGATCCTTTTCATCTTAGAAGAATTCTTCACTTGGATTTCATGTAGAGATCAGACAGTCATTGTGAGCTATCTTCTCAGCAACTTTAATCATATTATCTTGAATTGATTTTTGTATTCTTGATGAAGTATTCTCTTGAGCATTTTCAATCTTTTCAACAATCAATTCCTCTTCAACTGATCTTTGCATTTCTTCAACTATTCTTCGCATATTCTGATGAAGTCTTCAGTCTATCTTGTAAATCAATCTTCATCGAAACTATGCATACTTGATAGAAGCTTTGTTTGAACACCTTCAATCTCTTCGAATGTAAGACATTTGTTTGAAGTAGAGATAGGCGTCAATCCTCTGTTTGGTTTATTGCATAGCTCTTGGAATTCATTTCTTGATCTTGAATTTGTTGTGTATTCTCTTTGACATGCATTAGACTTAAGATTGAACTTTTAAGTCTAAATTATAAACTTTGTTAATTTGCACACTAAGTAGATTCATTAGTAAAATAACACAAGGTTTAGTTATCATCAAAATCAACATGGGAATTAACCTTGAGTTAACAAGGGTCAACTTTAAGTCAACACTAACATCTTTCACACAAGTAGAGGCGGGTAATTTTTTAATCAATTCAATCTTTGCCTTATCTACCTCTAACCCTTAAGCCAACACAATATGACTCAAAACTATCCCACTAGCAACCATGAAATGACATTTCTGCTAGTTAAGTACAAGGTTACTCTCCCCACATCTTTTTAAAACTTTTCTTAGGTTCTCAAGACAACTCTCATAAGTATCCCATAGACGGAAAAATCATCTATGAAGACTTCTACAATTTGCTCAACAATGTCACTAAATATGCTCATCATGCACCTTTAAAAGGTTGTCGGTGTATTACATAACCTGAAGGGCATACATTTGTAAGAATATCTACCAAAAGGATGTGTTAATGTTGTCTTGGCTTGATCCTTAAGGGTTATATCAATTTGATTATACCTTGAGTATCCATCTAGAAGACAATAGGATGTCATTTCGGACACTCTCTCTAAGACTTGATCAAGAAATGGTAGAGGGAAATAGTCCTTATAATTGATACACATTCGCCACTCGGTTTGCACATAGGTTGGCACTAACTCATTCTTGTCACTCTTAATTACCGTCACACCCGATTTCTTAGGCACCACTTGGGTTGGACTCACCGTTTTTGAATCTAAGATGGGGTAGATGATACCCACATCCAACAATTTTAACACCTCACCTTTAACCACTTCTTTCATATTTAGATTCAACCGTCTTTGCATTTGGCAAATAGATTTAGCCTCTTCTTCTAAAAAGATGCGGTGAGTGCACGTAAGAGGGCTAATCCCTTAAAGATTAGCGATGGTCCATCCTAGAGCTCTCCTATGGTTCTTAAGCTAAGTTATCAACCCTTCCTCTTGACTCAAAGATAAGTAAGAGGAAATCACAATCGGGTAAGACTCTCCATCTCCTAAAAATGCATACTTCAAAGTGGAAGACAAATGCTTCCTCTTGGGGATGGGAGGCTTCTCCTCCGACAGGATTGGTTTATTGGCATTAGGATGTAGAGGTTCAAAAGTGAGGGTCCATTGACCCACCTGTATACATTGCTCACTCTTACCCTCTAAGTGAGAGACCTCACGCAATGCCATGAAATCACAATCAAGTGAAGCTTGGGGTTCACTCCTCACTAACGCTTTCTCCAACTGGTCCTCAAAGAACTCATTATCAAAGTGGTCTTGAACTATGGTCTCAATGATATCAACCTCCCGTATATCCTCACACTCTCCCTTTTGTTTGGCAACCGAAAAGATATTAAGCTCAAAGGTGGTGTTACCAAATGAAAAATTTACAAACTCATTCCTACAACGAATGATAGCATTAGAACTAGCTAGGAAAGGGCGTCCTAAAATCATAGGAATTTGATTGTGAGCTATACAACTCTCAATGGGTTGGGTATCTAGGACTATGAAATCAATCGGGAAATAGAAGTTATCAATTTGGATAAGAACATCCTCAATGATACCTCTCGAAACCTTGATAGAACGATCTGCTCATTGCAAAGTCACACGGGTGGGACTCAATTCTCCTAGGCCAAGTTCTTTATACACCGAAAAAGGTAAAAGATTGACATTAGACCCTAAATCCAATAAGGCTCGATCTATCTTAGTGTTCCCTATGGTACAAGAAATTGTAGGACATCTGGGGTCCTTGAATTTTGGCATAGTTTTGTATTGCAAAATAGTACTTTGGTTCTCATTCATCATAGCGGTCTCCTTGATATGTAACCTTCTCTTGAAAGTACATAAGTCCTTTAAGAATTTTGCATATAAAGGTATTTGCTTGATTACTTCCAGAATAGGGATGTTGACCTTAACTTTCTTGAAAACTTCATAAATTTTAGCATTGAGAAGTTCATTCTTAGGTTTGGTCAACCTTTGTGGGAAGGGAGCATGTTTTACTATGTCCCTCCTCTTCTCCCTATCACTCTCACTCAAAGTCTCAACGGGGTTAGCTAAGATTGTTCCCCTTCTCAGGTTCTTTTTCCTCTTTCTCTTTCTCTTTTCCTTTTTCTTCCTTGTCAATACTCACTCTAGAAGTCTCATCCCGAGGTGGGATGATTTTTTTATTAGTCTTGCCACTTCTAAGGGTAGTTATGGCTTGTACTTATTCATGAATCAATTGAGGGTCAGTTTTACCCTCCGTTATGTGTACTCACCTAACCGCCGGATTAGGTTAAGGTTGAGCCAGGAGTCTTCTCACACATTTTGAGTCAAAACTTATGTCAAGGTAAACATTTACTTTTGTATGTCATCAAGGAACCTAAAGTGTTGATCTAAAACCTTTTCTTGTTTGTCAACCCTTGTATTAACTCCCTTATGTCATTTGCAAATTGAAAGACATTGTCCTCTTTTGGTTTCCTAAAGGCAAGTTGGTATGACTCTGGTTGAGTTGGAATTTGGGTCACGGTGCTTGTTGGTAAGTTTGATGTTAGGGTTGGAGTGCTTGTGGTGGTGGAGGAGGTGCTTGATATGATTGAGGGTTTTGATACCCTCCTTGGTAGTTTTGGGAGTTTGAATTCCTCTCATTCCTCCACCCAAAATTAGGATGATTCCTCCATCCCTGGTTATATGTATTAAAATAGTGATTACACCGTAAATGTGTAATTATTGGCCCTTAATTCGCAACTTGTTAGACTTAGATTAGTGTTAATTATCTTATTTTAGTTTTATATATGTTTTATTGTGTTTTGTGTGTGTTTCGTAGGTTTTACAGCTAATAAAGGCAAATCTCTGGAAGCCCGTTCGATAGGGCGATCGATCTGCCTTGGCCGTTCGATCGACTAATTGATCAACTTGAGAGTCGTTCAATCAGTGGCGTCGGAAACCCCTCAACAGAGATATGCCTTAAGTCAAACTTCAAAGAGGGTGTTTTTTTGATCGATCGGCCGTTCGATCGGTGACATCGAAAACCAGCTCAGCACCAGAAAAGACAAATCTTCAAAGTGGACCTGTTACCGTTCAATCGGGCATTTGATCGCCCTGGACCGTTGGATTGGCTGATCGATCACATATGGATCGATTGATCGGTCATTACATATTCTCAGGTATAAAAGCTATTGGTCGAAAAAATGAAAAAAAAAGGAGGATGTATTAGGGTTTGTAGCAGCCAAAGGGGCAACGGGAGAGCTCCTCTAAGATTGGTTTTTGTACTTTTGTTTATTTTTAGCTTATATTTATGTTTATAATGGTATTATAGGTGTAGAAATTATAATTTTCTTTTATTGTAATGTATTTTCCTTCACTTTCTTGCACTTTCTTATATTTTCCTTGTAGCCAAACAACTTGTAATATTCAAGTAAATTGTAGATTTAATTCTTTACACGCTTTCTTTATTTTTCTATTTGCTTGTATGATGAATTCAAGTAGTTAGATTTATCTTAGACGTGATTGTGAAGATCCACCAAGGATCTTCAAGGATTTTAATGGAGGTTCATGAACTTCAAAGTTTTATTCGTATATTTTTATAGTTCTATTTGGTTGAGTATTGGATCTATTTGAAAACTTAGATTTATAACCCATTTGGTAATATTTATGCACAATTCAGCAATTGGTATAAATCTTGCACATTTCTCAGGTTTGCTTCTAGGATTCTTTTAATTGGTTTAATCCCCACACTTAACTAAATATGAATTCAAAGTTTTATGGTCAAAATATTCCGAATCAAGAATCCATGAATTGATTCTTGATTTGAGTTATAAAAATCCTCTATTGAAATTCTTGTTGTGAATTGGTGAATTGAATTAATCATATTCAAGCTTTCCCTTTTTAATTGCTTTAATTCAATTGCCTAGTTAATTGCTTTAATTTTTATTGCATTCGGTTAGTAAATCAAAACCCCATAAAAAATTAAAAGATTTTTGGTCCTTTTATTTTTCATTTTTATTTTAGATCCAATTCCCCACATAATTGCAATCAAATCCTAGGTTAGGTTAGTATGAGTTAAGTGCTAGAGCCTATATTTGGCTAGGTCTATTGGGAGAGAACGATACCGTATTACCGGTTTATACTTCATCGCGACCCCCGTACTCTTGCAGGGTACTAACTCCATTTTATAGTTTTCGGAGCGAGTCAAATAGGGGTTGCCCCCTCTTCTTTGGTATTGGCCGATTGCATTAATTTGGTCATGCAAAGCCTCCTTCACACCTGGAATGATTGGGCATGAAGAGGTGTTACGCTCTGAAGTTTCACACACAAGACAACATGCTTCTTTTATCACTTCACTCTCCACCGCTTGAACTTTTTTTGACTTCAAGAGCCTCTAACTTTCTTGCCAAAGTGGCTATCCTAGCATTGAGATCATCAACTTCCTTGAGTTGATACCTCCCTACCCCTTGTTGAATTGAGTGACCCTTGGGATTTTGTGTCTCGGCAATGCCCAATCTCTAGTCTTATTTGCCAATGTATCAAAGTAATCATATGCCTCATGGGGTTGTTTGTCATAAAACGTCCCCACACACATGGACTCAACAAATTGCTTAAGTTGGGGTGTCAAAGGAGAACATAATATATTGATGACATGCCAATCAGCAAAACCGTGGCGAGGATAAGAATTTAAGAGGTCTTTGAACCTCTCCCAACATTAAAAGAAAGTTTCCCCCAACATAGGAGAAAATTGAGAGATTTGCCTCCTTATGGCTTTAGTTTGATTTTCGAGAAAAAATTTACTCAAAAATTTTCCTTAAAGAGCAGCCCAAGAGTGAATAAACATAGGCCACAATGAGTTAAACTAAAGTTTTGCCTTGTCTTTCAAGCAAAACGGGAAGAGTTTCAATATGAATACTTCCCTTGGATAAGAGTTGTCCATTGCAATCGAACAAGCGTCCTCATATTCCTTAAAAAAAATGTAAGGTTGTTCTGAATCCATTCCATGGAATTGAGGCAACATTTGCATCATTCCCGACCTAATGTTTAGAGTGTTGTGGTGGGATGGGAAGACAATGCACGATGTTAGTGCTTGTCTTGGTGGATTTAGGTAATCCCTTAGAGTTCGTAAAGGGGAAACTGCCACGTCGTCATGGTTGCTCCCTCTCTCAAACTCCTCATTACCTTCCGCGTTAGGTTGGACATTAGGTAAGCCTCCATCATTAAGATTTTCCATGGGGATAAAACCTAGGTCGACTACTAATGGTAAGCTAGGTATTGGTGAAGATGTGTTTGTGCTCTCACTGCTTTCAATGCTCTCAATTCTCACAAGATGATGGTGTACGTTCTTAGTGAAAAATGACATGCAAGAATGAATGCACACATAAGGTTGGACCGTTAGGGTCGTTTAGCACATCATACACAATTCCCTAAGCCGGACAATGACTTTTTCTCATTTCAATCTCGTTCCCTCAATCTCCACATGCATAAACTATACCACCAATTTGCACTTTTAGCACACTAACCTATCGCCTCTGAATAACTCCCGAAGAAGGAAAGAATCCTAACAAGATGCAATGCAATTATACTACAACAAACAAAAGAAACTAGAAAAAAGAAGAAATAAAAACAACCCTAGAAAAACAAAACACTTTAAGGGAAATTAGAATGTACTTGGGCTCGAAGCCAGTAGATGTTTCCCTCGTATGTGGTGATGAAATTCACCCTTTTTCTATATTTTTTTTTTCAATTTGCAATCCTTAGTATCCGTTCAATGTAGCTTTATGCCTAAGAATTCCTCCAGCAATGGCACCAAAACTTGGTTCACTCCCAAATGTACTCTACAAATGGAGTTACTCCATAAGAATACGGGGGTCACGATAAAGTATAAACCGAAAAATCTAATATCGTTCTCTCCCAAGAGAATTCTGCA
This sequence comes from Euryodendron excelsum, assembly GCA_033060915.1. Classification (NCBI taxonomy): domain Eukaryota; kingdom Viridiplantae; phylum Streptophyta; class Magnoliopsida; order Ericales; family Pentaphylacaceae; genus Euryodendron; species Euryodendron excelsum. The sequence goes on from CM065387.1 coordinate 20,086,098, forward strand.
AATATAGCAAACAACGCTCAACTAGCATGTGACCTTATCGTTATGAATTGCAAATGAGATTTTGTGATATAAAAGAGACCGAAAACTTGTGGTTTGAGATGATGGTTGTTCTATGACTAGTGTAAGCAATTAACATCTAATGAAGGCAATCAAATCTAATTTGTATGCAATTAAGGAAAAGTTTAGATATGATTTATTCAATCCACCAATTCACAACAAGGGTTTCAATTGAGAGTTTTATAACTCAAATTAAAAATCACACCTTAGATTCTTGATTCGGAAGATTTTGACCATATATCTTTAGGTTCATATTTAGTTGAGTGTAAAGATGAAATCTATGAGTAGAACCCTAGAAACAAACCTTAAAAATGTGCACTACTTATACCAATTAGTGAGTTGTGCATAAATATTACGAAGTTGGGCTATGAATCTAAGTTTTCAAATGAATCTCACACTGAACCAAATAAAATTATAGAAATCTGGAGATATAACTTTAAAGTTCATACACCTCTATTTAAACCCTTGAAGATCCTTTGTGGATCTTCACAACTACTTCCAAGAGATATTTAGCTACTTGAATCCATAATAGAAAATACAAATGAAGGTAAATCTAACATTAAACAAAGGAAAACTAGTGTTTGATTGCTAAGAAAGTGCGAGAAAGTGCCAAGAAAGTGAGATAAACTTCAACTTTTATACAAGAACATTCATTTACAACAATACAAAGAGAAATAAATGACAATAGGACATAGCATTAATGAAAATCTAGCTAAATCTTACAAAATCTCCCAAAAGTGCCTTGAAAAATTGCTTCCCCTGCTTTTAGACCCGACCCAACGCGAATTAGTTCAGGTTGGTGCTATGGCTTGATCCGGTCCTGTTTTATCTAAAGTTTGATTTTCACTTCAAAACTTAAAAAATAGACTCAATTTGTATCAACCACTCCAAAAGTTAAAAAACAGTGTATAAAAGAAATCTTCAACATTAGCTGAAGTAATGATTTAGACATATATACAATATATGTTTATAGAATTTTGTAACACAAATAGATTGGATTTTTTTGGTCTGTTTTAGGGTTGGGTTTTGGTCGGTTGTAGGATTTGGTATGGTCTCAGGTTGATTTAGGTCCTAAACATGCTAACTCAAGGACTGAATCAAATTTATGGGTTCAGCCAACTCCTATTAAATTCAATTCAAATCGACCCATGAAGGCCTGGTTAGCATGATTGTCAAGTACTTGGTTCTTTTTTGTACCTATAAAGTCATCTATGTCCATATATAAATACAGTCATATGTTCGTATACACACCCACATATATGTGTACATATTTTTTGTTTAATTATTTTGTAAAACTAAACTTATGAGGTTAGATTTAGGCCGTAGTCTTCTGATGCTATTATGTAAGAATAACATTTTCCTTAATAGGTAGCACTATACAAATAGAAAATATATGGAGAAATTCTTAACAAAATGATATAGCTACACATGGTCAGGAATGCCACATTTAAATTATCAAAAAATATTTATGTCAAATAAATGCCTCTCGAAATTTGAAGTTTGTCTAATAACCATTCCCACTCACTCTATTGGCGTGAAACCCCATGTTTCATCGGAGTTTATTCCGACAATCGGGGAAAAAAATAGAACTTCTTAGTCCTTTTCTTTACACTGTGTTTAAATAAAGAATTTGATAGTGAAAAGAAAAAAAAAAGGAAAAGGAAAAGCCAAAAATATTGTAGAGATATTTAGATAATGGTTAAATCTTATATGGCAAAAGAAAAGGAATTTAAAAAAAAGCACTGTTAAAATCTCAATCTTACCTTGTTCATACATCCTGTTGGCTTTTTTATCTGCTCTACTTGAGATCTAAACGCTGGTATAAAAAAATTTTCCGCCACGACCCACGACTAAATCCCAACTGTGATTTGCAGTAAAAACTACGAACGGCGAGAAAGATGTCAAGGTAGGAAGAAAAAAAAAGGCAACGATGGTACAGATCTGTGAGGAGTGCTTTATTTTGGCGGTAGAATTTTTGGGTGATAATGTTGAACGACGAAGTCACAATAATTGCTAATTCATTTAAGGTAAAGGGCATTTTTGTCTATTTAACTATTGCCATGTCAAGGAACAGTCATTTGATTGAATTTTTTGTACAAATATTATGTAAAAATAGCATTTTTCTAAATCTTATTTGGCTGAAGTCAATTGTTCGCGAAAATAATAAGAGTAAGAAGAAAAAACATTGTTATCTTCCAAGGCTAATTTCGTAAAAAGGTAACAAATAACCTAATCCAAGATGTACTAACTCTTTAGTTTCCAAAATTTCAAATTTCCAAGGAATGACTCTCTCTATTCATCCCTATATATATTTGCGGTTACTTTCTATATAAAATATATATATATATATATATACTTGCAGTTACTGCTCTCTCTCTCTCTCAATTTATGTTCTCGGACATTCAAACCAGTATGATGTTGAGATCATAGTTGGAGTAAGACTTTGAGGAGAGTGTATCGTTGATAAACCACATGCTTCTTTTAAGAACTTTAGCGATATCCTCTTCCTTAATGTCTTGATTCAAACTATTTGTTTGCTTTAATTTAGTGATATGCAGGTTCAATTCAGGAACTACACAAACTTTACAAGTACGTAATTCTTATTATTTTCTCTCTACGGTCTGAATATTTTTCTTGTAATTTACAACTTGCCTTGTCTTGTAATTTTCGGGAAGATATTTCAGTAGAATAATTTGGGAAGAATGCCTTCAAGTATATTCAGTTGAAGCTCAAGGTATCTGATACAATCAGTCAGACGAAAAATTCAAGTACAGTCAACCAACGGTTGAGAAGGGAAGCTGAGGTGTTAATAAGAGGCTGATTTGAAGCTGTGCTGGTTTGCTGTGTCGTCATGGACCAACATCAGTGGGACACATCGGCTCCCGGCTGTCAAAGATTGGCTATTAGGTGGTTAAATAAATACTCTATTAACCCCTGTTATGCGGAGCCAAAACCGAGCCTGGTTGATAGGTGGTTAGTGAGGTTGTTAGATGGTTAATCCAGCCGTGTAATTAGTTGTAACCAACTCTTGTAACTCAAGACTATAGCTAGGGATGCGTCTGAGCATTTCTATTCATTGAATGATAAATCAATTTCTTTGTTCATAGAAAACCAACTCTTCTTCTTAGCCAGATTCTTATAAGTTGGTATCAGAGCCAGTCAGTTCTCTGGCCGAAAAGGTATCGACGGCGAGGAAAATGGCTGATGGAACTAGGGCTAAAGACATCCAGACACTTCACGAGAATTCAAAAAAGCAAGCGGAAGCCATTAGAGAGCTGAGACATGAACAAACCGAAGCTATGCAAGAAATTTGGAAGATGATGGTGACGATGAACACAAGATATGATCAATTGGCTATGAAGATTGCCCCGCCACCGGCGGCTGAACGCGGCAATATGTCCAAATCTGTAAATGCTTCATCTTCTTGGAACAACACGCAAACCAGGTATACGAAGATAGATGTTGCTAGATTATTTGGTGATGATCCATCTGGTTGGGTGTATAAGTGTGCTAGATTCTTCTAGTTTAACAAAATTGATGAGGACCAGAGGGTTAGGCTCGTTGCAATGCACTTAGAAGACAAAGCTTTGCACTGGTTCCAGTGGTTTGAAAGCACTCAGGATAAACTTGTGTGGGATGAGTTTGTGTGGTCAATTAGCATCAAGTTCAGTACCAGTGCTTATGAGGATCCCATGGGAGAGTTAACCAAGCTTTGAAAAATATCTATTGTCAAGGCGTACCACGAAAGGTTTGAGGAATTAGCGAATAAAACCAAGGGATTATCAGAAAAATTCTTTGTAAGCTACTTCATAAGTGGCCTCAGTGAGGAAATTAGGGCAGCAGTGCAGATGTTCAAGCCTGCTACCATTGTCCAGGCTATAGGATTGGCGAGATTACAGTAGGAAAGTTTTGAGGCAATCAACAAAAGAGGAAGATCAACTCCAATGAGTGGTTTTCCTATCAACAACAGAAACCATATGATGAATACTGTCAATGTGTAGACTAACCAAGGTACTACATCAATCCCTATTAAGAGATTGACTGAGAAGGAAATGGAAGCAAGGAGGGAGAAAGGTCTCTGTTATAACTGCGATGAGAAATTTGTGAGAGGCCACAGGTGTCAAAGGAAGCAGGTATACCTTTTGGAAGCTGAGCAAGAGGATGAGCCTGAGAAATTAGAGGAAACTCTAGAAGACAAACTTGGAGAAGAAGAGGAGGAGGAAACAACTCAAGTTTCTGTATATGCTATATTTGGATCTACTTCCTTCAAGACCATGAAAGTTAAGGGAAATATCAAGAAGACAACTTTCTAGATCCTAATGTGGCCAAAAGGACGAACTGCATTCTACAACAAACCCCTCCTTTAACAGTTTTTGTGGCTGCTGGAACCAGAGTCAGTAGCACCTCTGTTTGTAAGGACTGGCAGTGGGAAATGCAGGGAACTATGTTTTCGGCTGACATAAGGGTATTTACCTCTAGGAGATGTGATATGGTTTTGGGGGTTCAATGGTTGTCCACCTTAGGACCAATCACTTAGGACTTCAGGAACCTAAGAATGGAATTCCACCATCTTGGCAAAAGACATGTACTCAGTGGTTGTCAAAATGGGGAAATCCACCTAATTGGAAGTCAGAAAATGGGAAAGTTAATGAGTACAGGCCAGCAAGGAGTGATTGCCCAGCTGTTTATGGTTCAACCAGAGGGGTAGACAATGAGGATCCTCTAGATCTATAACAACTTCTTGAAGGGTACCAGGACCTGTTTGCAGAGCCAAAGGAACTACCCTTTTCCTGATCGCAAGATCACAGAATCACCTTGGAAGATGGTAGCAACCAAACAAGTGTAAGACCCTAATGATATCCTCATTTTCAGAAAAATGAAATCAAAAGGACAGTGAAGGAAATGTTGGAGGCTGGGACTATTCAAGGCAGTGTAAGTCCATACTCATCCCTTGTTTTGTTAGTTAAAAAGAAAGATAATTCATGGAGGTTATGCATCCATTACAGGGCATTAAATAGGATCACGGTTAAGGATAAATTCCCCATACCTATTATAGATGAGCTCCTTGATGAATTACATGGTTCCAGAGTCTTCTCTAAACTGGATTTACAAGCTGACTATCACCAGATAAAAGTCAGTACCGAGGACATTCCTAAGACTGCATTCAAAACCCATCAGGGGCACTATGAGTTTTTGGTGATGCCTTTTGGCCTCACCAATGCTCCAGCAACATTCTAGAATGTGATGAATGAGATTTTCAAGGCTCATTTGAGAAGATTCATTCTGGGTATTTTTTTTTTTTAATGATATACTCATCTATAGTAGATCATGGGAGGAATATCTTCAGCACTTAAGGGAGGCTTTGGATATTTTAAGAAGTCATCAGTTATTTGTGAAGAAATCCAAATGTGCATTTGGAAGAAAGGAATTGGAGTATTTGGGCCATCTCATTGGGAAAACTAGGGTCTCAGCTAATGGGGAAAAAATCAGGTACATGCAAGATTGGCCAAGGCTTGCTAACTTGAAATCATTAAGGGGATTTTTGGGTATCACAGGCTATTATGGAAGATTTGTAAAGGGATATGGGCAAATATGTGCACCCTTGACTGATCTTCTCAGGAAGGACGTTTTCCAATGGGGTGAAGAGGTAGAATTAGCTTTTGGAAAGCTCAAGGAGGCAATGTCAACTACCCCAGTTCTGGCCTTGCCTGATTATACTAAGGAATTTGAAATTGAGTGTGATGCTTCAGGTCGTGGTATTGGGGCTATATAGATGCAGAAAGGGAGGCCTATTGCTTTCATAAGTAAGGCATTAGCACCAAAGAATGTGGGTTTGTCTATCTATGAGAAAGAATTGATGGCAGTAGTGGTAGCTGTTAATAAGTGGAGGCATTACTTGCTTGGTAGACACTTTGTCATTAAAACTGACCACCAGAGTCTCAAATACCTCCTTGAGTAGAAAATCACAACTACCTTACAGCAGAAGTGGATTACAAAGTTACTTGGCTATGACTATGAAAATAGGTATAAGGCAGGTGTTGAAAATAGAGTGGCTGATGCCCTGTCTCGAGTAGCTGGGGTTGAAGGCAGCCTTTTAGCCATTACTAGCATTCAAGAGCATGGATGCAGGAGGTTAAGGAGAGCTAGAGACTGGACCTGCATACTATCATTCAGGACTTGGAAACTCAATGTAAGGCTCACCCAAAATTTCAGTGGCAATAAGGTTTGTTGACTCACAAAGGTAAGCTGGTAATTAGGGATGGGCCAATTTTGAAAGAGAAGCTTTTGAAAGAGTTTCCTAGTTCACCAGTTGGAGGCCATTTATGGGGTTGATCGCACACTCAAAAGGCTTAAAAGGTGTTTCTATTGGAGGGGCATAAAGGGGGAAGTTAAAAAATTTGTAGCTGAATGTAACAATTGCCAAAGGAACAAGAACGAAAATGTAAGGATCCCTAGCTTGCTTCAGCCTTTACCCATTCCTGATCAGCTCTAGACAGATTTGTCCATGGATTTTATTGAAGAGCTCCTGATTTCGCGGAGCAAGGATACCATTTTGGTGGTGGTTGATCGTTTAAACAAGTATGCGCGTTTCATTTATCTGTCACACCCATACACTGCTCTAAGTGGTGAATTAGTTGTTTATGGCTAACATATTTAAACTTCATGGCATGCCTAATTCAATTGTGAAAGATCGGGACCCAATCTTTACTAGTGCATTTTGGAAGGAAATCTTCAGGCTTCAAGGGTTGAGTTAAAACTCAGTTCATCTTACCACCCCTAGACGGATGGTCAAACATAGGTTCTTAAAGTTGACCAATATATGTTTGCTCTAGAGAAGATTTCATGTATCCACTGGTTTGATCTGGTCCACAATACAAAGAAAATAAATTACCTCACCTCTTTCCTTTGGATTTGATTTAAGGGCTTGGAAGCATTACACAAAAATTTATACAAAATTTATTATCAAAATTATATGTGATTAAATAAGAGTTATTTATTTGCAAACAGAATATCCATGTTTGTGGTTCTTATTTACAAAAATGTCACTGCTACATCATTCTGATGATATTTTTTATATAAATTTTCTAAAATAACAGTATTTTCTCATGGAATTATGAAGTCAGGGTCTAGCCTCAAAACTCAAGTGCAGCTTCTTGACTATTCCAAACCCAAGGCATTATCAATTCAATATTTTTCTCAATTGTCTAGATTTTATTTTTCTCATTTGCCTTTCCCACCACGGTGGTGTCTATATGTTGGTGTACGCTTTCATGCCATCTTTTCTTCTCTGCCTTCATTCAGAAGATGATTGATGGAGTTCACTCCTACACATAGTCCAGTTTCCGGCTCAATTTCCCTGTTGTCGGTTTCCTTTTATTTTTGGTCCTTTTAAGAGGATGGAATTTAGACGTTTAGTTCTTTATAACTACAAGAATTATAGTTTCACTTTCTTTAATTTTCACTTGGACATAATTATAGTTTCATTGGTCTAATAGACTCAACACGATAAATGAAAATTTCATTTTTTATTCTTATTTTCTTTTAGGGTAAACGAAAAGAAGAAGAGTCCCTTGTTTTTGTATGTCTCGTTAATACAAACATCACGATAGAAGGAAGAAAAAAAAAAAAAAAAAAAAAAAGAATGAGGGCCGGCTCAATACAAGATGACCCAAATACCGTATGCAGATTGTACACAAATTTTTTCAGCTTGTCCACCGTTTCAAAATTGATCCAACCAACATAAAAAAAAAAATTAGTTTTCAGTTTTTTCTTTGGCAGCCACCTTTAGATAACCCACAACCAATAAAACAATTGCACTTTGTTCATTTTAGCATCTCCAGCAACAAAATAAAAAATTATTTTTGATAAATAACATGGTATGTCATATATATATATATATATAGATAACTCCTAAAATCAAATGGAGATTGAATATATTTTTATAAGAAAGAAATCAAACAAAGATCAATCTATATACACTTTTTATTACATATGTATATTAACAGTAAATATTAGACATATAAATGACCATAGTAAAACTCGGATTCAAACACCAAAATAACTCAAGGGAGCCAAAATCTTATTACTCTCTCGTAATTTGTTTATTCGTCACTGAATCAAACAAATTTGTTGGTTTAATAAAATGCAAGGGGAAATATTAAACCTATGTGGCACTACCAACAATTGGCAGTTGATGAAATTGTACAGGCCAAGACAAAGCACGCAATCAATCCTTAACTGGGATTGTAAGCGATGCTCACAAATTAAAAAAGAAAATAAAATCACTCTTACCGGCCGGATAATTACCTGATTTGTGTAGAATGGAGACTATATAAACTCCGTGATTAGTCGAGATACGTGCAAACTGGTCCGAATGCTCGATTAGAAAAAAAAAATGCTAGACTTTTCCGGAGATGCTTTGTCAATGACTTTTTGCATAAAAGATTATAAGGAGCATTTTGTGGCAACCTTGATGGTAATTATTGTTCTTTCTTATCAATTAACTATATTATTATTATCATAAAAAAAAATTCGTACATTGTCTTTAAATTTTTGTGGATCTAACCTAACATGTAGTACCCTAGCTCTTAAAATTTTGGTAAATCTAGGTTGGAAAAAGTAATAGAAGTAAAGGAAAAAATTTGCACTTATCATTTTCCATTATGGCAATGACTTCTATTCATTTGGAAAAAATATTAGACACCAAAAGTTAGAAAATTTTGCACCCATATTTTTCAACTATGACTTCTATTCATTTGACAAGTAACATTAAACGCATGTAGTTATCTTGTTAATAATAGACCCATCTTAGTCTGCACCCGAATAATTCAACGATGGTACTGTCTGTGAATTTAGGTTTAATAAATAGAGGGAAAAGCTCACTGAAGGGAAAAGGGAAATAGAAATGCTAGGAAAAATTTCCATTGATCATTTTCAACTCTGACTTCTATACATTAGAGAAGTAACGCTAAAGGCATGTGCTGCCTTGTTAATAAAAAAACTCATCTCGGTCTAAGCCTCATATAACACAATGGGTGCTAAGGAGCATTTTGTTGCAAGCTTGACGGTAAGTTAAATGAGGTATTTTACATTTTTGACTCTGTTGTTAAGATTTTTATAATAACTTGTTTGGTTCAACTCGTGTTTTATTTTCTTCTAAAATTAACTATTGTGTTGATTTTGGAGATTTTTTTCTAACTTTCTTTTTTTCTAAAAAATATATATACAAAACTATATAAAGCCTTGACTATAGTATATAAGATTTTAAAAAATTTGGGGCTATCAATTTTTTTAACAATATATTATTATTATTTGTTTAGTCAAGTAGCATAGCCCAAATTTTGTTTGTAAAATTTATTTGTTTCTTTTGTGGTTAAACTGAAATTTTCTATTTTAAGTTATTAGTGTAGTTGATTTTGAATTTTCTTTTTTTCTAACAAGTAGTTTTAACAAGTTACTAGCATTGCTTGTGGGTATGTATTTGATTCCTGAGCTCCCTAACAACACCCTTCAAGGTGAAATCCCACAAGAAATTGGTTGCTTGTTCACGTTACAAGTTTTAGTCCTTGAAAGCAACTCCCTCTCATGTGTGATTCCAACTAACCTATCCCCTTGTATAGGTTCTAACAAGTTGACAGGTAGGGATGTCAATCGGGTCGAGCTTTGCGGGCTCCTGCTATTTTTCAGATCAGGTCAGGAAGAGGAAGGCCCAAGCCTAGCCCACAACCCTAGGCATGAGCTTGGGCTCGGGCCGCATGCTTAGGCCTCGGGCCTCAGACTTTGGCCCAATTTTTTTTATAGCATTATATGTTTTTAAAACTAATAAATTTAGTTGTAATAAATTCTACACTATTATTCTATGAATTAGAAATTTGTCTGTAAGCTTATGTATATATTTAATTTCTTTGAACTTATGTAAAAAAACTTTACATTTATATTTATTATTATATATAATTAATAAGAATTACTAACTAAGGTAAATTATTTATACAATTACATTTATAAAATTAATAAATGTGCTTAAGAAAAATAAATTTGAAAAGGAGGGGTCACAGGTATGGGCGGGGAGTGTTTAAAAAAAAATCAAATTTAATTTGAAAGGGAAAGAACCGTTTGGGAGAGGGGGGTTTCATGGGCTTGGGCTCTCAGACCCGGCTTGGGCTTCTAGAAGGGGGGCCCGCCCATAAGGTGCTCGGGATAGGCTAGACTAGGACCAAGTCATGCTCGGACAGGGCTTTGGCTCGACAGACTCAAGCGGCTCATGGGCCTCGGGCTAAATTTATATCTATGCTGACAGGCAAAATTCCAACTGAGGTGGCCTCCTCGTCAAATCTTCAAATCATTTCCATTCATAGAAATTATCTGGGCGGCGTCATCCCATCTTTCCTTGGAAACCTAACTTCTCTGTATGTCATATCTACAGCTAGAAATGCGCTCGAAGGAGAGATTCCAAATGCCTGGGTTAAACTGAAAAATATCACATTTCTCGGTCTTTCGGAAAGTAAACTCTCCGGTAGGATCCCTCCATCAATATATAATCTATCATTAATTTATAGTTTCTCACTTGGCCAAAATGAACTTCATGGAAGTCTTCCCCCAGACTTATTCCTCACTCTTCCTCGTCTCCAATATTTTCAAATTGGGGTAAACAAATTCACAGGACCCATTCCAATCTCATTATCAAATGCTTCAAATCTTGAAATCCTAGAATTGGCAGTTAACAATTTTACAGGGAAATTATTGACTAGTTTCGGAGGCTTACAGAGGTTGCAACAACTATATTTGTGGGGAAATTATTTGGGAGAAGGGAAGCAGATGAAATGAACTTTTTTGGCTCTCTAATAAACTGTAGCAATTTGCAAACATTATCCCTAAGAAACAACCAATTTCGAGGTATGTTGCCAAATTTTGCATGCAAAATGTCAACAAAACTTCAATATCTATCACTTGGCGGGAATAAACTATATGGAGTAATCCCCTCAGGGATAGGCCGTCTGGTCAACTTAGGTCATCTGAATTTGGGTCCGAACAGATTTACAGGAGAAATTCCCTCCGAGATTGGCAATTTGAAAAAATTGCAACGGTTGGTTCTTTATGACAATAGACTCTCAGGAGAAATTCTATTTTCACTTGGAAACCTTTCCTTCTTGACTGACCTCTACTTGCAAATTAACAAATTACAAAGATCCATACCATCAAGCCTAGGAAATTTGCCACGATTGTTGTCATTAGATCTTTCTCAAAATACCCTCAATGGAACCATTCCTAAGCAACTTTTTGTAGTTTCCACCTTATCAATCTCACTCAACCTAGCTAAAAACCAATTCACTGGTTTCCTACCTGCACATGTTGGTAACCTATCAATCTTAGTTGAATTGGATTTATCTGATAACTGATTGTCCGGTGAAATTCCAGGTGACCTTGGTCGTTGCCTTGGGCTAGAAAACCTCTATATGGAGGGTAACTTCTTTCATGGATCCATCCCTGCACCGTTGAGTTCTTTGAGAGGTATTCAGAAACTAGACATTTCACGTAATAACTTGTCTAGCAAAATTCCACAATATTTTGGGAAGTTCCCCTTGAAGAGTCTAAATTTGTCCTACAATGATTTGGAGGGGGAGGTCCCTACTAATGGAGTTTTTAGCAATGCAAGTGCAATATCAATTATTGGAAATTATAGGCCCTGTGGGGGGAATAAAGGAGCTAAAATTGCCCAAATGCACCTTCAAAGGTACAAAGAAAGGGAAAATGTCTCATGCACTCTTGTTAATGATCTCACTTCCTTCTACACTTTTTGCAACAATTGTAGTATCTCTGTTGTGCTGTTGGTTCATGAAAGAGAGTAAAAACCAATTGGTGGGATCATTATTGAAGGAATCAATTATGAAAGTATCTTATCAAGATCTACTTAAAGTAACTGATGGGTTATCTTCAGCTAGTTTGATTGGTGTAGGTAGTTTTGGCTCTTTATATAAAGGAATTCATGACCAAACAACAATTACAGTCAAAGTACTTGATCTTCAACGCCGAGGAGCTTCCAACAATTTCATTGCAGAGTGTGAAGCTTTGAAAAACATTAGACATCGAAATCTTGTTAAGGTCTTAACTTGTTGCTCAAGTGTGGATTTTCAAGGCAACGAATTTAAAGCATTAGTTTATGAGTTCATGAGCAATGGCAATCTAGACAGGTGGTTACATCAAACTTCTGAGACAGAGCAAGGGTAAGACGAACTTCAAAATCTAGACCTTCTTAAGAGAATTAACATTGCCATCGATGTGGCTTGTGCACTTGATTATATTCATCACCATTGTCAAAACACCATCATACATTGTGATTTAAAACCGAGCAATGTCCTTCTAGACAGCGACATGACTGCCCATGTTGGTGATTTTGGGCTAGCGAGATTTCTTCCAGAACTCACAAATGTAAGTCACGCCAGTTCATTCGGAATAAGGGGAACTATTGGCTATGCTGCTTCAGGTAACTACACTGCTTGCAAATTGTTTGGATTTGGTCATCTATTTGTATATAAATAGCAAAATATTTTTTGGTCTTTAAAGCCAAAACTCTAAATGCATTATTCTCATACTATTATATTTTTAGAATATTGATAATGACATTTATCGCTATGTGGTGCAATTTGATTGGCAAGAATATCAGTGAAAATTTTTCTTGGTTTTCCTAACTTTTGCTTGCCAATTAATTTATTAAATATCTAATTTATCTTTCATTAAGAAGAATTTTGTATTATCTTTTTTTTTTTCCCCATTTCAAACTTAGATGCGTATACGTATAAAGATGAGAGAGAATATATGTAAAGCACATATTTAATCCTTGATTATCAAGGTGCTATATGAACATTTATGTAAGCTGATAACACTAATCACAAAAAAAAATAATAATAAAAAAGTCAAGTAATAGTTTAAAATTGATTGTTTAAATCAACATTATCAGATTGTTAGACATCCTTTCTATACAAAAGAGATGCCAGTCTTGTTGAGAGAAATATTGTGGTTTCAACCATAGTTGTCAATCTTACACCGGTTATTATAATTTTTTTTGTTATTTGACAATACGTACTGATACCGGACTGTACCAGTGTACTTTATTGGGTTTGCTACTTTAAATATATATACGCATATACTATAAATGAATAAAATAAAATCTCATTATAGTAAAACATATACAAGTTATAACCAGCGGTAGATTTAGAATTTTTATTCAATGGGGTGAAACTTATACAGAATCGTACACAAAATTATTTCTTAATTGACAATATCTTGTAGTGAGTTGCATTCTCTAAGGGACATTCTTCTCCAAGAGGGCCGCTAAGTGCAGGCACGGCTGTCGGTCAGGCGTTGCCTGATTGATGCCAGGTCAGGCCTTAGCCTTTTCCTTTTCTCCAAAATGGAGTTTGCAAATAGGCAGCAAAGAGGTAAAGTCTAAGCATTCTCACTATTGCTCCGTCCTACATTCTGGTAACAACAGTGGAGAAAACCCTCGTTTTGAAGATCTAACACGCGCAATTAGTCCCTAAAATTTGAGAAATTTGAAAGTCTAAAAATGGAACCCACAAGCTAGCATAAGTAGAATTTAATGTCTTTTTTTCCCCTTTCCTTTTCTTTTTCTTTTTCTTTTCTTTTTCTCTCTATTTCATAAGCTACTTGCAGGTTCATGGAGTTTAAGGTATCATCGATGGAGCAAGATACCAAGCTATTAGAGACCCATATCTTACGTGATATCTACAAATAAGACCTTTATGTGGTGTGTGTTCAAGGCTTGGAATCGATCATTATATATATGGAAGTGGAAAACTATGTTTGTTTAAATTGATGCTACAAATAATTTTTATTTTATTTTTTGTTATTATCACCCAAATCTGATCCAAGTAATAATAAGTTTTATTCAAGCCATTACTAAAGTACTCTTTCTATTAATACTTGTGTGTCATACGTGAGCTTATACATTATAAGCACTCCATTTTTTGCCCGCTCGGCAATCTTTAGTCCGACCAGACCCAGTTTTCAAATATCACAACACACACAAGCCCAAGACGGGTCTTTTCAAACTCTAGTCCAGTTAACTAGTCGCTTCACAGACCCGCAAAGCCTAGCTGAAGCCATAAACATCATTCCAGGTAGCTTTTCGGGACTAGGCGGTCTCGGAAACCAACGCCATCTAGGTATCTTCTCGAGATCGGGTGATCTTGGGGACCAACACTTTATTAAATTCCAGACGATTCACTTTTGGCGCCTGCTAACCCACTAATGTAGAATGTCGGTCATTTGGTAGTTCTTCGGGATCAGGCGTTCTCGGAGACCAACACTACCCTTACAAGTAGCTTTCTGAGACTAGGCGTTCTCAGGAACCAACACTGCACAGGTAGTTTTTCGAGACCGGGCAGTCTCAGGAACCAACACCTATGTTAACACTGGCGCCTACTAGCCCGACTCGAGAAAAAATGACCAAACCTGCCCCTTAGGCCCCCAGGCACGTTTTAAGAAAGTCTAAAATCTCTCAAAATGTTAAGTCCACCTTTTTAAATTGTTACTAAGCCGTTGGGCGTACTCCACATGCCATTCGGACCAATCTTGGTCCCATTCCGGCTAACTCCGGTCAAAATGACCGTTTTGTCCCTCAATGCCCTAACATTGCACGATTCCCACCGAACAGTAAAAGACTCTTCTAGGACCATCCCTGAATGACTCGGCATGCTTAACATAACACTCCGTTCTGTTCCAAACCATTTTCAACCAAACTCGGCCAAAGTGACCATTTCGTCCCTAACAGCCCGAACACGCCCCGAAACAACACCGGTCCTAGGATATTGAAGGACGGGTCTTGTCATACACCCCTGTTTAACCTAAAAAGGACCTTACGACACTAAATACCCATGAATCGATAAAAGTTCCCTGGAACGTCTTGTAGACGCTCCGCCAAAATTGCTTATTCTCCTAATTCCCTAGTTATAATGCATTGTTGTCGAGCCCCAATTTTTTGCACTCGAGAAATACACACACAAGCTGAAAAAATATTATACTCTCTTGTTAGAATTCACCCTCCTAGAAGAACGAGCGTGATTAGGTTTGAATTGAAAATTAATTTGAATAAAGAACTTTTGAAAAACATTTGGAGTCGCCATCTAACTTGATTAAGATGAGTTATGTCACTTAAAACTAAGCACAATCCGAAGACTACACTAAGGGTTTTTGAAAACGATTTTGAAAATACTTCCTTAAGAGAGGGTTTTTAGGAAAACAGGTTGTTTGACAACCTTTGAAAAATATTTAAGCCCTTTTTTTAAAATAACTCCATTTTGGTCTCTCAAAAACAGTGATCATACGTTCGGAGGTTGGTTATGTGTAGGGATGACGCACTAAGCCATCACCTTACCCTGCCCTTGCAGTACCTACA
Organism: Euryodendron excelsum; assembly: GCA_033060915.1. Taxonomy (NCBI): domain Eukaryota; kingdom Viridiplantae; phylum Streptophyta; class Magnoliopsida; order Ericales; family Pentaphylacaceae; genus Euryodendron; species Euryodendron excelsum. Next base: position 20,101,570 of record CM065387.1, read on the forward strand.
TGTCTATTCACTCTAGATTCACTTATGAGAGTCGTCAATTAACAATCGTCCAAAACTATCCATTTTAGAAAAGAATGTTTAAAAAGAATGATGCATGATATGCAAATGCAAGAAAAAAGAGTTTGAAAATAGATTTGAAAAGAATTTGATTTGATTTGAAAAGAGTTTTGAAAAGATAGATTTGAAATTGGAAAGTTCAAAAAAGGTTGTGGAATTGGAGATTTGAAAAGAGTTTTGGAATTTGAGACTTAAAAAAGGTTGTGGAATTAGAAATTTGAAAAAGGTTATGACCGCACCCATAAGGGTTGCCTACGTATCCTTTTTGAGGAATCAGGTTAGTCGTTGTTCGGACAAGAGTCTGATAGAAAATAGAATGTTGGATTTGAAAAAGAAATTTTTGATTTGAAACTTGGAATAGAAAATTAGAAATTGAGATTTGGAATTGAAAGGACTGGAATTTGATTTGGAAAGATAGAGTTTTGGAGAACCTAGAGTTAGGAAAGACTTGAAATTTAGAAAGATTTGACTCGAATGTTGGACTTGGAAGATTAGGAAAGTTGGAACTTAGAAAAGATTTGAATTAGAAAAGTTTCATGTTAGGAAAGCGTCATTTTAGAAAAGGTTTCGAATTAGGAAAGTTTTCAAATTAGGGGAGTTTCGATTTGGAAATATTTTGAAATAGGAAAGTTTCAATTTGGGAATGTTTTGAAATAGGAAAGTTTTGAAATAAGGAAGCCTTTTTTTTTAGAAAGAGTTGATTTTTGGAAAGAGTTGGATTAGGAAAAGTTTGATTTAAGAAAGATTTAGAATTTTAGAAAGTTTTGACTTAAGAAAGTTTTGAATTTGGAAAGTTTTAACTTAGGAAGGTTTCGCTTTTAGAAAGTTTTAACTTAACAAAGTTTCAAAAGTTTTGAATTTGGAAAGATTTAAAATTTGAAAAATTTGGAATTTAGAAAGTTTAGAATTTAGAAAATGTTCGAAAGTTTGAGTTTTAGAAAACACTTGAAGTTAGGAAAGGTTTAAGTTTAAGAAGATTTGAAAACTTGAATTTGGAAAGGTATGGAATTAGGAAAGAGTTGAATTAAGAAGATTTAAGGAGTTTAAAGTTTAAGGAAAGATTTAAAAGTTCAAGTTTTAGAAACTTAAGATTTAGGAAAGTAGGAAATTAAAAAGGATTTGAATTAGGAAATATTTGGATTTAGGAGGATTGAGATTCCTATTTCCTAAAACAAAAGATTGGATTTTGTTTCTAAAAGTAAAGATGATTTGATTTTGTTTCCAAAAACGGAGGATAGGATTTAGTTTCCTAAATTGAGATATTAGATTTGGTTTCCTAAAGGCAAGATTGGATTTGACATAGAATTGGAAGGGTGATATTTTAGAAACCCTAGATTTGAAAAACTATAGTTTTAACGTAGAAAAGAGGGTTTTAGAAACTTATAATTTAGATGTAAAAACAAAGAGATTTTGAAAACCTAGGTTTTAAGGCAAGAGTGGAAAACATGTTTTAGGCAAGAAAATTAGGGCTTCCTGATTGTGAGCTCTAGGATTTAACTTGGACTCTAAGAAAATAAATTTTTAGAAAGTGAGTTTTTAGAAAGGGAGATTTTTGGAAGGCAATCTTAGAGAGGAGTTTTTGAAAAACGAATTTTGAAAAGAGAGTTTTGGAAAGGAGTTTTTAGGAAAGAGTTTTTAAAAAGAGTTTTTCTAGGAAGGAGACCTAGGGAATATTTTTAGAAAGTGAATTTCAAAGAGAGCGTTTTGGAAATGAGTTTAAGAATAAGTTTTGAAAAATAGATCTTTGAAGGGAATGTTTTAGAAAACAATTTTGGAAAGAAGATTGGAGAGAGTTTTTGAAAGTATGTTGGAAAAGAGTTTTTTAGAATAAGAGATTTAAAAAGAGAGTTTTTGGAATGTTCATAAAAATATCTCACTTTCCTAAAGCGATTCTAACCATAAGAAGGTTAGAGCCACTTTAGAATAGTGGTTTTGAAAATAACGAGGATCTGAAAATATGGACCATATTGGTCACTTTAAATGTAACACTTTCCTAAAGCAACCCTAACCATGAAAATACGAGAATCACCCTAGGATTGTGATTTTGAAAATAATTTTTGAAAAAGAAGATTTTGATGCAAGTTTGAAAATAATTTTAATGCAAGTTTTGAAAAACAAGTTTGAAAATGAATTTTGGAGAAATGCAAGATCATGATATGCACAATGCAAGTTGGGGTCGTGAACATACAAGGTTAAAGGCTTTACCACATAATCAAGGGGACCGAACTTAAGTGGTCTCTAGTTAGACTAAAAGAAAGCCCTCGACACGATGACCTCTAATAGCCTAATCCTACACATGGAACGGGAAGTCCCTTATTTCAAGCATGCAAGAAGGGGGGGGGGGGGGGGGAAGAAGATGGGGCATTAAAATAGAAGAAAACCCAAGTAGGTTTGGAGGGAGAAGAGAGAGGGGGAAGATGCGTAAACTTAAATAGGGAGCCTACCTTGTGTCTTCTTTATTTTGCTTTGTTTTTCTTGCTTTGCTTCGGTCTTCGCTTTAGTCTTCATCTTGATCTTTGGTAACTTGTCTTGATCTTCGAGAGATTCAGGTTGCAGCACTTTAAGTCTTCAATGGAGGTTTTAGAGGCTAGTGTATGAATATATGAGAGTGTGTATGAGTGCATAGGAGGCTAGGGTTTGTGTATGGAGGCTAGAGTTTGGAGAACCTAAAGGAGACTAGGGCTTAGGGAGGCTACAAGCTCTGTATATTGAAGAGTAGGGTTTTTAGACTGAGTTTGCGGACCTCTTTCACACTGGAGGAGGCTCTGTATTTATAGAGAGAGGAATGACCTGGCGCCTGTTGCAGTGGCGCCAGGCCAAAAAACGTTTTGGCGCCACTCACTTAGGAAAGTTTTTAAGTCGGCAAGTAACGTATCTTCAGAAGATTTGGGCACCTGTACTAGTGACTACCATGCAATTTTTAGCCTGGCTTCACTAGGAGTGGCTCTAGAAGGTCCGGGAAGGATTTAGGGGATCGGGAATAGCCTGGGAGGCCAAAAAAGAACAGGAACCCTTAGAATAGAATCTCGAAGGTATTTGAATTGAAAAATAAGGACAGGATGTGTTAGAAGGGTGGACTGGGCTATTATGGGCAAAACGGTCAACCGGGCCGAAAAGCTACCGGGACAGACTCAGAATGTCCTGGAAGAAGACTCAAGATTTGGAAACATTATTTAGAATGTTCCCAAAGGTTATCGGTTGGATATCCAAAGCTGATGTGGCTAGAAGAGGCGACTGGCCCACCAGGGGCAAAACGGTCATTTTGCACTGGGTTTGCCAGAATTGACTCGGAATGACTCGAAAAGGTAAAGAAAGGTCGGGAATACTATAAGAAGCATTCTCAAAAGGTTTTTGGTTTGATACCCAAAGCCGATGTGGTTCCTAGGGCGTTCGGATGCCTAGCGGCAAAATGGTCATCTTGATTGGAAAGTGTCGGAATTGGCCCGAAACTGACTAGAAGGCACCTAATCATGCCGGATTATCTTTAAGACAATGTCGAAAAGGTGGACTTACCGTTCTGAGGACTTAGGTACCTTTTTAAGAAACGTGCCAGAAATGGCCCTATGGGCAGTTTGGTTATTTTTTACCGAAGTAGACTAGCAGGCATCGGTGTTGACTTCGGTTTTGAGTGTTTTCGCAACTCTGACGGTGGTTCCGTGATATAGGGTTTTGTTGGCAATTCCCTATATCAACCTGTTTACGAGTATTTCCACAACTCTGACGGTTGCGATGTTTGCGAGTATTTCTGCTACTCTGACGGTTTGTGATCATTCCCGACACTACTTGATCTCAGGAAGCTGCTAAATGGACTTAGTGTCTAAGAATCAACTTTCTCAAATGACATGCCGAAACGAACATTTCTGCATTGGCAGGCTAACAGACGCCAAAGGTGGATCGTTCTACCATCTCAGGGACTTAGGGTCTCGTCCCGGTTGACGGGTTTAAAGGGATTTACCGTTCCGAAGAGTTTCTTCGGAAACGTGCTAGATTGGAGAGTCTTATCACCTTGTAGAATTAACTTTCTCGAAAGGTGTGCCAAATTGGAATTGGAATTGGAATTGGAATAGAGACTTACTGTTTTCGAGAAGACGGGCCTATTGGAATTGGACTGAATAATGCCCCCAAGGGCATTTGGGTCCTTTTGCCTCTATTTGGGCCCAAAGGGCCCGCGAAGCAATTGATTGACGGGATTCAGAGTGGAAAATTGGAATACGCCTATATTGACTTGAACTCAAGTCTGGACGGACTGGAGACTACCGAACAGGCAAAAATGGGGTGCTTACAACCGTCAAATAACTTGAGAAATGCGTAAACTCAGGAATTCCCGAAAACTCGTTCATAGTTGGATAGATTGCTTTCCAAAACTCTTCATCGCATGGCTCGAACACTGCTACTTTTAGCAATCTCTGGAGTGTCTCATAGACGCTCCATTGAGATTGACTTTATCCCCGATTTCCTTATTATAATGCACCATCAAACGACTTGAAAAATGCGCAAATTAGAAAATTTCCGAAAGTATTTCCAGAGTACTTTCCATCGGTACGGTTTGATTGGAGAGATCACTTCCCGAAAGCCTCGATCATGCGACACTAAAACATCTACTTTTGAAACCCCACGGAGCGTATCACAGATGCTCCACAAAAATGTGATTTTATGCACACTTCCCGAGACAATATCTCACACTTCGGAACACCATTCAAACTTTTTGAAAACTCAAAAGTTCATGAGAAACCCTAGGAGAATATCGTGGATGCAACCGATTCCTCTGAAACCTTCACGATTGTAAACACTCCCGGTGACAGAGCGTATACAACATGCACCCAAATTTTGATTAAATCGACCAAAATTTGATCAACTGTCAGGATTTATCCAGTACAATGGATGCCACGTGGCTTTCTAGCAATAGAACAGTATTGGCCAGGGTAAATTTTGATCAGGCGCATGTAGCATATGCGCCAGGCTTCTCCCAGGTTGCCTATAAATACTGGCCTCCCCCTTTGCTTATTCCAGAATCGAAAATTGATGTGAAGCTCTGCTAAAACTGCTCCAAAACCTCAAATTCCTATATACATCCCACATTTCAAATACTTAGGCTAGATTCCACATTCCTCTAACCCATACACTTCACTTACATAACCTTCTACACCAAATAACACCTCCTTTTAGCCCTTCAAGCACACTTAAAGCCCTCCAAGCTCAAGTCAAGACATTTATAGAAGATTGCAAGTGTATTGAAGGCCAAAAGTGGTATTTCTTTTACATTCTTGTCTTCCCCCACTCCTCTCTTCTCTCTTTTAGCCTACCTAGGCTATTCTTTATTTTAATCCTCATCTTCTACCCACCCTCTCCCCCCCCCCCCCCCTTTCTTGTATACTTAAAGCAAGATGGCTCTTAGTTCATGCCTAGGGGAAAGTTAGTGAGAGCCACTGTGTAGGGGGATCTCTCACTAACCTACCTTAAGATGGTATGGCTTTAGAGCCCATTGATTATGTGGTGTATCCTAAAGCCTTGTATGAATTCATGACTCCCTTGCATATTACTATCTTGTTCATGTCTTGTGTGCTTGGCTTTATTTTCATGTTCATAACCATGTTTTTCAAAGCTTACACTATTTTTGTTTCCATACCATTTTCAAGCTCAATATTCCCTTCAAAGAGGTTCTAAGAGTTGGTCCCTTGAAGCTTAGAATGAGGTTCTAGGAAGTCATGCCTTAAAAAATCCCTCATTAACCCCTAACTCCCCTTTTCGCATCATTGCACTCTAACTTGCATAAAAAATGGTTTTCAAACTCTCTAATTCCCAAGGTTTATATTCTCTCAAGTTTAGTGGTTGGAATGGCCCTATGGAACCCTCTCTTGAGTGGTCTCCTTTTTACATTGGCCATAGGAGCCCTAAATTGTTAGAATGGTTCCCTTCTCTTTTTATTCTTGCACAAAAATGGTCATCAAACTCTTTGATTTCTAAGATTTCTATTCTCTCAAGTTTAGTGGTTGGAATGATCCCATCGAACCCTCTCTGGAATCGTCTCCCTTTTTCATTGGCCATAGGAACCTCAACTCGTTAGAATGGTTTCATTTAAAAAAGATTCTCAAAATCTTCTTCTCAAAAATGATTTTCAAAAGTTCATTCTCTCCATCTTTGCATTAAAAATGGTTTTTTAAAAGTTGTCATCATTATGTTGACCCAACTCTAAGTTAACTCAACCTTAGTCAGTTAACCCTAGTTCAATCCACCTTAGGTTAATTTGACCCTAGTTATCCAACCCTAGGTTAACCAAACATAAGTTAATTAATCTTAGTCCAACTTAACCTTAGGTTAACCTAACCCAAGTTAGTTCACCTTATGTCACCCCTAACCTTAAGGCAACCCAACCTAGATTAGTCTACTTTAAGGTTCCAACTCTTGAACCCCTTTTAAATCATCTTTCGATTTTAAACAATACTCATAACCCATTTTTCCAAAATCCTCCTACTTTCTTGGGATTTCAAAAACCAACTCCATAGCCTTTTCATATATTCCTACACTCCAACTTTGAATTATTTCCAAAAATGTTTTCAAGAGCTCACAACCCTAAGGTGTCCTTACCCTTTTCATGATTAGGGATTCTAAAGAAAGGTAATATATCAAGAACAACCTTTAAGGTCGTCCATATTAGAGTTTCAAAGCCCTAGGTGTTTTCAAAAACCACTCTCAAAAAGCTTTTTTAAGGATAAGTTCACAAGAATGTTTCAAATCCCAAAACAAGACTTCAAAACATTTTAAAAACTCTTTTGAGTTGTTTTAAAATATTTTCAAAACTCTCTTGAGTTGTTCCAAAAATATCTCAAAACACTTCAAAATCCCATGTCAAAGGGTTTCAAAATTCTATTTCAAAACACTCCAACACCTGATTCCAAATCAAAACTCTCAAGTTCTCTTTTTCAAAGACCACAAAGTGTCTTCAAACTTTTCCTAAGACTTCAAAGTGTTTTCAAAACTTTCCAAAGGCTCTAATGCACTTATTTTCCATCAGGCTCTTACCCGAACTACGAATGACCTGATTCTCGCCAAATGAGATACGTAGGCAACCGAAAATGGTGCGGTTATAAATTCTATTTCAACTTCAATTCCCTTTCAAAAATTCCAATCAATTCAAAATTTCTATTTCAAACTTTATCAAAACCCCCTTATTTTCAAACTCCTTCCAAAAACTTGCATTATACTTCATTCATCCGAAAAGTGATGACTAAACCCTATTTTTAAAATTCTAAAAGTGGGTATTAAGTGGATAATGGTAATCGGTTATTGTAGTGAGTGAACAAAGAGTGATTAGACATGTAGGTACCGAAAGGGCAGAGTAGGGTGATGATCTTAGGATATCTTCCCTACACGTAACCAACCCCTAGACCATAGATTTCTGTTTTCGAATGATCAAAATGGAGTTGCTCTCAAAAAGGGCTTAAAACTTTCTAAAGGTTTCCAAACAACCTATTTTCTCAAAAACCCTCTCTCGAGGGAGTTTTTCAAAATCTTTTTCAAAAATCCTAAGTTTAATCTTCGGATTAATACTTAGTTTTAGGTGATCTAATTCACCTTAATCAAGTTATGTGGTGACTCTTATTTTTCTAAAAAGCCTTAATCAAATCAATTTCCAATTCAAACCTAATTGCACTCATCGTTTTGGGAGGATGAGTTCTAATAACAAAGTTTTGTGTTTTTCCCGAGCCGAAAGGACTTGGTCCTAAAAACTGGGGCGCGACAGCTGGCGACTCCACTGGGGACTACTTAAAGGGTTAGGCCATTATCATGTCTCTTCACCCTTCACTCACCCAGAATCTCCGATTATTTTGTCCAGTTTTTATCCACTTCTCAAATTTTTTCAAGTTTCCAAAGCAAATCTTATTTTCCAAAACGATTTTCAAATAAGTATCATCACTTACATTCATTACTTATATTTATGCCCTTACATTAACCATCCATTTTATTTTGCATCGAGTTTTTTGAAAAGTTACTAACTCTTTGTATTTTTCTTTTATAGGTGGAGCTTTGTTCACATTTTATTTCATGCCTTATTTATTGCCATGTATATGAATGAATGAACAGGATGTGATAAGTGTTGTTGGGTCATTTCCTCAATTTTCGAAAATTTCACACACACTTGGTGCGCTCACTTGCATTTGCATCTTGCATATATTACCTGGTTACTACCTTCTAGATAGAAGGGGGAATAGTATATTGACTATGGGCAAATGCTGTGTCAGTTTCTCAGCCTACAGTCTCTTGATAGTTCCCTCGCTCAAACCACCAACCAAAGATAGAGTTCACTCTTTCGGGGGTGAATGCCGAAGGTTTGAAGGTTCAGAAACTGAGCTTTTTAGGAAGCATTAGTAAACCCCCAACCTCATGCTCATGTAGCACCCCATGCATAGCCGAACCTCTGCTGGATTTAAGATACACGCGTCAATTTCAAAACCATGGAGAAAAAGGCAACCGCTTTATTTTCCTTTATATATTCTGTTCAATTCTTGCCATTTTATTATATATACGTCTTCTCACATCATAACTGCTCATGTATCGAAATTCATTTCAAGACAAGAGTTTCCAAAGTAACTCAAGTTATTACATTTTCATGTATCTAATCAACCCCTAGAGAAAGGCCCAAAGACCTTCTCACTCAAATCAAACCAACCCAAAACTCCTAAGGGTACTAAGAGACTCTAAGGATTCGTGGAATGCATCAAAGTCATCTCATAAAGAGGGGCCCTAATCCCTCCTTGCTCACAGAGATAGGGTTGTCAAGAAGGCAAAGGGGCAATTCAAATCAAGGTATCCTACGAACTTCCATTCATGAAAGTGAATCCGAACACTCAAGAGTAGTTTAGGATCCCATGGTGTAAATATAGAATAGGCGAAAATCCTAAGGAAAATGTTCCCCCTCCCCTTTTTCGATGTATTTTTGAAACATTCTATATACAAAAGGAATTTATCTCAATAAAATTGATATTGCTGTCAAATGAGTGAATGCATGAATGAATGAATGAACAGGCTCGCACAGGGATGGTATTGCATACAGGGGCAACTCCCTATCTCCCGACGTGAGTCAAAGCATCATGCTTAGTTCCCCTCAAAAGGCAGGGGCATCCTTAGGTCATGCATTGCATAAAATCTTTCTAATCCAGAACCTAATCCTTTTGTTTTGTTTTTCTTTGTTTTCTATTTCCCCCTCTCATCTCACCAAAAGACTAGCAATAGTTTCTGGTGAGATTGCTTGCGTTTTAGGTCACCATTGCTCCTAGAAAGGGAAAAAAAGGAACACGAGTGCCCCTTTTACTACAAACACCAGTCCTTACCTAACAACGAGTAGCACAAATGACAAGTGAAGGCAACACCCCTGATCAACAAGACAACTCGCTGACACGGAAGGAAGTGAACAAGATGAAGGCAAAAATAGACGAGATGTTCAAACTCGTACAACTGATGGCCTTCAAAGGACCTGCCATGAATCCGTCAGCCTCGACATCCCTCCCCAAAGAAACTGAAGCTATCCTGCCAAGGGTTGTCTTGCGAACCAATAATGTGGGGAAGAACAAGGAACTCCCTAAAGCAATGCACATTGAGGAAGGAGAGGAAGACAACCCTGAAACCATCTTGCTAACTGCCACATCAAAGAACGAAAGCCCGAACGCTCTCGATCTCAAGATACAAGGCTTAGAAGAGTCCCTACGTAGCCTACAAGGTCATAACACTTTTAGTGGGACATCTTATGATGAACTATGCTTCTTTCTTGACCACCCAAGACCACCCAAATTCAAGATGTCCGATTTCCAAAAGTATGATGGAAGTGGAGATCCCGTGGCTCACCTGAGGCTATACCCAGGTGCATTAAGTGGACATGGGAATGACCCCAAACTCTTGATGCAACTGTTTCAATATAGCTTGACTAGGTCCACCCTGTAGTGGTTCGCCCATTTAGATTTAAGGAAAATAACAACCTGGAATGAATTGGTCACGACCTTCCGGTCCCATTATCGACACAATAGTGACCTAACTATGGATAAGTTTGCCTTGATGATGATGACCAGAGGGGAGAAGGAAAGCTTCAAGAGCTACGCTCTGAGATGGAGGGAGGCAGCTGCTCATGTCAACCCCCCACTACTGGAAAAAGAATATGTGTAGCTGTTTGTGAACACCTTCTAAAGTCTGTACTATGGGCATTTGTGTCTGAGCATCGGAAAGAGTTTTTCTGAGTTGATAATGCAAAGAGAAATGATTGAGAATGGATTGAAAATTGGGAGAATCACAGACCCCTATGCTAAGATAGGTGAGGGATTCACAAATATAGCCAAGAAGGTAGCAACCACTCAGGGTACTGGTAAGAAAGAAGGAGAGGTATCTGCCATCTTGCCAACATAACAGCCACCATACTATCCCCAATATCAAGCTCGACCACCATCACCTGCTTTTATCATCAACATCCCCGTTGCTAATGTTTAAGCACCTGCTCCTATACCGACCACAGCTCGACCATACCTCAACCCTAACAGAAACAACCGGCGAAACTGAGAATTTACCCGCTTATCATGCATTCAAACAGAGGCCTATCATGAACCCCTCAAAGCCAAGCACATAAATCCTATACCCCCGCAGCCACTACCAAGCTTGTTGCCTCCAACCTTCAACCCTGCCCTTACCTGTGAATATCATTTTGGAGGATAGGGACATGACACAGAGTCCTACTTCTCTTTGAAGCATAAAATCCAAGACCTCATTGATAACAAGGTCATCAATACCCAAGAGGCAAAACCGGTCCCCGCTCCTAATATCACGACAAATCCCTTACCAAACCATGCTATCAACATCATCACGGAAGGATAGGCAGATCCGAATGGCATCATAGCTGTAGAATATTTCGAGGGTGAGTCAGACACTGAGGAAGAAAGTGAATGGGAAGAGGAGCAATCGCCATGCCCTGTCTATCTTTACAATGCAAGTGGAGAGTAAGATTCTTTTGACTGGCCTATGGAAGAGCCCATGGAAGACATTCTTGCTAATACCGTGCCTGTTGATGGCTAGGGAGAAGAATTCCTGCACCCCAGATATGCCAAAGTTGAGGCCTGCCTAAAATAGGAGCTTTTCAACTATGAGGATATGGGCTGGGGCATCTATGAGGCAAAAATACCAAACCCACCATTCGAATTTAGTGAAGGTGATCTAGATAGCACGCTTCCTGAAACTGACAAAAAGGAAGCTGAAAAAGAGAAAAAGCCACCGCAAGTCTTTGAAGAAGTCCTGGCTACAAAGCCCCAAGAAACTGAGCAAAAGAAAACCATTCAACCAAAGGAAAGCCTTCAGGAATCCCAAGATGGGATGCACAACCTTAATGACCTAACTGGAGAAGAGGAAGGAAAAAGAGGAATACCCAACTGCACTATGACTACCCATCTCTACCTCCTTGCAGCCAATGCGTCAATTCGTCCAGCACAACCTAGGGAAGAAGTCGGCAAATGGAGCGTGGAGGAGGCAAGCGTGATCCCGAAGCCCACCTGAAGCAGTGACCATCAAAGGGATGTTCTTTTTATCAAACTCTGTCTTTACTTTCTTGTTAATCCTGTTTTATCAACTTTGTTGTTTACCTTTTGTTAATCAAGAACTTGTCATGTACGCAAAACCTTTGAAATGAAAAAAAAAGAGAGTTTGAAGTTTGCATTTATCATCTTTGGTATTTGCTCTTTCTTAAGAAATTTCCCTTCTTATTGTTATGCCGTGACTTGAAAAGGGGGATAGTACGTGCACCCTCATCTTTGGGAACCATTTCTGATCCAAAGAAATGAGACAATAGAGAAAGGAAAGAGAGAGAGTAGATCACAGAAAATGGGCGGCACCCAGAGGATGCCATGGCAATGCAGTCGGCAGCTAGAAAGAGAAGCCATCATTTCAAATTCCCTAAATAGTAAAGTAATTCCTTTGAACAGCCCTCTCGAGCCGTAAGTGATTTTTTGTTCAAACACCGCAACCAAAAACCACCCCCCACACTGGGGCAAACTCGAGTAACAGAACGATTCAACTAGCACCTGCTCATCTCAAGAATGACACCAAAAGTCTAAGATTGAACTTCTTAGACTAAGCAATCTTATCTAAAAGGAAGAGGGGCCATCTGTTCTTCTACCATACAGTTAAAAGTATCCTCTTTGAAAAACTCCTTTTGAGCCAAATCACATTCCTTCGGCAAACCCATTTTGTTGAGCATTACCCACAATGGATGAAAGTAAATTTGGAAAGAAAGGTGACGAGAAGGGAACGTGAGGGAAAGAAAGCTTCCTCGTACATTGAAAGAGGAAGGGAACAATGCAACAAAAAAAAAGAAAAAGAAAAAAAATGATTGATGGGATGCCCCCAAGAAATCAACAGACTGTGCAAATAGCAATACTGGGGCAAAAATCAAAGGGAAATGATGAACCCTACGTGGGTAAAGGTTTGTACCAGGAAGAGAGAGAGAGAAAAAGAGAGAGAGAGAGACCTTAAAAAGTGATCACCATTAAACCCCAGGAAGAGTGTAACACTTTGGGCATTTAATACCCTTTCTCTTGAAAACCCTATAACCTAGCCACTCTACAACCTAAGGAAAAGTTCTCTCAGATAAAAATGATTGCTTAGTCTAAACAAGCTCAGAAGAAAATGGCAACATTCGATAAAAATAAAAAGGACGAACAAAATAACAAAAGCTTACTCAAGGTGGTTCTAGTTCATTATCACCCCCATCAAGGAGTATAAAGATTGTTTGAGCCTGCATACCCTTCATTCCTTACCCTTAACTTAGCCTACATTATGGTCCAATCTAAAGCCTTCTCGGATTGAGGATGGAAACTACCCGCTCCTTTGTCAATGGCTACTCCAGTGGTCACTTGGAGAGTTCCCTAGACTAAAAGTGAGGTCCCTGAAAGGAAAGTCAAGTGAGTTCTGATTCTCCCTGTTTCAAATAAAAAGAGAAGAGAGTCGAGTCCGGGAATGGAAACCCTATGATTAGGGTAACTACTATCTCCTCACAACAAGAAAAGGGCATAATAAAGAAAGGAATCTACAAGGAGGGAGCAAAAGGCCGAAATGATCAGCTCCCGGTAAACACCTAGAAAATTGGTATCTACTGCTTGGTATGTTTTTATAAAAAGTTGTGTGTACCCGTGTGCTTTATACAACAATACACCTGCCTTTTTCATATCTATTTAAAGTTTGCACACACCCACTATTTCTTGTGTGTGTCGTGATTTCTGTACTCCTGTGTTTATATTCTCACCTGTTATGTTTCTACATGCATACATCCAAGACAAGACTAAAAGGAAAAACCAATCATCATCTTATGCAAATAAACAAAGAGATAATGACGATAATATATATAACCATCATACAATCATCATCCATAAGGGCCAACACACGGCCTCAAAATTATAAACAATGATGTCAGTCTAACAAAATCATAACTGTGCCAGCAAGTGAAGAAAGGCGCCTCAAAGAGCAGGGTCATCATCCAAGTCAAAGTTACCCATGTCTGGCACATACGAGGAAGCCTGGCTGGAGGAAACTCTGGCATCATAAGGACCCTGACCAAGGAAAAAGACAAAAGGAAAGAGGAACTAGCATTAGAACACAGAGGATGCATAAAGAACATAAAAATGATAAATTATAAATAGCATACCCAGCGGGCCTCCATCAAACATATGGGGGCAGTCAGGGCCTCCACCTCATAACGATACTGATCTCGTGCCTGGAAAGCTGCTAAGTACTCCTCCTCGGAAACAAAGCCTTGAGCTAGATGCCATAGCTCCACTACCTTATGACCGGCCACCTGCCCTCCAACCACCAGGTCCAGATGAGTAAAAGCACCAATAGACCTCACCCTAAAATGAGCCTCGTAGTCCACACCAGGCGGAAGAAGGAAGCGGTCCCCAGGAACCTCGACTATGTAAGGAATCTCCACTCCGGCCCGATAAAATCCAAACATGTACTGAGGAGGATCCATAGCAGTATGGAAGTCGGTATGCAGCTACCGCCAATGACATTCTCCCAAGTACGTCTCCCATGAAAAAGGGCCTTGGAAAGTGACCCACGACCTGGACGCCCAAGATACGTCTCGAGGTCTCAGCAGCTCCAGGGGATCGGTGGTAGGGCGCCCAAGATACGTCTCGAGGTCTCAGCAGCTCCAGGTTAGACCGGAGGGCAACAAAATCTGTAAGCAAGGACCGCTGAACTACCTGCTGTCTGGCCCACCGCGTGGCCTGTGAGAACACATCGTCAGCTAACACCTCTGGTTGATAGACAGGCAAGTAGTCATAACTCCACCATATCAGAAACGGCCAAACACCCGTCAAGCTCCCCCATGCACCGGAAGTCCTCACTCTCATCCCTCGTAAGAAGCTAGCAAAAGTAAAGGCGCCCCAATCTACGAAGTCCAGTGCAACCAAGTCTGCAACTAGGCTCACCAAGGGTAAAGGAACCGTCAACTTATTGTTGTTGCAGAAGCAACTAAAGACGACGTATAATACTAGCCTACGCCTCATGATAACCTGATCAATTGGGTAAGGCTCTAGAGCAAATGCTGTCTCCACTGGACATAAAACTGAAGCTGAGAAGCTTAAGCCTGCGTTCTTTGGCAAACCCAAGAGAAGACGAGCCTCATCCACAGACACGGCTCATAAGGAAATCGAGACACCTCTAAAGGACAGTCTAGTAATCATGGCCCAATCGACGGGAGTAGGCCCCAACTCAAAGCCTACCAAGTGCACAGTCCCAGTCTGCCCCAACCACCGCTCTAAAAGCCCAACCGCTATCCGGTGATCAAGCTTATCTATCTGAAGTATCATAAAAACACCGAAGTTGATCCGGTGAAGGAAGTCCTAATAGGACGAGGCCGACGCCTGCATGGCTTTCAAGGCTGAAATGCTGGCCCCTCTGAAAAAACTGTGAGTCAACGACAGCATCCGGCCATAGTGTGAGTACAAGCTTGGATGGTAAGCCAAATCTCGCAGCGGTGGGACATTAGGGATCGCTAGCTGATCATCCGTGAAAGATGTATCCATCTGTCTGTCATGAACAGACGCCATGCCATAGCCTGTCCGTGGGTCAATAGCCAGATCGATGTCATCCTCAGCCCTCTTGTCCGGAGCAACCGAAGGCTGCCCCATCACGGAACTACCACTGGAGGCCGTCCTACTCAAAGACTGCTGAGACCCACTGCTGCCACCCCGAGCTGAACTACCCTTGCTGCTGCCCTGAGCCGAACCGCTCCTGCTGGCACTACCCTCTCCAGGCTCTATCCGTGGCACCTCCTATCAGAACTGTCACCACCAACCTCTGACATCCTAAAAAAGTAACAATATGTAAAAAATTGATCAGTTACCAAATATGCATAAGTAGTAAGAAGATAAATACATTAACAAAAAGAAAAAAAGAAACAAAAAAAAAAGAGAGAGAGAAAAAAAGAGAAAAAAGAAAAAATAAATAAAAAGAAGAAAAAGGAAAAGGAAAAAAGAGAAAAAAAAAAAAGAGAGAAAAAAGAGAGGGTAAGGTCCCATCCAAGTCTCCAAATTTCAAGCCAGTATTTGGGTTTTCTCATCAAAAGCCCTGTTTCTAAATGTTTTCTAATAGTTTTTCGGACTTTTTCCTCAAAAAGTCCCTCTTCAGAGTCTCAAGCGGGTTTCCTGGACTTTCTCCTTCAAAAGCCCTGTCTCTAAATGTTTGCCAACGTTTTCAAAGCATTTTCCTCAAAAAGTTTCATTTCAAAATCTCAAATTGATTTTTTGAGCTTTTTCCCTCAAAAGCCCTATTTTTAAATGTTTTCAAACAGGTTTTCGAACTTTTCCCTCAAAAACTCTCATGTCAAAATTTCAAAATAGTTTCTGGGATTTTCTCTTTCAAAAGTCCCGTTTCAAAGTTTTCAATGGGTTTCGAGCTTTTTCCCCTCCAAAAAGTCTCATGTCAAAATTTTAAAACGATTTCTTGGGTTTTCCCTTCAAAGCCTTGTTTCAAAGTCCTCAACGGCTTTTCGAACTTTCCCCCTCAAAAAGTCTCATTTCCAAATTTCAAACCGGTTTCCCGAGCCTTCCCCTCAAAAGCTCTTTTTCAAAGTCTTCAACGGTTTTCCAAGCTTTTTCCTCAAAAAGTTTGCTTCCAAAATTTTAAATTGGTTTCTCAGGCTTTCCCCTCAAAAGCCCCGTTCCAAGGTTTTCCACAGTTTTACTAGCTTTTTCCTCAAAAATCTTGGCTTCTAAATTTCAAACCGGTTTCCCGAGCTTTCCCCTTCAAAAGCCCTGTTCAAAAGTTTTCTATAATTTCTCTAAAATTGGTTTTCCCGTGTTTTCTCCTTCAAAAGCCTTACTCCTAAAAATTTTATGGAATTTCGGTATCCCCAGGATTTTCCCCTTTAAAAGCCCAATTCTCAAAAATAATTGCTTTTTCCAAGAATTTTGAAGTCAGATGTTAAATTTTTAAAGGCTCAATACGTTTTGAAAATTTCAGCAGAGTTTCGCCTTAAAAAGTCATTATTCTAAAATTCAACAAGCCACAAGCACAGTCCAAGACAATCTCAAACCTTCAACCAAATCAATCAAAACAATCCCATCCTCCACAATACACGTCCCTTTCTCAAATACAATTTTTAAGTAAACTTCTTCGACTTTTCAAATTTTTCGGCTCATTTTTGTTTCCAAAAATTCCGCAAAAATTTCTAAAACATTCAAGAATGTCGCCAAAATTTTACAAAGATGTCCTACAACTTTTCAAGTTTCAACAAGGTCAATTTTCTAATTTTTTTCACTTTTCCCTATTTTTCATAATTTCTAAAAATTCAAAAATCCAAAATTCTTTAGAAAATTATGAAACTTCATACGGTGGTCCTACACGTTTTTCTAAGACTCCTAGTACAAAAATCACACCCAAACACACAACGCCCAGGCCTGTGGGAATGAATTTCCCAACCCAGCAGGAAACTCATTTTCATAAACATGCAAAATCACCCCAAACACACTCAAATCTTCACCAAATCGCAAAGACAATCCACCCATTTTGTTCTAAACATCCTAAAACATAGATTTACACTCATCATTTGCAAAAAATGAAAACATACGCATCAAAATCAACAAAATTTCAAAGAAATTAACCTTTGGGCTCTCTGGCAAAAAACAAGTTTTTCGACGGAAATTCGGCAATAATGATTGTTTCCAGCGAACACCTGACGTCACCCGACACTCCTTTAGTGATCCTTAGTCGAAATCCCTCGCAAATCCCTCAGAGAAGCTCTCAAACCACTCTCAAATGCAAAACACGCATTGAGCAACGCAAACTTGCTCTGTTTTAATACCCATGGCCTAGCGCATGTAGTAGATGTGCTACGAGAAAATTTAAATTGGCGCATTTAGCAGGGTAGTTCAAAGCTAAGCGCATATAGCACATGCGCCCGGCTTTTCAGCTTCCCGCCAAAACTATCTTTTCAATCCTCCGAAAATCAAAAATCATTTTCGAGGCTTTCAAATGCCGAAAATTAAACTTTCAAAATTTATTTTCAAAAATCAAGTGTTCTAAGCCAAACCTGGTCAAACCAGCAACTCAAATCCCAATCGAAATTTTCAAAACACAAAGTTTTCAAATTTCAAACTCTTCCAAACCAGCGACCCGCGAGGGGTTTGAAACATTTCAAGCCTACTAGGTTATCGTCCCTCCGATCGCTTCGTGAGCAAAAAGGGATCCTTAATTTGTTATTTTTATGCCTTCGACAAGCAAAGACAGAAAAAGAGGGGCAGCTGTAAGCACCCCATTTTTGCCCACTCGGCAATCTTCTGTTCGACCGGACCTAATTTTCAAATATCACAACACACGTAAGCTTAAGACAGGTCTTTTCAAACTCCAGTCCAGTCAACTAGTCGCTTCACAGGCGCGCAAAGCCTAACTGAAGCCATAAACAACATTCTAGGCAGCTTTAAGGGACCGGGCGGTCTCAGAAACCAACGCCATCCAAGTAGCTTCTCGAGATCGGGCAATCTCGAGGACCAACACCTTATTAAATTTCAAACGGTTCACTTATCGCACTAACTATCCCGCCAATGTAGAATGTTCGTCATTTGGTAGTTCTCCAAGACCAAGCGTTCTCGAAAACCAACATTACCCTCACAGGTAGCTTTCTGAGACTAGGCGTTCTCAAGAACCAACACCATCCTTACAGGTAGTTCTCTAAGACTGGGCGGTCTCAGGGACCAACACCGCACAGGTAGTTTTCCGAGACCGGGTGGTCTTGAGAACCAACACCTAGGTCAACACTAGCGCTTGCTAGCCTGACTTAATGAAAAATAACCAAACTTGCCCCTTGGGCCGCCAAGCACATTTTGAGAAAGTCCAAACTTTCTCAAAACAGTAAATCCACCCTTCCAAAGTGTTACTAAGCCGTTGGGCGTACTCCACATGCCATTCGGTCCAATCCTAGTCCCATTTTGGCTAACTCCAGTTAAAATGACCGTTTTGCCCCTGAACGCCCCAACACTGCACGAGTCCCACCAAACAATAAAAGACTCTCCCAGGACCATCCCTGAATGACCCGGCACGCTTAACATAACACTCCGATCCGTTCCTGACCATTTTCAACCAAACCCGGCCAAAGTGACCAGTTCGCCCCTAACAACCCAAACACGCCCCAAAGCAACACTAGTCCTAGGATATTGAACGGCGGGTCTTGTCATACACCCCTGTTTAACCTAAAAAGGACCTTACGACACTAAATACCCATGACTCAATAAAAGTTCCCTGGAGCGTCTCACAGACGCTCCGCTAAAATTGCCTTTTTTCCTAATTCCCTAGTTATAATGCACTGTCAAATGACTTGAGAAATGTGTAAACCCGAGAATTCCCGAAAGCTTGTTCATAGGTCTTTCCATCGATATGGCTCGATCGAATAGATCGCTTCCAGAAGCTCTTCATGGCATGGCTCGAACACTACTACTTTCAGCAACCCTTGGAGCGCCTCACTGAAGCTCCGTCGAGATTGACTTTTTTTTCCAATTCCTTGATTATAACGCACCATCAAACAACTTGAGAAATGACCAATTTAGAGAATTTTTGAAAGTATTTTCAGAGTACTTTCTATCTGTATGGTCCGATCGGAGAGATCACTTCCTGAAGGCCACAATCATGTGACACCAAAACAGTTACTTTTGAAACCTCATGGAGCGTATCACAGATGCTCCGCAAAAATGTAATTTTATGCACACTTCCTGAGACAATATCTCACACTTTCGAACACCATTCAAACTTTTTGAAAACTTGAAAGTTCACGAGAAACCCTAGGAGAACACCGTGGATGCAATCGATTCCTTCAAAACCTTCCCGATTGGCTTAATTATCGAGGCAAAGTTTAAACGAACACTCCCGATGATGGAGCGTATGCTACATGTGCCCAGATTTTGATCAAATCGACCAAAGTTCGATCAACCATTAAGATTTAGCCAATGCAATGGGTGCCACGTGACATTCTAGCTGTGGAACAGTACTGGCGCATGTGCTACATGCGCCAAGGTAAATTTTGACCAGGCGCATGTAGCACATGCGCCAGGCTTCTCCCAGGTTGCCTATAAATACTGGCCTCCCCCTTCGCATATTCTAGAATCAAAAATTGATGCGAAGCTCTGCTAAAACTGCTCTAAAACCGCAAATTCCTATATACATCCCACACCTCAAACACCTAGGCTAGATTCCACCTTCCCCTAACCCATACACTTCACTTACATAGCCTTCTACACAATATAACACCTCCTTCCAGCCCCTCAAGCACACTTAAAGCCCTCCAAGCTCAAGTCAAGACATCCATAGAAGATTGCAAGTGTATTGAAGGTAAAAGGTGGTATTTCTTTTACTTTCTTGTCTTCCCCCACTCCTCTCTTCTCCCTCCTAGTCTACTTAGGCTGTTCTCTATTTTAATCCTCATCTTCTACCCCCTTTCTTGCATGCTTGAATTAAGAGGGCTCTTAGTTCATGCCTAAGGGAAAGTTAATAAGAGCCACCGTGTAGGGAGATCTCTTACTAGCCTACCATAAGATGGTACGGCCTTGGAGCCCCTTGATTACATGGTGTAGCCTAAAGCCTTGTATGAATTCATGACTCCCTTGCATATTTCTATGTTGTTCATGTCTTGTATGTTTGGCTTTATTTTCATGTTCATAACCATGTTTTTCAAAGGTTACACTATTCTTGTTTCCATACCATTTTCAAGCTCAGCATTCCTTTAAAAATGTTCTAAGAGTTGGTCCCTTGAAGCTTAGAATGAGGTTCTAGGAAGTCATGCCTTAGAAAATCTCCCATTAACCCCTAACTTCCCTTTTCACATCATTGCACTCCAACTTGCATAAAAAATGGTTTTCAAATTCTCTAATTCCCAAGGTTTCTATTCTCTCAAGTTTAGTGGTTGGAATGGCTCCATGGAGTCCTTTCTTGAGTGTTTCCCTTTTATATTGGTCATAGAAGCCCTAAATTGTTAGAATGATTCCCTTCTCTTTTTATTCTTGCACAAAAATGGTCATCAAACTCTTTTGTTTCTAAGGTTTTTGTTCTATCAAGTTTAGTGGTTGGAATGATCCCATGGAACTCTCTCTTGAGTGGTCTCCCTTTTTCATTGGCCATAGGAATCTCAACTTGTTAGAATGGTTTCCTTTAAAAATGGTTCTCAAAATCTTCCTCTCAAAAATGATTTTCAAAAGTTTATTCTCTCCGTCTTTACATTAAAAATGGTTTTTCAAAAGTTGTCATCATTATGTTGATTGTTGAAGTCCCTACTCTTGTTAAGATAAAGGTTATAATAGTACTAAGAAAGCCCTCTCCGAAATGGTTTTCAAACACCAACCATATAAACCATATTCTTGGCTAAAGTCAAATTTTCATAGAATTGATCTTCAAAAGGGTTGTCTACCAAAGTTCTTTGCATGGCATGATTTGTTTTCCTAAAATCTTTTTGAAAATGCATTAAACCATCTTTCAAAACCATCTTCCAATCCAACCCTAGGTTAACTTGACCCTAGTTATCTAACCCTAGGTTAACTTGACCCTAATTGTCCAACCCTAAGTTAACTTGACCATAGTTGCCTAACCTTAGGTTAATCCAAGCTTAGTTAGTTAACCCTAAGTCACCTTAACTCTAAGTTAACCCAACCTTAGTTAGTTAACCCTAGTTCAATCCACCCTAGGTTAACTTAACCCTAGTTATCCAACCCTAGGTTAACCAAATCTAAGTTAATTAACCTTAGCCCAACTTAACCTTAGGTTAACCTAACCTAAGTTAGTTAACCTTAGGTCACCCCTAACCTTAGGCCAACCCAATCTAGATTAGTCTATTGCAAGGTTCCAACTCTTGAACCCTTTTTAAATCATCTTTTGATTTTAAACAATACTCATAACCCATTTTTCCAAAAACCTCCTACTTTCTTGGGATTTCAAAAACCAACTCCATAACCTTTTCATATATTCCTACACTCCATCTTTGAACTATTTTCAAAAATGTTTTCAAGAGCTAACAACCCTAAGGTGTCCCTACCCCTTTCATTGTTAGGGATTCAAAAGAAGGTGATATATCAAAAACAACCTTCAAGGTTGTCTATATTAGAGTTTCAAAGCCCTATGTGTTTTCAAAAACCACTCTTAAAAAGCTTTTTCAAGGACAAGTTCACAAGAATGTTTCAAACCCCAAAACAAGACTTCAAAATATTTCCAAAACTCCCTTGAGTTGTTCCAAAAATATCTCAAAACACTTCAAAATTCCATTTTAAAGAGTTTTAAAGTTCTATTTCAACACACTCCAACACCCGATTCCAAATCAAAACTCTCAAGTTCTCTTTTCCAAAAACCACAAAGTGTCTTCAAACTTTTCCTAAGACCTCAAAGTGTCTTCAAAACTTTCTAAAGGCCCTAACGCGTCTATATTTCATCAAGTTCTTGCCCGAATTACGAATGACCTGATTCTCGCCAAATGAGATACGTAGGCAACTGAAAATAATGCGGTCATAACTTCTATTTCAACTCCAATTCCCTTTTTAAAAATTTCAATCAATTCAAAGTTTCTATTTTAAACTCTATCAAAACCCCCTTATTTTCAAACTCCTTCCAAAAACTTGTATCATGCATCATTCATCCAAAAAGTGATGACTAAACTCTGTTTTTAAAATTCTAAAACTGGATATTAAGTGGATAATGGTAATCAGTTATTGTAGTGAGTGAACAAAGGGTGATTATGTTGACTCAATGCCTTGATTTTGATGATAACAAAACTTGGTTTAATGATCCAATAATTCTACTTAAGTGTGCAGATTAATTACTAGATTTCTATCATGACTTGAAACTTATCACAATTGAGAACTTGTGATGCAAATATTAGAATGAAGGTTGATAAGCATGATGAGAAAACATATTCAGCAAAGCTAATCTTATAAGGGAATGAAAGAATTTCAATATGATGAAAATCTTGGATTGAAGATTGATAAGCACGAAGGAATGACATATTCATCATTGGTGATCTTATAAAGAATGAAGATATTTCAAGATGATGGATATTAAGGAAGAAGATTGAAAATACTCAAAGCCTTGATTGAAAAGAAGAAGCCATATCTGTTGAAGAGTTCTCAAAGAACAGTTGAAACAAGTCTTGGAAGCTCTCTTGAAGATCTTGAAGAAGACATGGATAAATGGATGAAGTCATGGTGATTGAAGAGCTTTACATGTAATCAAAAGTGAATTGATACTATCTTGAAGAGTTGAAGGTGTTCTTGAAGTTAACATGCCTTGAAGAAGTCTTTTCAAGCCTTAGAAATCTTATTTGGATGATCCTTGAAGAGCTTAAAGACATTGAAAAAGATTGGAGAAATATTGCAAAAGTTAAGAATTTTGCTTAAAAGAGTCAACCCCTCAAGCAAAAGAGTTGACTCATTCAAACAGAGGTTGAAAATTCTGATGGAGATCAAAAGAGTCGACTCCTCACTCTAAAAGAGTCGACTCATTCTAACAGAGAGTTGATTTTACAGTCTCAGACAAAAAGAGTCGACTCATTTGGGCAGAGTCTTGAAAAATCTGTTGAAACATAAAAAGAGTCGACCCCTGCAACAAAAGAGTCGACTCATTTATGGCAACGACTTTATTTTTGAACGTTATACTTCGTTGTTTTCATATCAAATGGTCTCTCATCCACTACCAACGGCTAGAAATAATCCATGGCTATAAATACAAGATCCCTACAGCTTCTAAATATAAGAAAGAGTGATTATATCTACTGAATCAACATCTTAAAGCCGAAATTTGCTGTGCTCCAACTGCTACATGTTTTGCTGAGTGATTAAGATTATCTGTTGAGCTATTCTTGTTCATCTACTCACTATGAGAGTTATCATTTGTAAAACATTTATTCACACTTGGGTGGGTTTGTAAACCTGTGAGTTTGAGTGTTCTTGGGTAAAAACACTTGTAAGTTTGAGTGAAGTTTGGACAAAATCACTTGTAAGTTTGAAAGAAGCTTGGACAAAATCTCTTGAGTTGTGAGAGCTTGGGGAAGAGCTCTTGTAAGAGTGAGCTGGACACTTGTAGCAAAACTAGCAGCTGTGTAAGGGACTTTACATAGTGGAATACCTTCGAAAGGATCGAAGAAGAGAGGACGTAGGCAAGGTTGGCCGAACCTCTATAATCTGGTGCTCTTCTATTCTTGCTCTGTTTTGTTTATTTGCTTACTATACTTGCTTGCATTGTGTTCCATTATTTGCTTGATTGATTTATACTTAGATTAATTATTGTAGAAATATATAAATTGTTTTCAGTTGCATTATGTGATATAAATTCTATAAAACCCAATTCACCCCCCTCTTAGGTTGCCTTCTTGGGCCAACAATTGGTATCAGAGCTAGTACTCTAGTTTAAAGGCTTAACATCGTTAGATTTGATCCATGGCAACCATGTTTGGAAGCTCTCTCGGTGAGGGTCAATCCACCAATAGACCTCCTATGTTTAATGGAACAAACTATAACTATTGGAAGAATAGAATGAGAATTTAAATTCAATCTGTTGATTATGAGTTATGGAGGATTATCGTTAATGGTCCTAAGATTCCTAGCAAGTTTATTGAAAGAAAGTTATCCTTAAACCTGAAAATGAATGGGATGAGAATGACTTGAAACTTATGCAATCTAATGCTAAAGCTATGAACATTCTTTATTGTGCATTAGACCCAAATGAGTTCAATAGAATTTCTACGTGCGAATCTGCCAAAGAAATTTGGAGCAGACTTGAAGTGACTCATGAAGGGACCAATCAGGTCAAGAAGTCCAAGATTAACATTCTTGTGCATAATTACAAATTATTTAGAATGAAATCTGATGAGACTATAACTGAAATGTTCACAAGATTCACTGACATTGTTAATGGTTTGAAGTCTCTTGGAAGAATATATCCTAACAGTGAGCAGATGAAAAAAATTCTAAGATCATTACCAAAGACATGGGAAGCAAATATGACAGCCATACAAGAAGCTAAAGACCTCAACACTCTACCTCTTGAAGAACTTCTTGGCTCTCTCATGACCTATGAGCTGACCTAAAAACAGAATGCTTAAGAAGAAAAGGACAAGAGAAAGAAGTCAGTCGCATTCAAGTCCATCACATTAGAAAATGAATCTGGAAGTGAAGAAGAAGATGAGGAAGATCTTGCTCTCATCACAAGAAAATTCAAGAGATTCATGAAAATAAGGTGGAAAGGAGGAAAGAAGTTTGAAGCAAAAGGTGAATCAAATAAAAAGGATTCAACCATTATATGCTACGAATGCAAAAAGCCAGGACACATGAAAAATGAATGTCCTCAGCTAAAAAAGAAAGAAAAGAAAGGAAGATGAAAGAAGGCTCTAGCTACAACATGGAGTGAAAGTGAAGATTCAAGCTCAAATAAATCTGAAATTCATGAAGTGGCTAACCTCTGTCTTATGGCACATGAAGAAGAAACAGAGGTAACTAATTCTGATTTTTCATTTATTGAATTACAAAATGCTTTCGATGAGTTGATTGTTGAATTTAAAAAGCTAGGCATAAAAAACAATCTTCTCAAGAAGATGGTATCCACTCTCACAAAAGAAAGTGAAGAGTCACAAAATGAAAATAAGATTTTGAAAGAGGAAAACTCTGTTTTGAAAGAAAAAGTCACTGATTTAGAAAAATATCTTTCTAAATGTGTTGCTAGAAGAGAAAAACTTGATGCTATGCTTGGGAAACGAAATTGCTCTCTTGGCAAGGCTGGAATAGGTTACAATGCTTTTAAACATACAAAGGTTTCAAAAGCTATAATCACATGTTTTTATTGTCATAAGAGAGGTCACTTTGCAAATCAATGTTTCCTTATACAAAAATCTCATGCTGCCAAGAAAGCTTGGATTCCAAAAGGAAGATTGAAGACTAACCCCACTGGACCCAAGATGATTTGAGTACCAAAGGTCAAAGGTTGAATTGCTTGTTTTGTAGGTATGTCTTCAACCCAATTCCAAAAAGGATCAATGGTACTTGGACAGTGGATGTTCAAGACATATGACTGGAGATGAAACTCAATTCACTTCTCTCACACCAAAGGATGGAGGATTGTTAACTTTTGGAGATAATAGCAAAGGCAAGATCATCGGTATAGGTAGTATTGGTAAAAATTCTTCAACCTCTATTGATAATGTTTTACTTGTTAAAGGTCTTAAGTATAACCTGCTGAGCATTAGTTAATTGTGTGACAAAGGTTGAAAAATAGTGTTTGAATTATCTAAATGTGACGTAGTAAACATAAATGATTACAAGATCATATTGATTGGTCATAGACAAGGCAATATTTACACTTTCAATTTAAATAAATTATCTTCTTGTAAAATCAAATGCCTTGTAGCTGTGAACAATGAGGATAGTTGGTTGTGGCATAGAAGACTTGGTCATATTAGTATGAGCATTCTTTCAAAAATTTCGAAAAATGAGTTAGTAAAAGGTCTTCCCAAACTCAAATTTGAAAAAGACAAAGCTTGTGATGCATGCCAAATGGGAAAGCAAACCAGAGTTTCTTTTAAATCCACAAACATGCTATTTACCTTTAGGCCATTACAACCATTGCATATGAATTTGTTTGAACTAACTAGAACTTTAAGTTTAGCTGGTAAACAATATGCTTTTGTCATTGTTCATGATTACTCAAGATTTAGTTGGACATTCTTTCTAGCTCACAAAGATGAGACAATTACTTTCTTCATCAAGTTTTGTAAAAAGGTTCAAAACGAAAAGGGATTTACAATCACAGCAATTAGGACTGACCATGGTGGTTAGTTCGATTGCAAACCTTTTGAAATATATTGTGATGAAAATGGTTTTGAACATAATTTTTCAGCACCTAGAACTCCTCAACAAAATGGGGTTGTTGAAAGGAAAAACAAAACTTTAGAAGAAATGGGGAGAACAATGCTTTGTGAAAATAATTTATCGAAATATTTTTGGGCTGAAGTTGTTAACACTGCTTGCTATGTGTTAAACAGAGTTTTGGTGAGAAAAATTTTAAATAAAACCCCATATGAGCTTTAGAAAAACAAGAAACCAAATGTTTCATATTTTAGAGCTTTTGGATGTAAATGTTTTGTGTTGAATAACAACAAGGACAACCTTGGTAAATTTGATGCAAAATCTGATGAAGCTGTTTTTCTAGGATATTCCTCACATAGCAAGGCCTATAGAGTTTACAATAAGAAAACCTTAGTTGTTGAAGAATCAATTCATGTTTCCTTTGATGAACTAAACTCTTTGTCTAGAAAGTTTGTGAGTGATGATGTAGATGATGTGGAGGAAAGCATGGACAAGCTGAATATCAATCCAACTCAAAGTAAAGCTCCACCACAAGAGAAAGGAAATCAAGACATTCCTTCAAGCCAACAAGATGAGAATGATGGATTGCCAAAGGAATGGAAGTTTATCCATAATCATCCAATAGAGCAAACACTAGTTGATCCATCACAAGGAATAAGAACAAGATCATCTATTAGAAATGTATGTAATCATCTTGCTTTTCTTTCACAAATAGAACCAAAATGTTTTCAAGAAGCTGAAAATGATGAATCATGGATTATAGCCATGCAAGAAGAGTTAAACCAATTTGAAAGGAATGAGGTTTGGAATCTTGTTCCTAGACCTGAAAATCATCCTATAATTGGAACCAAATGGGTATTTAGAAACAAGATGGATGAATCTGGAATTGTTGTTAGAAACAAAGCAAGACTTGTAGCTCAAGGCTATAGTCAAGAAGAAAGAATTAATTTTGATGAAACTTTTGTACCTATAGCTAGATTAGAAGCTATTAGAATGTTGCTTGCATTTTCATGTTTCAAAAATTTCAAACTTTATCAAATGGATGTGAAAAGTGCATTTTTGAATGGTTTTATATTTGAAGAGGTGTATGTTGAACAACCACCTAGTTTTGAAAACTTTTTATTTCCAAATCATGTATTCAAACTTACTAAAGCCTTATATGGTTTAAAGCAAGCCCCAAGGGCCTGGTATGAAAGGCTAAGCAAATTTTTGACAAAAAATAGTTTTATAAAGGTCAAAGATCATGATATGTTACTTGTGCAAATTTATGTTGATGACATTATATTTGGCTCTACTAATGAAAAGTTTTACAAGTAATTTGCTAAGTGTATGCAGGGTGAGTTTGAGACGAGCATGATGGGTGAGCTCAATTACTTCCTTGGACTTCAAATCAAACAATCAAATGAAGGAATCTTCATTAACCAAGCTAAATACATCAAAGATCTACTCAAAAAGTTTGGGCTGAAAAATGTAAAACCATTGAGCACCCAGATGAATACTTCAACAAAGCTTGACAGTGATGAGAAAGGTATTTCAGTAGATACTAAGCTATATAGAAGTATCATAGGCTCATTGCTTTATTTAACTGCTAGTAGGCCTGATATTATATTTAGTGTATGCTTGTGTGCTCGCTTTTAATATAATCCTAAGGAATCACATGTTGTTGCTGTTAAATGAATATTTAGATACCTTAAGCACACACCTAATCTTGGATTGTGGTATCTTAGAGGCACATATTTGAACTTAATTGGCTATTCACATGTTGACTATACTGGTAGTAAGATTGATAGAAAGAGCACTAGTGGCTCTTGTCAATTTCTTGAAAATATGCTTGTTACTTGGTTTAGCAAGAAACAAAGCTCAGTTGCCATTTCCATAGCTGAGACTGAGTATATTGCAGCCGGAAGTTGTTGTGCACAAATTCTTTAGATAAAACATCAACTGGAGGATTTTGGTTTAAAATTTGAACATATTCCGATTAAATGTGATAACACAAGTGCCATCAATCTAACCAAAAATTCTATTCAACACTCTCGCACAAAGCACATTGAGATTAGACATCATTTTATTCATAATCATGTGCAAAAAAGTGATATCTTGCTTGATTTTGTGAGTACTGAACATCAACTTGCTGATATATTCACAAAACCTTTAAGTGAAGATAGATTTTGTATGATTAGGAGAGAATTGAGGATGAACAATCCTTTATCTTGAATGCCTGGATGTTTATATGTGTTTGATAATGCATATGTACCTTTGAAATAGATTATAAACTTGTTTGATGCATTTCACAGCTTTTAAAAATATATCTCTGCATTTCTGAAGGAAAAGAGTCGACTCATGTCTTCAATGAGTCGACCCCTGGACTCTGGAATTAGCTCCAGAAGTCTTCTATTGAAAAGAGTCGACTCCTCTTGCCAAAAGAGTCGACTCATTTGAACAAAAAGCTAAAGAAAGTCTTCCTCACAAAAATGAGTCGACCCTAAGAGTCGACCCATTAGCCTCAAACTAATTTAAAACTATAAAACCTCATCTCCCAAAGAAAAATGAAGACCTCTGCCTCTACATTTCATATTTTCTGTTTTTGAACATTCACTTTAAATAGAGTGGCATGTCATTCTATAAGAAATATGTAATATCTTGTGAATGATTCTCTTTGTTAAACTCTCTCAATATTTCTTCATGCATGAATGATTATAAAAATGATGTGTTTTGAATCTCCTTGTTTTATCATTGCTAATTTCCTTGTGACTGTTGCATGAAGTGAATGCTTTCACTGATTTGATCATTGTCTTTTTCACAACAATCATTTTATTCTACTTGTTTTTGCTATTGTACCTGTTTATATTCTCCATCTATTTCTCTTTTTTTTTTATTTGACAAAAAGAGGGAGAGATATTCTCAAAAAGTCAAAAAGGGGGAGAAAACAGTATATTAATGAGTATATTTCATTATTTGGTACTAAATGCTTGGCATAGAGTTATATTGCAATGAAGCATCAACTGTAAAAAAAAGAGGGAGCATTGGTTTGATGAAAAAGAAGAAAAATGAAGCATGAATATTCTAAAGAAGCATCAAATGCAATGAACGCATTATGAATATTCTGCATTTCCAGATGCATACATGCCCTAAACATCTAAGTTCGAATCTGCTTTGTCTTAAATCTTAAACCTAATTTGGAGCATATGTTTGGTAAGAAAGGGGGAGCAAAAACATGAATATTTTGAATTTGTAAGTGCTTACATGTTCTGAATCTCCAAGTTTGTTGAATGCTTTGATTGAATCTGAAAAATACTCTCAAGCACAAAGTACAAAAGGAAGGTGGAGCAAATGCTTGGTAAGAAACTTTCATCTTCTCTACATTTTTTTGATATTGCACATTGTTAAGTTTATTAGATTTTGAGCATATTAGAAATCCTTTGTTAAGAGAGAGAGCAAATCAATATGACAATAGAGGAGAAATATTTGATGACATGATATTATAGGGGGAGAAATACTTTTTATTGAGGAGAAAATTTGGAATATGTATGAATGTTTTCTCCTCTACATTTCTTTTATACTTTTTGCTAGTCCTTTTTGACTGATTGACAAAAAGGGAGAGAAATACTTTATGAAAAATATATGAAAAGAGAAGAAATATTCTGTATAAATTTCTTAAAAAAAGCATGATACTTTAAATTCTTAATTTTTCTTAATCTTTATGCTTCACTTACATTGAGCTTAAATTGCATATATTTTTAAAGTTTTGTCATCATTAAAAAGGGGGAGATTGTTGACTAAATGCCTTGATTTTGATGATAACAAAACTTGATTTAATGATTTAATAATTCCACTTAAGTGTACAGATTAGTTATTAGATTTCTATCATGACTTGAAGCTTATCACAATGGAGAACTTGTGATGCAAATATTAGAATAAAGGTTGATAAGCATGATGAGAAAACATATTCAGCAAAGCTAATCTTATAAGGGAATGAAGGAATTTCAAGATGATGAAAATCTTGGATTGAAGATTGATAAGCATGAAGGAATGACATATTCATCATTGGT
Organism: Euryodendron excelsum; assembly: GCA_033060915.1. Taxonomy (NCBI): domain Eukaryota; kingdom Viridiplantae; phylum Streptophyta; class Magnoliopsida; order Ericales; family Pentaphylacaceae; genus Euryodendron; species Euryodendron excelsum. The sequence goes on from CM065387.1 coordinate 20,132,024, forward strand.
GATCTTATAAAGAATGAAGATATTTCAAGATGATGGATATTAAGGAAGAAGATTGAAAATACTCAAAGCCTTGATTGAAAAGAAGAAGCCATATCTGTTGAAGAGTTCTCAAAGAACAGTTGAAATAAGTCTTGGAAGCTCTCTTGAAGATCTTGAAGAAGACTTGGATAAATTGATGAAGTTATGGTGATTAAAGAGCTCTACATGTAATCAAAAGTGAATTGATTTTATCTTGAAGAGTTGAAGGTGTTCTTGAAGTTAACATGCCTTGAAGAAGTCTTTTCAAGCCTTAGAAATCTTATTTGGATGATCCTTGAAAAGCTTGAAGACATTGAAGAAGATTAGAGAAATATTGCAAAAGTTAAGGATTTTGCTTAGAAGAGTCGACCCCTCAAGCAAAAGAGCCGACTCATTCAAACAGAGGTTAAAAATTCTGATGGAGATCAAAAGAGTCGACTCCTCACTTTAAAAGAGTCGACTCATTCCAACAGAAAGTTGATTTTGCAGTCTCAGACAAAAAGAGTCGACCCCTAGGAAAAAAGAGTCGACTCATTTGGGCAGAGTCTTGAAAAATCTGCTGAAACATAAAAAGAGTCAACCCCTGCAACAAAAGAGTCGACTCATTTACAGCAACGACTCTATTTTTTAACGTTATACTTCACCGTTTTATATCAAATGGTGTCTCATCCACTACCAACGGCTAGAAACAATCCATTGCTATAAATACAAGATCTCTACAGCTTCTAAACATAAGAAAGAGTGATTATATCTGCTGAATCAACATCTTGAAGCTGAAATTTGCTGTGCTCCAACTGCTACATCTTTTTGCTGAGTGATTAAGGTTATCTATTGAGCTATTCTTGTTCTTCTACTCACTAGGAGAGTTATCATTTGTAAAACATTTATTCATTTCACTTGGGTGGGTTTGTAAACTTGTGAGTTTGAGTGTTCTTGGGTAAACCCAAGATGTTTACAAGTTATTAGAACTCACGGACCTCTGTTATTAGAACTCATCTTGGGTAAAAACACTCGTTCTTCTAGGAAGATGAGTTCTAATAACAGAGGTCCGTGTTTTTCATGAGCTGAAAGGACTCGGTCTCAAAAACCGAGGCGCGACATACATATTTGTTTCTTTTCTTTTCATTCAAAGCAGAGTCAACCTGGTTGACCCTTCATTCAAAATATAATTGGTCCTACACATACACACACATACAAAATTTTACATATATCAATTCATCGCCTGTAGATGTTCTTATGAGCTGACCTAACAAGGGACGAGTGGGGCTGCTATCCCATTGAATTTGGCAACTTCTACTATTTTTAAAATTTATTTAGTTGTATTTATTTGATCATAGATTGCAAATGTAATATGTTGTGCCCATGCACCAAATCGACTCATCAAAGCCTAACTAATTTGATTCTAGGATTTTTCGATTATTTTTTCTATCCCTAGTTTCATCTATGTCTATACATACATACAGTCATATGTCCCTACACACCCACACACCCACACATACACACATATTAGTCATATGTCCAAGAGTTTCAACCTGGTTGTCCATTTAAGATATGATCACAGGTTAGAGGAGAGCCTAAGAACATTGGCTAAAATTGGTGTGTCATGTTCAGTGGAAGCGCCACTGGAACGAATGGACATAAGTAAGGTTGTCAGCGAGTTGCATTCTCTCATGGACATTCCACTACTAAAAAATTTAGTATTTGTGATGGCATAATGCCGTCGCATAAGGCTGTTATGCTATCGCAAATGGTCATTAGCGTCGGGGCTGCGACGGCATTTTCGGAGACGAATCTGCTGGCGTCGCAAATACTTTTTGCGACGGCTAAGCGACAGCATGAGTTACCATTTGCGACGACAAAACCCCGTCACAAATACCTGTCGCCTTAGTAAAATTATTTGCGACCACTGATATGCCGACGGTAATAACTTATTAGCGACGGTTAAATGTCGTCGCAATAAATCATTCACAACAGTCATTAGCGACAATTGAACCCTCACAAATAGTAGCTTTAGCGACAGTAACATAACCGTCATAAAAAGTCAATCCATTTACAGCATAATATGCAACCTTATTTGTTATTTTTTGCGACAGTTTTGGACTCGTCACTAATACCTTTTAAAAAAAAACAATCCACATATAAATAATGAATAAATTTGTAGCCTATTTTTTTAATCTGAGAAAATGTACATTTGGCATTATACAAATAACAAAATCATTATACTAATGACAAAATTCATACATTCATTGAATCCAAATATTTATAAATATGTATAACAAAATAAACTAACACATATTTTACATATTATCTCCAAACAAACATTATCTCTCATTAAAATTCATAAAATAAAAAATTATATACAGTGCCTCGCAAAATAACATTACAAATCCATAATTCATATACTAAAAGAGAGCTTTAAGTCGATCACAAAATATGCTGATAAATAAACACCATAGATCGATCTATTCCTTGCGAATAACCTGAAAAGAAAAAAATATAAATATTAGATAAAATAATGAACATATCAGAGACAATGAAAAAATATGCATATAAATAAATAGGCTTATTAAAAGAAAAATACACATCACTCGTGTCTAGACCTTTTTATGTGTCAAGTTTGATGGACTCTGAAGCTCGTTTTGAGATTTTAGTACCCAAACGGTTCAGAAAACATTTTTTTTTTTTTTTTTTAAAGTTAAGTGCAAAAACTTCACAACTCTCACCCTGGGAGTCTGGTGACCGTTCTATTTGTTCCCACATGTCACTTGTGTCTAGACCTTTCTACGTGCCAAGTTTGACGGACTTCGGAGCTCGTTTTGGGATTTTAGTATCCAAATGGCTCGGAAAACATTATTTTTTTTTTTAAAAGTTCATTTCATTTTATGGATTTTGGTCTTGACATATTGTTTAACTGCTTCTCTCATCTCCTCACATGTTGTCAGATATTGTGAGTTTCTGGTTTGCCCCACCCTTTATTTGCTTAGCTAACTGGTGAATGTAATGCATCCCAATCAATGACTAGCACAAATCACTTAGTTATCTAGAAAGTATTCTGTCCCCAGGGCCTTTCATTATTCCATTTGCTGGAACTGTGGGCAGAGAATGCGCATTTTCGCCTTTTTAAAGCAATCAGTAATTTTTTAAATTGTCTGTAGGGCCTATAGTGGGACTTACATTTTATGTATTGTAGACCAAGTCTGGTATTTATTTGACTGTAGAAGAAAAGGAAAATCTGGTTCTTCTATTGGAATAGTGCTGTATGCTTTTCTGATATATGAAACGTTAAGATTTTCAGGCCTTAGCACTTCCGTCCATGTATTTACTGTTTCTATCAAAAGCTTTTACTTGGTTGAATTAAAGCATATCCTTTGTGTTCAGTTTCAATCAATATTTTTTCTGGTTGAATTAAGGCATACATACTATTTTCAATTGCTCATGTTTGCATCACTGGGAAATTCTCACTTCCCTATGCAAGTAGGGACTGTATGCTGCTATGCTAATTTATTTTTATTAACCTATAAGTCAAACAGTAGCCTCTCTTCTTTGCTTGAGGTTAATCCTAGGACGAATTCCTGAATTCTTCAATCTTGTAAGTTTTAATACAGGATTATCGTAGCCCTCTAGATATGATCATTGATTGAAATAGACTGCCATTACTAAGTTCTAACAGTTTTCTCTAATTATATGCTTTTGATATTATTTTTGAGTCTTGAGATTTTAAATGACAGTTATTAATTTCTGCCCAAACGGCTCGGAAAACATTATGTTTTTAGTACCCATATGACTCAGAAAACATTATTTTTTTTAAAGTTAAGTGGAAAAACTTCACAACTCTGACCACGGGAGTCCAGCAACCGTGCCGTTTGTTCCCACACATCACTCGTGCCTAGACTTTCCTAAGTGTCAAGTTTGACAAACTCTAGAGCCCATTTCGGGATTTTAGTACCTAAACGGCTCGGAAAACATTATTTTTTTTTAAAAGTTAAGTGGAAAAACTTCACAACTCTCACCCAAGGAGTCTGGTGACCGTGCGTTTGTTCCCACATGTCACTCGTGCCTAGACATTCCTACGTGTCAAGTTTGACGGACTACAGAACCTGTTTCGGGATTTTAATACCTAAACGGCTCGAAAAACATTGTTTTTTTTTTAAGTTAAGTGAAATTATACACTTGACCTGGGAGCTAATGTCCTACTTGTCAACTTTTAGCTTTATTTGTAACAGGTTTTCATGTAGCAGGCCTGGCAAGTAAGAGCTAAGAAAAAAAATATATAAAAGTGATAAATGTGCTACCTTTAAATATGATGATGAAAATATATAGATTTTATACCACCCTCAAATAAGGGTACATTCAAGCTAATTTATGAAGTTAATGAACTAAGCTCGAGCCCCTGACCCAAGTCCAAACAGGGCTTCACCCTTGGCTTGATTGGCTTATAGACCATTTCATAATAGCACATGTATAATTTCATTGCAATTAAAAGGACACCTACTTAAGATTGAAATTTGTTAGCATCATCTGCACAACATAAACTAAGGTAAGAGAGTGCAAAATTTTTGCAGAATTGTATGTCACGTACTACGTTCTATATTTTGTAGAATTTTTTTCATTACATCATATTAATAAAAGTAAATAGAGATGGCGAACTACAATAATAACATGTGTAGTTTCTAGTTACTCATCACTAACATGCAAATATAATCCAATTTACAGGATTCCGAAGGAGAATAGATAAGAAATAGGATGCACTAAGATACTTTTATTTCAATGGGAAGAAAAGAAGCACAAACTTATAGCTGTCACTGATATTTCATGAAGATCAAACCATGAAGGCATCACAGCACCATCTGCAAAAGAAGCAAATAAGTACATAGCACGTTATCATAGAGAATCGAATATTTTCAACAGGCATAGAACATATTTTGATCCACTGTTGTTGAGCATATGAAATACCTTTCTGTAGAATGTTATTCCCCAACAAGCATCTCTTATTATTTGACCAATGAGTGATAAGATATAAGGATACAAGTCCTAAGAAGAACCTATCAAGGAAGCCTCTATTTCATACTGCAAGACACATATTTGACAGAAGGTACATCATGGAATGATGCAAGGTCAACAGAATTAGGTTGATTACACAATAGCTTCCTCTTGCCAATACTAGAATGCCTCTTTCCCATGAGCTTACTTCTCTTATGGAGCCATGAGAACAATCAACTGTACAGTTGATTTTGGTGGCTGCATTGTTGGATATGTACAAGAGAAATGGGTGTTAGTGCTGTTTATAAAGATTTTACCACGTTTCTGACTTCCCTCTCTAGAAGCATAACAATTTGACTTCGATTTTCTTTACGATACTTATTATTGAAGGCAATTACTCAAAATATGACCTATTGAATTAAAAATAGTCCAGGAGGCCCTTGGAGCTAATAGCACTACTTCTGGGAGCTAAAGATGTTTGCCTCTGCTTCGTAACTATGATCTTTTTCTTATGGGCTTATAATCAGATAACCATGATGCAAACTTTCTAACCAAACAAGGAACTTTATTTTGGACATCAAGGGAGGCAACCTCAAGTGAAATTATAGCTGGAGTTTCCTCTAAATAGCCACTCCTCGATTCCTAATCAAACCCTGTAGCACACAAAGCAATAGTTTAAAATGCAACATAAAGAGTCTAACAATTGTGATGAAACATTTGATTTAGTCCCATTGAATTATCTGATCATTTGATTCTTTTCCATAATCAATTCGTCCTACTTTAAAATATTATAATCCTGTCTTCAATGACAGAAAGGCGGATCACATTCATCAAACAAATGAGAATTACCAATGAAGAGGTTCAAAGTGGAAGCAACGGCGTTCAAAATGACTCAACCAAAACACTGTTCAAACTCGTACGAAACAATAAACAAAAGCCCATAATTATACCCCAAAACAAACAACCTAGTGATCAATTTCACTCTATTCATCACAAGAAAACCATAAGAGAATCAGAATTAAAACAAACCATAAATGTAATTTTAACATAAATGCATATATATATATATACATAGTCTTCAAGTTGCAGGTGATAGGAAAGGAAGGAGCAGGATGGAAAGACCAGGCGGTGTTTCTGAGCTCGGCAGAAGTGAAGAGGGTCTTGATGGGTTCGTTGGTGGGGCCGGACCCGCCCAACCCAAGAAGCTAAAGAACAAAGCTTCGAGCCATTGAGTCTGGTTCTGTTTCTCGAGAAGGCGAAGATGGGTTTTTGGGCTAATTATAGAAGCATTGACAACCATCCCTTGGCACTTTATTTCTTCTACAAAATCCCCAGCCAGTTCAGATTGCTCTAACCGTAGTAATGCTCTGAGAAGTGAATTACGAACCCCTATTAAGGGAAAGATGCTCATATGTTTCATTTGACTGGTTAATTTCAGAGCAACATTTACCATGTCTTCTTGTACATAACTATCAGCAAGCATGCTAAACGCAATCACCAATACCCTTCTTTCAATATGGGTTTCATGGAAGACTCTCAGCAACAAATTATGTGTGTGTGTGTGTGTGTGAGGGTGGCAGCGGTGGTGCTAATATAGATGAAGCTAAGAGAGAGAGAGAGAATATTACCTTGTGATGGAGATTGGTCGGGACTTCAGTTCGACGATGGGGCTGGAGTCGTCGATAGGACTGGTCGGCGATGGGGCGATGGGGTTGGAGTCGTCAATGGGACTGGTTGGCGATGGGGTTGGAATCGTTGATGGGATTGGTCGGTGATGGGGCTAGAGTCGTCGAGAGAGAGAGAGAACTGGTCGGTGATGGGGGCAATGGGACTCCATTCATCGACGGTGAATGCCGAGAGGGAGAGGGACGGCGAGGGAGAGGGACAGAGAGGTCTGTGAGGTAAGGATAATCCTAGGGTTAGTCGTTTAGAGGGAAAAAGAAGGAATAGGGGGGAATCAATTTTGGGAACAAAAATACGTCGTTTTGGAGTCAAACGACGTAGTTTCATTTAAGACTTTTTTGTGACGGCCTACAACCCGGACGCAAATACCTCGCCGTAAAAGGGTGACGCGTTTATGCTCTAAAACGATGTCATTTTGCTCCACTTTTTGCGACCGCATTGACTGCCGTCGCAAATACGGCATCGCATAAGATATTTTTTTGTGTCGGGAACCATGCCGTCGCAAATAATGGTTTTTGCGACAGCAAAGGAGCCGTCGCAAAAACTGTCGGTCGCAAATAGCCTCTTTTTTTGTAGTGCTTCTCCAAAATGTGGTTTGCAAATAGCAAAGAGGTAAAGTCTAAGCATTCTCACTATTGCTCCATCCTACATTTCTCCTAACAACAGTGAGGAAACCATCATTTCCAAGATCTAAAACACGCAGCTAGTCCCTAAGATTTGAGAAATTTGAAACACACTCTAATACTGGAACTCACAAGCTAGCATAAGTAAAATTTAGTGTCTTTTTTCCCTTTCTCTTGTCTGGTTGTTTGAACCTTCTCTCCTATTCTCCTATTGTCAAATTTTGTTGTATATGTCTTTAGTTGTTTCAAGGAGAAACATTGTGTCATAGAATTTTCACTTTTCAATATGGAACTCATAAATAACACAGATTTGCTTGATCCGAACAAAAATTTTTATTATCAGATGAATGTTCTTGACATAATTTGCTGAATTATGTATAAATGTGAAAAAAGAAATTCTTTTTGATTACCATGCATTTTACGTTTTCTTTGATATATAGGTACTAATGTAATTATTGTAAAACCATATTGTTCTAATTTTCTTAACTGGTTGGGAAAAGCTTTTTATGCAAGACCAGAGGAGTACGTAATGGGCTTAGGCCTTTGGGACAGGGAGGCATTCAACATCTGCTTGGAAAACTAGGATGGAGACTGCCCATATTGTTTTTTTTTTTTTTTAAATCATAAAGAGAGCATTTCATTAATCACCAAAACAAAATCATACATCAGACATAGCAACCATCCCTGCGGAGAGGATTCAGATGCCGCCAAATCGGGGGCAGACAAACCCGAGCAGGGATAGACCGAGCAGCCACAGAAACACCAATACTCTCTTGGGTAACAATTCCGAGTCTTCCCCGAGCCGTCCCCCAATCACTGACGCATCCAAATTTATCTTCATGCACCGTGCAGAACAGAAGTATAAGATGTGAGTAGAGTAAATATAATCAATCAAAAAATTTAGATGTACATGTATGTAAATTCTGTCAAAACTAAATTTGAAGTAACTTAGAATGTTTTGAAAATATACTATTTTTTAGCAATTTAAAAGACTATTAGATTCATTTACCATATTGATTTTAAAGAATCAATACTAATACATTTATATTAATATTTTCTAAGTTTCCATATTGAAAATATGAAAATTGGAAAAACATTAGCATATTAATCAAAACACGAATGGGTCCATGACATGTGTATTTGTTTTTTTTTTTAACTTTTTAGATACAAAAAACTTGAAAAAAAAGAATCAACACTTTCAAGCTCAGAGGCAGCTGATCCTGTCTACAGTTTCTCACTGTGACAATCCTTGATAGGCTGCTTGAAACATTAGTGCATATACAGCTGTGGAGTTCATGACTTTTAAGTATTACTGTCTCTAGTACTTTTTGGACAAGTCTCATAATGCTCAAAAGACATGGACAAATGTGGCCGGCCACATTGAAATTGTGAAGATAACAAGTGATTTCTTTTTCTTACTTGTAGAGTTGCAGTCATTTATCTGTTTTTAATATATTCTTTATCTAATTTTAACCGAAGCATTTTTCGGATTAGAGGGCGAAAAAAATATGACAAGGTTAGTTGCATACTTTCTTTTTTGTTTTGTTTTGTTATCATCACCCAAATCTCATTTCACTTGGTCGAATATGCAATTCAACGAGATTTGGAGCAGATTAGATAGATTCTTAATCTGCTTTGAATGGAATACTAGATTCCAATGCTCACAACGGGGATTGCAAAGGGTCTTCTCTGACCACTGTGCAGTTTTATTGGCTGATGAACTTCAGGACTGGGGTCCAAAGCCATTTAGAATCTTCGAATCCTAGTTCCATAAAAAGGCTTTTGTCTCTATGGTTGCCAAGCACTGGAAGGACTGCAAAATACAAGGCTGGGGGGATATGTTTTGCTGAAAAGATTACAAGGCCTAAAGTCAAAGCTAAAAGAATGGAAATCTCAAGGCATTGTCGACTGGAAACAAAAGATCAAGTTGGTGGAGATTCAACTAAAAGGCCTTGATGCACAAAGGGAGTCAGGGTTGTGAATGAGAGTCATCACCAAAGATGTAAAGTTTTGAAGGGGAAGTTAAGTAAGTTCTACTTAAGAGAGGAAGAGGACCCAAGACAAAAGTCAAGATTATTATGGATACAAAAAGGTGACTGTAACTCAAGTTACTTCCATGAAAAAATGAATCCAGACAGAAAAGGAACTTTATAGGCCAACTAATTAAAGAGGGTTTTATTCTAGTGGAGCCTGAGTAGATGAGAAAGGAGATTTTTAGATTCTTTTAAGATAATTTCAAAGAACCAATGAAGCACACACCTACTTTGGAGGGTAACTCTGAAAACTTCTTAGTATTAAAAGTATAAAGGATTTGGAGAAAGACTTTGAAGAAGAAGAGATTTGGGAAGCAATCTGTTCATGTGATGGGAGTAAGGCTCCAGGGCCTGACGGCTTTAAAACCAGCTTCATAAAGATGTTTTGGGATGTAATTAAAGACGATGTGATTAGGTTTGTGAAGGAATTCCATGCCAATGCGAGACTTGTGCATGGAATCAACTCTTCTTTCTTAGTTCTTATCCCAAAGGTGGAGCTCCCAGAAAGTTTGTTTGCTTACAGAGGTATCAGTCTAGTCTCCTCAACATATAAAATCCTATCCAAAGCAATGGCAATCAAATTGAGTAAGGTGATGAATGAAGTTATAAGTGAGAATCAGACAGCCTTCACCAAAGGGAGACATATATTAGATGGGGTGCTTACTACAAACGAAATCATACACGATTGGAAATGCAAAAGAAAGTAAGGCATTGTTCAGAAACTGGACTTCGAGAAAGCTTTTGAGTCTATAAACTGGTCTTTCATTTTGGATATGATGGACAATATGGGTTTTAGTCAGAGATGAAGGAAGTAGATATTTGAATGCTTGTCATCAGGGAAGGTTTCTATTCTAGTAAATGAGTCAGCCACAAAGGAATTCTCCATGGAAAAAGGCCACACAAGGGGACACCTTATCCCCATTTCTATACAACATTGCTGTTGAAGGTTTGAATGAGCTACTTATGAGGGCATATGATTTGAAGATCATTAAAGGAACAAGACTGGGAGTTTATGGGCTAGTTGTATCTCATCTCCAATTTGCAGATGACACAATACTCCTCTATGAAGCTGACAAAGTTGAGCTGGTAAATTTAAAGAGAATTTTGAGATGTTTTGAGTTTGTATCAGGCTTGAGGATAAATTTTCAGAAAAGTATTATGTGTGAGGTTGGTGTGAATGAGGGATTTCTTACTGAGATAGCCCAAATCATTAAGTACAAAACTCAAAACCTACCAGTAAAGTATTTAGGTTTATTATTAGGAGCAAATCCTAGACATGTGGAACCTTGAGGGGTGGTGTTAGACAAAGTAAAAGCAATGTTAGCATCTTGGAAAAGGAAGACACTGTTAATAGGAGGAAGACTTAATTTATTAAAATCAACCTTGTCAAATATGCCTATCTATTATCTTTCTTTGTTCAACAAAAGAGGTGAACAATCAGATTGAGAAAATTCAATGAAGGTTCTTATGGGGTTGAGAAGAAGGAAAAAGGAAAGCACACTGTGTAAGCTGTAACAAAGTGACTAGAAACAAGAGTAAGGGTGGGCTTGGAGTGACTCCCACAGCAGTAATGAACAAGGCACTACTAACAAAGTGGTGGTGGAGGTTTTCACAGGAAAAGGAATCATTGTGGAGGAAGGTGGTACGCCACAAATATATATATGGTGAAGGTGATTGGCTTCCTGGGGAGGTGAAAAGCAAAGCATGTTCAAGTATTTAGGTTAATGTACTAAAGGTGGGGAAAGATCAAGGGATTGTTAAGGACACTCTACTGAAGAATCTAAAATTCAGGCTAGGTGATGGGAAAAGCATACTTTTTTGGGTAGATGCATGGTTTAGGGAGGCCCCTCTATTCTGTTGCTTTCCCAGACTGTTCTCTCTATCCCTGCAAAAAGCAGAATTCATTGCAGAAATGAAGGGTGTTGGAAGTTCTTTGAATTTCAATTATAGGAGACATCTTTGAGCTTGGGAGGAAGAGGAGCACGCCAAGATGTTAAAGCTGATTGAGCCCTTCAACCTAAATCCAACAAAAAATTATGCTTTGTTTTGGAAACTTGAACTGGATGGGTCCTTCTTTGTGAAATCCTTTTGCAACCACAATAGCCTAAGGGATGATCAGGGCCCTTCCATCTTACACAAGTGTTGGCAGGTAAAAGTTCCTCTGAAATTTGCTATTTTTGGATAGTTGGCCATACAAGAATCGATCAAGTCTAAGTTATTTCTTAGATCTAGGAACTGCCTCCCTCAAGGTAGTGACATTCTATGTGGGCTTTGTCAGAGTTCGGAAGAAGACTCTAATCACCTTCTACTCACATGTAGAGTTGCTTGGTTATACTAGAGTTCCATCATCAGTTGATGGGGATTGCAATGGGTTTCTCTAGGCAACCTTCAGACAAATGCTCAGTGGTGGATGAGCATGAAATTCAAGAATGCAGAGAAGTTCTTATGGGAGGCTCTATTCATGTCAACAATATGGCAGATTTGGAAGGCTAGAAATGCTTTTCTATTCAACAAGGTAGAAGTCATGTGGATTGACGTTGTGGACAGTGCAAAACTACAAGCTGCATTATGGGTGAAAGCCAATTGTCCTAATACTCCTTTCTCAATCAATGATATTCTGTATTCTTTAGAGGGGGTCGGAGGAGCAGTTTACAGTTATAGTGGCTTTCAGGTGTAGCCATTGTAGTGGGTACCTTGCTAGCTATACTGGTTTTAGTAGTCTCGGTTGCCCTTTTCTTGCTTGGTGAGGTTTAGTGCTTTCAAGTTGTTTCCTGGAAGCAAAAACCTATCCCTAGTTGTAATTTTGTTTCCTTATTAATGAATTTTCGCAGTTCATAAAAAAAAAACTTCTGATCCAAGTAATAACAAGTTTTATTCAAGCCATTGCTACAGTAATCTTTCTATTAATACTTGTGTGTCATACGTGAGCTTATACATGTTTGTTTCTTTTCGTTTCATTCGAATCAAAGGGCCAACCTGGTGGACCCTTTGATCAAACTCCAAAGTATAATTGGTCTTATATTTACAAACACGCATATATATATATACACATATATTATACATAGCCTGTAGATGTTCTCATGACGGACCTAGAGACGAGCGGGGCCACTGTCTCTATTGAATTTGACAATTTTTACTATTTTTAAAATTTATTTACTTGTATTTATTTGAACATAGATTGCAAATGTAATACAAATCGACTCATGAAAGCCTGACTGATTTGATTCTGGGATTTGATTATAGGATTTTTTTGATTATTTTGTCTATGCCTAGCTTCATCTATGTCCATACATACATACAGTCATATGTCCATACACACACCCACATACATATATATATATATATATATATATATATATATGTATTTAATATGACTATCTGGTAAAATTAAACTTATTATGTAAGCTAGAGGAAATCTTGTTGGCCTTTTGGCTATAGTCAATTGTTCGCGATACTAAGAAGAAAACTATGATGAAAAAACTTTGCTATCTTCCAAGGGTAATCTCATAAACTAAATACTAAAAAATAATCTAATCCAAGAGAGATTAAGACCTTGAGGAGGAGTGTACTGCTGATAAATTACGTGCTTCTTTTTAATTTAGCCCATATTAGTTAATTATTTGAGAAGTCAATTAATTAAGATCATCAACGATATCCCTTCCTTAACGGTTTGAAGTTTTCACAACGTATGTAATTCTCACAACTTTCAAAATTAGTTTTTTATTTTATTTTATGTTATGTAACTTATTATTTTCCCTCAAAGGTCTGAATTTTTTTCTTATATTTTATACGGCCTGCCTTGTCTTTCAGCAGCTTTTATAGCATATCTAGTGAAAACTTAGCTTTTCTAATTAAGTTTAATGAATTATGATGCATGGTACTTTGCTTAAATTTTCTAATATAGCTTTTTTCTGTGGGACTTCTCAACTATTTTGTCCCTGCCACAATTTTGGACTTCTCAACTCTTATTAAAAATTTTCTTTGTTATTTTACTTTTGCAGTGAATGGAAGTTTTCTAATAATGGAGTTCTGGAATAGCAAAGAAGTCTAGGACTCCAAACCCTTATTAACAGGGAAGTTCGCAAATTCATGAAACCTCTCTCTCTCTCTCTCTCTCTCTCAAGCGGACGTCATAGTTGGAATTAGACTATCGGAAGGGGAACTTCGCAGCTAATTACATGCTCAGCTTTTATATATACATCAAGAAAGCTAGCTAAGATCATCAGCGATGATACAACTATTTATTTATATCATCTAAAGACTGACTTCAAGAACCAAGCAAAGAATAAATAAAAGGCAATTGCAAAATTGTTCTTAATTGCTTGATTGACTATCTTCAATGATTCAGAATTTGAATCTTAGCATTGTTATTGTGTTTTCTAGCAAATCCATGGATTTTTTTTTTCCTTAAAATTTGGACGTCTGCTTTGTCCTTCAGCAGATACTAGCTTTGAAGCATCTAGCTGGAAATGCGGCTCTCCTAAGTGACTTCATGATGCTGCTTTAATTTGCTTCAATTCTCTGGCACAAGACTTTTTATTTTTCATTTTTTCATTTTTTTTTTCTAGAATACACATAGAAATCAATATCTCACGGTCCCACCCCAATCTGGTCTTTCAAAATCTTTTGTCAAGAACTTGCCTAATATGGGAGAATCGATTACTTTGCACCCTAATACTATGTAGTTCCACGGATTTTGGAGCCATTCTGAATCTTTATTGGGCATGGTGGATAAGAGTATCAGACTTCAACTCAGAGGACATTGATGAATATATGCTTTGACAAGGGCATCCTGTGTATGTTTTTCCAATTATTAAGTTTGAGTTTCTGGTTCTCTTTTAATTGTGATGTTTCATCAAAATAAATTATAGAAGTTTCACATGTAATTAATGGCGGACCCAAGATTTTGGTAGGGGTGGAGGGAGCGAAAAAAAAATTTTTGGTTGATAAGAGGATTAAGAAAAATATTTTAATTTTTGAGGGATTTATACACTATATAATATTCAAAATATTCAAAAATTTACAAAGGTAAAGGAAAATTTAGCAATTTTTGGGGGCAATACACTATATTATATATGAAATATCTAAAAATTCATAGGATATAATAGAGATTTTCAAAACTTTGGGGGACCGTAGCCCCAACCTATCTCCCCTCTGTCCGCCACTAAACAAGATTAATTCTAAGATAATGTAACGAATACAATAATATTCGAGATTTTATATATTAATATCAAATTTTTTTTATACAAAACAACATTTAAATAAAAGTAAATGACAAATTACAACAATCTTAGTTATTGTTTTATGTTTTGAAATATTTGCAAAATAGTTTTATTGTCTACTGTTTTGAATATACCCCTTTCAATGTATGATACCAAGCAATCATTCATCCACTCGTCTCCCATGTGATTGTGTAATGGAGTCTTAATAATTTTCATTGCAGAAATAATCTCTCAATTGATGCAGTTGCAACTGGTAAGATCAATGTCAACTTTACAAGCAAATAGACTAATAGATAGACATTATCCTTCTTCGTTTGAACTAACTTTTGAGCAAGTCTACCAATCTCTATTACTTCTAAAATTGATCATTAAAGCTTACATCTAGATTGTAGATTTCAAGTTAATTATTAAATACCATAAGCTCAAGTGGAGAAAAATCATTAAAATAAAACTCAACAAAATATAAAATAGGTCGGGTTAAAAAAAAAAATTTCTCCAAATTTTAGGGGCAGCCGCCTACCCTCGGCCCTTGGTGGTCCGCCCCTGCATGTAATCTCTCTTGGTTTTCACATCTGATCATGACTCAGTATTTCTTTTCCAATTTTTTGTGTTTCTTCTTCTTCTTCTTTTTGTTTTAACTTCAAAACTTAGGAAATATAATTCTTGTTGAGATTTTTAATACTTCTATTGACAGTTGCTTGCTTTTTAAGAGGTCTTCACAGAATCATCCGAATTTCATGGAGAAAATCTATGGTTTTACGCACTTGCACTATTTTAGGAGTCGTAATACCATCTTTAATTTAGATTCTTTTGGAGACTTCTAACCGGATTTTAGATTATATAATTAACGAAGAACATAAGTCCATGTCGGAAAGAAATCAAGAACATTGACTCCATGGTGACTCAATGATCTATTGATCTTTGTTATATTCACAAACCTTTGATCAACTTGTGGACTTTTAAATCTGCTCTGGCTACTTTCAGTGAGCTATGGTTCTAGTTCACATTTCTCAAACGATGTTCAGCTTGACAGCCATGCATGAACAACTCTTTTCTGTGTCATAGTTACAAAAATACAAAGCAAGAAAAGTTAGGGAGACTGGAAACAAAAAAAGCCGTCGAAAAATATAAGGGAAACGGGAAGCAGGAAAACAATTAGGAATCGATTGAAAAACTTAATAAAATCTTAGTAAGAAACTTTTACAAAACATAAAGGAAACTTTTAAAAAACTTAGTGGAAATATTTGAAAATTTTAGAGAAAACCTATATTAAGAATTAAATAAATACTTAGTTGGAATTTAAAGGGGGAAATGTATGAAACTCAATACTTTAAGTTTTCAAATAGTTTCCACAGAAATTCCCAAGAGTTTTCGTAACGCCTCTTAAGCATACCCGTTAATTATCCCAAAAGTATTTTAAACAATTTCCACTAATGGCTTAAACTTATGCCTTTTTTAAACTGTGTTGGGCTTCACACTAAAAAAAAGTGACTTTTTAGAACTAACTTAAGCTTGAAAAAACCCATTTAAAAAAAGTGACTTTTTAAAACTAGCTTAAGGTTATTGCTTATGGTTTTTTTAAGGAGTAGTCCAAACACCCTCAAAATATGATAGAAGAACAAAAACCTATCTATACTTTTATTTATACTACACTATATGCAAATGTAGTGGGAGGCTCACATGTCTCCAAAAATCAATCCGTATTTTTCTAAAAATCCTAAAAAACTATGATACCGCGTGACATACCTAACTCCTCCAATCAATCAAGCTCCTCTCACCCTCTCTTATAAAGGAAAACAAAAAAAATTAATAATTAAACAAAAAATTAATCATAGAAAATATTTAAAGGAGTGAAATAACTGATAAGGAAACACAAAATTAACTACATATTTATAGTATCCTATATGCAAATGTAGTGGGATTCTCCAAACTCAAAATGATGACCAAACTATTTCATTAGAAGGAAAAAAAAGGGCGAAATGCCTTCATAAATCTAAGAATAGAAATCTTACTAATTCTGTGCATAGCACGGGCATAACGCTAGTACTATACTATATACAAATGTAACAGGAGGCTCACATGCCTCCAAAAATCAATCCATATTTTTCTAAAACTTCTAAAAAAATTTACAATGCCACGTGGTATACTTAACTCCTCCAACTAATCAGACTTCTTTTTCCCTCTCTTATAAAGAAAAACAAAAAAAAAAGTAATAATTAAACAAAAAATTAATCATAGAAATATTTAAAGGAGTTAAATTATTGATAAGGATACACAAAATTAACTAAATATACTATAGTATATGCAAATGTAGTGGGAGACTCACAGTCTTTCAAAAATCAATCCGTATTTTTCTAAAAATCCAAAAAAAACTACGATGTCACGTGATATATTTAACTCTTCCAACCAATCAAACTCCTCTTTCCCTCTCTTACAAAGGAAAACAAAAAAATTAATAATTAAACAAAATATTAATCATGTAAAATATTTAAAGGAGTTAAATTACTGATAAGGAAACACAAAATTAACTAAAAGCAAAAAAGCCAATCTATGGAAATTAAAATAAAAAACTAAAGGAAACAAAATCTGCAAAATTGCTTGCTGAAAAAAACCAATCAAATTTAATTGCCGACCTTCCCTCCCTCCCTTTCCTAAATAGAGAAGTAAAAAAAACCTAATAGCAAGAGATTAAAAACCCCACTCAAGCTGGTCAAGAGAAATCTCTACAATTCTTACAACCACAACAGCCACTGCCAAAGTAGCCGAGCAACAGCCAAATAAGAAACAAATACTCCGGTCATAGAACCAGTGAACACACAGAAGTTAGTCAATCTCTCTCTCTCCTTTCTCTTTTGTATAACATATAGATATCTCAGTACCCCTTTCTCTATTTTGTTTTTGTGTGTGTAGCAGTGAAAAATACCTAAATAAAATTCCAGTCAAAGGCTCAAGCAGAAGTTTAAAAAAAATCCAGAATTGAAAAAAAAATCCCGACAACTGACTCTAGCTGAGATATGGATCCGGCCAAGTAGTATGCGATCATCTCTCCGAAGGAGTTGCTTGCGGTCAAATCAAAATACAATTGTGACAACGTCAGCGTGAGCATGAGCATGTCAATTTTTTGTGCTTTTATTACTTTCTATTACTTTGTTTTGTTCATGCTGTGTATGGTTTTTTATGTAGGAATTCAACAATCTCCTCAGTTGAAATTCTGGCCGAAAAGAGAAGGCGAAACCGATGAAACGGAACATAAACAAGCAGTACCCAAGCATATGTCGTGAGTCCGCTGACCTTTTCATTTGTTGCATCAACTTGGCAAAGGAAAGAAAGTGGGGTTGCAGAACCCATTGCAGCCATTATTTGCATGTATTATGTATGGATCGTTATTGTATATATATATATATAATTATACACGTTCACACGCATATGTATTCCTTTGACGAATAAATTTTAGTTTTGTCTCCTTTGGGTTTGGGTTTGTGTTGTGTTGTGCTATGCTGTGTGCTGCCTATATCTTTTCTCTCTTACCTTCTCAGTTTTCATTCTTGACAGTGGCTACGAATCTCACAGCTCAGCTTATACTCAGTTACCCTATTAGTTCTGTTTGGCTTCTAGGGAAATGGGATTTTCAATTTGATTCACCTCCAGCCAGTTTTCTATGGGTTGCATTTTGTCATTTCACTGCCATTGATCGGTAATAAATCATAATTCATCATGCCTATGTGTCATAGGCTACTCTTGAGGACCTCATGATGCCCCATTCCGGTGCCTAAATGCCCTCGTCAAAGGGGCCAAGGAGTGCTTAACAAATGCTCAAGGGGTTACCCAAGCAATGTCCAACCAGCCAGTAAGTAGCCATGCAGCGCAACCTGCCAGGCAGCCAACCAGCATGCCCAGTGCCTGCGCACCCAGTGCCCTGCCTGCCTGCCTGCAAGCCCATGCACCCACACTCAGTGCCCAGCCAACCTGTCAAACCTTCGGCCTGATGTTTCTCATTGATCCGAAAGACATTTAGGGTCAGGTCTTTTTGTATAAATAGCTTAGGACATGTAGTTTCTCGTTCTCTAAGCTTGTAATTTTTAGATTTTCTGCCTAGGCATTATGACTCCTTGGCCATTTTGATGTTTTCTCTTGTCAATCTTGAAATGGTTTAGAATGCTATTATAGGGGGGTACATGTCTTAACCACTTCCTAGCTGTTGAATTTGTAAAGCCTTTAAGCTTTTTCTTACTTGCTTTCAAGTATTGTAAGCGTTGTAAATATTGTCTTTCAATCAATGAAAATGTTCATTTTTCAATGTCATTAGTCTTTTTTTTTCTATGCAACCGCTGTAACTTGTGGGGGTCTTATAAAGACTTGTAGCTTTGCAGGCTTGCTTGAGGGGTGTGGCAAGGGCCATGCATGGACTTTCCTAGATGGCTGCAGACATACTTGGCCCTCAAGGGTTGTCCTGTGATAGTTGGTATTAGAGTCACAATGAGACCCATAGCCTAGCAGTTTTCTGGCAACTTTGGTGCTTGAAATAACTTCAACATAGTGACTCAAGCACAGAGAATTGAGATATTGGAGGGTAAGGTGGACAGATTTGCGCGAGTGGCCTACGTTTGGAAGAAAGATTGAGGGCACTAGAGCAGAGGGGTGACACTGGGACTTCCTCTAGCATAAGCCCAACCGGGGATGTCGAAGCTCTTCAACATCCCAGTTATGATGACGATGTTCGACGTGCCCCGTCTGTAGGTGTCGAAGCCTAGGCTTACGGGGGTGCCAAAGGAACTTGATAACTTTTTCTTCGACATGGAATAATATTTCAAAACTGTTCGTGTTGAGGAGGAACAGAAAGTTTCTTTGGTCTCAATATATCTCAGAGGTGATGCCAAGCTTTGGTGGTGCACCAAATACGATGAGATTCAGCAGGGGACCTGCACAATAACAACATGGGAGGAGCTAAAGAGAGAGCTCAAACAACAGTTCTTTCCTGAGAATGTGGAGTACAATATTGTAAGCACCCCATTTTTGCCCGCTCGGCAATGTCCAGTCTATCCAGACTTTTGTTCAAGTTAATATGGACATATTTCAATCTAAATAAACTTTCCAAGTCTAATCCCGTCAATGGATTGCTTCGGGGGCCCTTTGGGCCCAAATAGAGGCAAATGACCAAAATGCCCTCAGAGGCATTGTTCGGTCTAATTCCGATAAGCACGTCTTTCTGAAAAGGGTAAGTCCCCTTTCCAATTCCAATTCTAATTAAATCCGGCACACTCGAGAAAGTTGATTCCTCGAGGCTGTAAGTCCATCCTGTCCGGCACATTTTCGATAGTTTTTTAGAACGGTAAGTCCCTTCAAACATGTCGATCGAGATGAGACCCCAAGTCCCCGAGATGGTAGAACGGTTCACCTTTGGCGCCTGCTAGCCTGCCAATGTAGAAATGTCCGTTTCAGCACGCCTTCGGAGAAAGTTGATTCCTCAGGCGCTAAGTCCACTTAGTAACTTCCAGAGATTAGGCAGTATCTGGAATGATCCCGACCCGTTAGAGTAACGAAAATACTCGTAAACATCGCAACCGTCAGAGTGACGGAAACACTCATAAACAGGTCGATATAGGGAATTGCCAGCAAACCCCTATATCACGAGACCACCCTCAGAGTGACGAAAACACTCAAAATCCTAGGTCAACACCGGTGCCTGCTAGCCCACTTCGGTAAAAAATAACCATACTGCCCCTAGGGCCACTTCTAGCACGTTTCTCGAGATAATACCTAAGTCCTCAGAACGATAAGTTTACCCTTCCAGGTTTGTCTTAAAGATAATTTGGCATGTTTAGGTGCCTTCCAGTTAGTTTCAAGCTAATTCTGAGACATTCTGGTCAAGATGACCATTTTGCCCCTAGGCATCCAAACGCCCTCGGAACCACACCAACTCTAGGTATCAAACCAGTAACCTCCCATGAATACTTTTATAGTATTCCCGACCTTCCATTATCTTTCCGGATCATTTCGAGTCAGTTCCGGCAATCTCGGTGCAAAATGACCGTTTTGCCCCTAGTAGGCCAGTCACCTTTTCTAACTACACCGGCTCTGCGTATCAAATCGATAACCACCTGGGACATTCTAAGTAATGTTTCCAAACCTCGAGTCTCCTTCCGGGACATTTCGAGTCCATCCCGGTAACTTTCCAACCCAGTTAACCGTTTTGCCCCTAATAGCCCAGTCAACCCTTCTAACACTTCTTATCATCATTTTTCAAGTCTACTACATTCAGGACACTGTTCTAAGTGCTCTTGTCCCTTTTTAGCCTTCCGGGCCAGTCCAGGCCCCTCAAATCATTCCTGGATCTTTCGGAGTCGCTCCTAGTGAAGCCAAACTAAAAATTACGTGGTAGTCACTAGTACAGGCGCCCAAATCTTTTGAAGATATGTTACTTGTCGGTCTTAAAACTTTCCTAAGTAGCTGGCACCACTTTTAGTGGCGCCATAAGGGTTTTTGGCTTGGCGCCACTGCAACAAGCGCCAGATCATTCCTCTCTCTATAAATACAGAGCCTCTTCCAGCGTGAAAGGGGTCTGCAAACTTAGCCTAAAAACTCGCCTCTTCGATATACAAAGCTTGTGGCCTCCCTAAACCCTAGTCTTCTTTAGGTTTTCCAAAACCCTAGCCTCCATACACAAACCCTAACACACATATACTCCTATACACTCAAACACTAGCCTCCAAAGCCTCTATTGAAGACTTGAAATGCTGCAACTCGAAGCTCTCGAAGACTGAAGCAAAGACCAAAGTAAAGCAAGGAAAACAATGCAAGCGAAACAAGGCAAATAAAAGAAGACGCAAGGTAGGTTTTCTCTTTATGTTTATGCAACTTCCCCCTCTCTCTTCTCTCTCTAAACCCACTTGGGTTTTCTTCTATTTTAATCCCCCATCATCTTCCCC
Organism: Euryodendron excelsum; assembly: GCA_033060915.1. Taxonomy (NCBI): domain Eukaryota; kingdom Viridiplantae; phylum Streptophyta; class Magnoliopsida; order Ericales; family Pentaphylacaceae; genus Euryodendron; species Euryodendron excelsum. The sequence continues at coordinate 20,153,509 of CM065387.1, forward strand.
CTCTTTTTTGCATGCTTGAAACAAGGGACTTCATGATCCATGTGTAGAATTAGGCTACTGAAAGTCACCGTGTCGGGGGCTTTCTTTAAGTCTAACAGGAGACCACGTTGGTTCGGCCCCCTTGATTATGTGGTGAAGCCTTAACCTTGTATGTTCATGACCCCATCTTGCATTGTGCATATCATGATCTTGCATTCCTCCAAAATTTATTTTCCAACTTGTTTTCAAAACTTGTGTTAAAATTTTTTTCTTTAAAACTTGTTTTCAAAATCACAATCCTAAGGTGATTTTAGCCTTTCCATGGCTAAGGTTGCTTTAGGAAAATGTTACATTTAAAGTGACCGATATGGTCCATATTTTCAAATTATTGTTATTTTCAAAACCACTATCTTAAAGTGGTTCTAGCCTTCTAATGGTTAGAATTGCTTTAGGAAAGTGAGATATTTTTATGAACTTTCTAAAAACTCTCTTTTCAAATCTCTCTTTCTAAAAATTTCTTTTCCAATATACTTTTTGAGAACTCTTTCCCATCTCCTTTCCAAAATTATTTTCTAAAATCTCCTTTCAAAAAATCTATTTTTCAAAACTTCTTTTCAAACTCCTTTCTAAAAAGTTCTCCTCCAAATTCACTTTCTAAAAACATTCCTTAAATTTCCTTCCAAAAAACCCTTTCTAACGATCTCTTTCCTAAAAACTCTTTCCTAAAAGCTTCTTCCAAAATCTTCTTTCTAAAACTCCTCTCAAGTCCACTTTTCAAAAACTCCTTTTTAGAATCTCCTTCCAAAAATCTTCTTCCTTAAAAACTCACTTTCCAAAAATCTCTTTCCTTAGAGTCTAAGTCAAGCCTTAGAGCCAACAATTAGAAAACCCTAATTTTCCTTTCCAAAAACATAATTTTCAATCTTGCCTTAAAACCTAAGTTTCCAAAACCTCCCCTTTTACATCAAAATCATAATTTTCCAAAACCTATTTTCTACATCAAAACTAGGGTGTTCCAAATCTAGGATTTCTAAAACTTCATCTTTCCAATTCCACGTCAAATCCAATCTTCCCTTTAGGAAACCAAATCCAATCTCCCATTTAGGAAACTAGATTCTATCCTCCGTTTTTGGAAACGAAATCAAATCATCTCTTTTTAGAAACAAAATCCAATATTTTGTTTTAGGAAATAGGAATCTCAATCCTTCCTAATCTAAATCTTTCCTAATTCAACTTCTTCCCAATCTCATACCTTCCTACACTTTAAGTTTTCAAAACTTAAACTTTTAAATCTTTCCTAAATTTCAACCCTTTTCTAATTCCAACTTTTCTAAATTTCGACTTTCCAAATCTAAGTTTTCAAACCTTTCTTAAACTCAAACCTTTCCTAATTTCAAAAATTTCTAAAACTCAAACTTTGAATCTTTTTAAAAATCCTAAACTTCCTAAATTCCAAATCTTTTTCAAATTCAAAACTTTCTTAAGTTAAAACTTTCTTAAAATGAAACATTTCCTATTTCAAAACCTTTCTTATTTCAAAACTTTCCTAAATCGAAACTTTCTTAAAATGAAACTTTCCTAAAATAAAATTTTCCTAAAATGGAACTTTCTTAAAATGACACTTTCCTATTTTGAAACTTCCCTAATTCGAATTTTTTCTAAATCCAATCTTTTGCTAATCTTCAAAGTCCAACACTCAAGTCAAATCTTTTCTAGAACCCTTCCAAGTCGAGTCAAAATCTTTCTTAAATCTCAAGGCTTTTCTAAGTCTCATCTTTCCAAAGTCTAGTTTCCCTAAAACCAAGCTTTCCAAAACCAATTTTTTCAAATCTTCCAATCAAAGTTCAATATCTCAATCTTTCAATCCAAATTCCAATTTAATTTCTTTTCCCAATCAAACCTTCTACTTTCTATCAGACTCTTGTCCGAACTACGACTGATCTGATTCCTCCAAAGGGATACGTAGGCAACCCTCATGAGTGCGGTCATAACCTTTTCAAATCTCCAATTCCATAATCTATTTCCAAACTTCTAATTCTAAAAATCTATTTTCAAATCCTTAATTTCAATTTCTAAACTTTCTTTCCAAATTCGAACTTCAATTCTCCTTTTCTAAATCTATTTCTAAATCAAATCTTTCTATTGCACTTGCATATCATGCATCATGATGGTTTCTTTTAAAAAAAATTTTTTCTAGAGTGGATAGTATTGGACATGCATTAGTTAAAGATTCTAATAGGTGAATCTAGGATGAATAGACATGTAGGTACTGCAAGGGTGGGATAGGGTGATGGCTTAGTGCATCTTCCCTACATGTAACCAACCTCCGAACCTAGGATCACTGTTTTTGAAAGACCAAATGGAGTTATTTTCAAAAAATGGCTCAAATATTTTTAAAGGTTGCCAAACAACCTGTTTTCCTAAAAAATCCTCTCTTGAGGAAGTATTTTCAAAATCATTTTCTGAAACCCTAAGTGTAATCTTCGTATTGTGGTTAGTTTTTAGGTGACTTAACTCACCTTAATCATATTAGGTGGCGACTCAAAATTGCTTTTCAAAAGCCCTTTATTCAAATTAATTTTTTAATTCAAACCTAGTCGCACTCATTCTTCTAAGAGAATGAGTTCTAACGAGAGAGTACAGTATTTTTTCTGCTTGTGTGTGTATTCCTTAAGTGCGAAAAATCTGAGCGTGACAAATACCAGGCGTGCTCTATGCAAGTTGGCACACACGAGTACCATCAGAGACTACGTCAAGCAATTCTCGATCCTAATACTTGACATTTGTGACATGTCAAAGAAAGACAAGTTGTTTCACTTCCAAGAAGAGCTAAAACCATGGACTAGGATAGAGTTACACGGTCTGAAGGTGCAAGATTTGTCTAATGCCCAAGCAGCCGCTGAATGCCTAGTGAACTGCGTTGTGGAACCACAATGCCAACAAGAGAGGGGTTCTTTGAGCAAAAGTAGGGGAGACAGCAAGTCCCACGGGCACAACAAACCCAAGAGTGGGGGAGCCAACAGGGGGTCTTCATATAAGAGAGACGGAAGTAGAAACAAAAACCACAACAACAACTACTCCAATGGCGAAGGGAAGGACTCACATAGAGGCATAGTGGGAAGCATGGTTCGAGGACGGGCTCCAGAGTAGAGGCATTTTACATGGTGAATGTAGTGAAAAAACAAGTTTACAGCTCTAAGGTCAAGAAGGGTAACAAAGTTGATTCCAAGCGTAGACAGATTGAGGAGTTGGAGAATCCCACTGAAGGGAATAAGAAGAAGGTCACCACCATGGGGCTCGTGTTTGTCGACATCAAGGTCAACGGCAAGCCCATCTGTGCACTTATAGACACTAAGGTCACCCACAACTTTGTGGATGGTACGAAGGAGGAGAGACTGGGCTTGTCCTTGGATAAGGACACTAGTTAGATTAAAGCAATGAATTTGGCTACCCAACCAGTACATGGTAATGCCAAGTCAGTCGTTGTTAAGGTAAGCTCGTAGGGGCGGCATATAAATTTCACAGTAATGCCCATGGATGACTTTTAAGCTATCCTTGGGTTAGAATTCTTAAGGGAGACCATGATAGCAGTGATGTCATACAACCACATCATGTGTATAATGGGAAAGAAGCCATGCCTCATTCCCACCATGTTGACTAACAACACTGAAAAGTTCATTTTAACCATATAGTTAAAGAAAGGGGCTAAGAGACATAAACCAACATGGATCGATACCCTATCTATTGAGGAGTTTCTAGAGGCAGGACCTATTCCCAAATCCATTAAGAAGGTCTTGAAAGAATTCAAAGACGTAATGTCTGAAGAACTTCCCAAGAGACTTCCGCCTAGGAGGAGCATAGATCATGAGATTGAGCTCTTATCAGGGGAAAAACCCCCAGCATGTGCACCATACAAGATGGCCATTCTAGAGTTGCAAGAGTTGAGGAAGCAGCTCTCTGAGTTGATTGAATCGGGTTTCATATGGCCTTCCAAAGCACCCTATGAAGCACTTATGCTGTTTCAGAAAAAGCATGATAATAATTTAAGGATGTGTATTGACTATAAAGCTCTCAACAAGATTACCACCAAGAACTGGTATCCTTTTCCCTTTATTACAGATTCATTTGATCAGTTGAGCCAAGTAAGGTATTTCTCGAAGTTAGATTTGCGATAAGGCTACTATCAGGTGAGAATCAAGGAGGGAGATGAAGCAAAGACGACGTGTATCACTCGGTATAGATCATTTGAGTTCTTGGTAACACCGTTTGGCCTCACGAATGCACCAGCCACATTTTTTACTCTCATAAATGAAGTGTTCCAGGAGTATTTGGACAAGTTTATGGTAGTGTACCTGTCGCACCTCAATTTTTCTTACTCAAGAAAACACAAATGAGAAAAACACGATGCTCTCTCGTTAGAACTCATCCTCCTAAAAGAACAAGTGCGATTAGGTTTAAACTAGAAATTGATTTGAATAAGGGCTTTTGAAAAAGATTTGGAGTTGCCACCTAACTTTGTTAAGGTGAGTTAGGTCACTTAAAACTAAGTGCAATCCAAAGATTAAACATAGAGTTTTTGAAAAGGTTTTGAAAACTTCCTCAAAAGAAGGTTTTTGGATAAAACAAGTTGTTTGAAAACCTTTGGAAAGATTTGAGCCCTTATTGAAAATTACTCCGTTTTGGTCTCTCAAAAATAGTGATTCTAGGTTCGGAGGTTGGTTACGTATAGGAAAGATATCTTAAGATCATCACCATATCCCGCCATTGTGGTACCATGTCTATTCAACCTAGGTTCACTCAATTAGAATCTTAAATTAACAAATGTCCACTTATATCCACTTTGAAAAAAATTTTAGAAAGAAACTTGATATGATGCATGACATATAAGTGCAAGAAAAATATTTGATTTTGAAAATAGCTTTGAAGAAAAGAATTGAAGTTTAAAAGAGGTTGTGGAAATTAAAAACTTAAAAAAGTTTATAGAATTAAAAATTTGAAAAGGGTTATGGAAATTGAAATTTTAAAAAAGGTTGTAACCGCACTCATAAGGGTTGCCTACATATCCTTTTGTTGAGAATAATGTCAGTCATAGTTTGGACTTGAGACCTGATTGAAAATAGATACATTGAGATCATGTTTGATTTGAAAAGAGACTTTAGTGGTCTTTGAAAATTTTGTTTTGAAAAGAATTTGATTTGAACTTAGATTTGACGATTTGAAATCGAGCTTTGATTTGAAATTGACTTTGATTCAAAATCGAACTTGGAATGGACTTTAATTTGAAGTTGAACCTGATGATTTGAAATTAACTTTGGACTTGATTTGGAAAGATTGATTTGAACTTTGAAATCATCTTGACTTGAAATGAATTTTGAAAACCATCTTGGTTTTGGATTTGAGTTTTAGAAAAGAGTTGCAGCTTCCTAATTTTAAGGTTAGGGTTGAACTAAGGCTTAGGTATCCTAGGACTTAGGAAACCTAGGGTTGAAGTATGTAATTGAAATAGAAAAGTTTGATTTTAGAAAGCTTTAAATTAAGAAGGTTTCAAATTAGGAAAGTTTCAAATTAGGAAAGTTTCAAATTAGAAAAGTTTAGAATTAGAAAGATTTGAGTTAGGAAAGTTCATTTTTAGGAAAGATTCATTTTAGAATAGTTTCTTTTTTAGGAAAATTTTGAATTTGAAAATTTTTCATTATAGGAAAGATTGGAACTCAGAGAGATTTGAAATTTAGAAAGACTTGGAAGTATGAAATTTAGAAAGTCGAAATTTGAAAATGTTTGAAATTAGGAAAGATTTGATTTCTATTTCCTAAAGTTGAAGATTGGATTTTGTATTCAAAAATAGATGATTTGATTTTGTTTCTAAAATTGGAGGATTTGACTTGGTTTTCTAGATGGGAAGATTTAATTTGACATGGAGTTGGAAAGGTTGAGTTTTGAAAATCCTGGATTTAGAAATCTTTGATTTGGTGGAAAAAGGGGTTTTGGAAATCTATGATTTGATGTAAAAAAATAGTTTTGAAAACCGATGATTTGAGGCAACATAGAAAATCATGATTTCGAGAAAGGAATTACGGTTTCCTAACTATAGATTCTAGAGCTTGACTTGGACTTCAAGACAAAGAGTTTTTGAAAAGTACATATTTGAAAAGAGTTTTTGAGAAGTATATTTGCAAAACTATTTGGAAAAAGATTTGAATATGGTATTTTGCAAGTCTCTTGAATATCTCACTTTTCGAAAATGATTCTAATCATGAAAAGATTATAACCATTCTAAGATTGTGATTTTGACAACAACTAGAGTTTGAGACCCTAATATCGACTTTGATGGTCTTTTTGAATGTAACACTTTCTTAATACAACCCTAACCATGGAATACTTAGAATCATCTTAGAGTTGTGATTTTGAAAATAACTTAGGGTTTGAACTCAAATTTAGACCTTGATGGTCATATTAAATATAACACTTTCCTAAAACAACCCTAACCATGGAATAGTTAGAATCATCATAGGAGTGTGATTTTGAAAACAAGTTTAAAAGAAAGAGATTTTGAATACAAGTTTTGACAGAGAACTTTGATGCAAGTTTGAAAATAACTTTAAATGTAATTTAAATGCAATTTATGAACATGACAACCACAATGCGATAAGGACGTGAATATACAAGGTTGAGCTTCATCACATAATCAAAGGGGCTGAACCCACACTGTTTTAGGTCGAACTTGAAGAAAACCCCCAACATGATGACCTTCAACAATCCTTCCTAGGCATGAATTGGGGAGTTCCTTATTTCAAGCATGCAAGAAGAGGAGGTAGAAGATGAGGATTAAAATATAAGAAAACCCAAGTGGGTTAGGAGAAAGAAAAGAGAAAGGGATTACATAAAAGAAAATAGAAAACGAACCTTGTCTTCTTCTTACTTTATTTGCTTTGTTTTCTTTACTTGACTTGAAATTTGAGAGCTTTGAAGATGCATTACTTGGTCTTCAATGGATGTTTACAGGCTTGTATTTGAGTGTATAGGATGTATAGAGGCTAGGGTTTGAGGAGGCCTAAGAGAATTAGGGTTTTGAGGGAATTAGAGCTCTGTTTTCAGTGAGGCAGAGTTTTTGGACTGAATTTGTAAACCCTTTTCACACAGGGGGAGAGTCTGTATTTATAAGAAAACTGAATAGCAACTAGCGCCTGTTATAGTGGTGATAATGCAAATTTAACCTTGACGCCACTAGGAGTGGCACCAGGCCATTTATTGGCTTGACGCCACTACTAGTGGCTCCACCTTCTTTGGGAAGATTTTAAGGTGGTAAGAAATAGATATTTGACCCTTGAGACGCAAGGTAGAAGATTTGGGTGCCTGTCTTAGTGACTACCATGCAACTTTTAGCCTTGCTCCACTAGAAATGACTCCGAAAAGTTCGAGAATGATCTAGAAGGCCGGGGATAGACAAGAACCCTTGAAAGAGAGTCGTAGAGGTAAATGGCTTAAGAAACAATGCCAAGATAGTTGAAAAGGTTGACCAACCCACTAGGGGCAAAATAATTATTTGAATTGGAAAAACACCATAATGGACCCAGAGCGACCCATGAGAAGGCTTGGAGGTTAAAACCACTATGGAGAGTGTTCTAAAAGATTACCGGTTTGATTCCCAAAGCTAGTGTGGTCCTCGGAGATGATCAGCTGCCTAGGAGCAAAATGGTTATTTTGACTGGATGCTCTCGAAATCGATCCGGAAGGAAATGGAAGGCACTAGAATGTGCTAGATTATCCTTGGGACAATCTTGGAAGGGTGGACTTATCACTCTAAGGACATAGGTACTTTCTCGAGTAACGTGCCGAGGGGGCCCAAGGGGCAGTTTGGTCATTTTTCACAGGAGTGGGCTAGCAGGTACTAGTGTTGATTCGGGTTTTGAGTATTTTTAACACTCTGACGATGTGTGGTAAGTTGGTTTCCAAAGGTATCTCATCTTTCGGTAAATGTGTCACGGCCAAGAGGCATGTTTGGTCCCATGACATAAGGACTTTGTTGGTAATTCCCAATATCGACTTGTTTGCGTGTGTTTCTATCACTATGACGGTTGCGATGTTTGTGAGTGTTTTCGTCACTCTGATGGTGTGTGTCCATTTCAAATGCTGCTTGATCTCGGGAAGCTACTAGATGGTTTTATCTTCTAAGGGATCAGCTTTCTTGAAAGATATGTCGGATAACGGACATTCTACATTAGCGGGCTAGCAGGCCCCACAAATGAACTACGTTACTATCTCGGGGACTTAGGTTCTGTCCCGGTCAATAGGTTTGAAAGGACTTACTCTTCTGAGGAGTTTTCTTAAAAAACGTGTTGTACTGAATGGACTTACCATCTGAGAAATTAACTTTCTCGAAAGACGCGCTGGATTTAGCTTAACTGGTCTAGATTGAAATTAGAATTGAAACTGGATTTGAGATTAAAATAGGGACTTACCGTCTTTAGGAAGACGTGCCAACTGGAATTAGACCGAGCATTATTCTAAGGGCATTTTGGTCATTTTGCCTTTATTGGCCTTGGCTGGCTCTCGGTTGATTGACTAGATTGAGTCTAGAAAGTCGGTCTGGGTTTGAATGTGTCTATGTCGATTGGAATGTGAGTTCAGTCGAACCGAAGATTGATAAGCAGGCAAAAATGGGGTGCTTACAGTTGCCCCTCTTTTTCTTCTTTGTTTGTCGAAGGCAAAAAACGATAAAGTAAGGGTCCCATGTTGATAGCGAGCCGATCAGAAGGATGGAATTTTGAATTTGGAATTGTAAGTCTAAAAACTGGATTGTTTGGATTTTTGAAATTAGGAATTTTGAAAACTTGATTTTGAAATTGCTTTTTGAAATAGATTGATTTGGATTTAAATTAGAAGGGTTTGGAAAACCTTTGAAACTTGGAAAAAACTTTTGAGGAAAAGTTTGATAACCTAGAATTTTGAAAAGAGCCTTTTTGAAGTGGAAGAGTTAAAAGTTTGAAAACCTGAAAAATTTGAAAGCAGGGCTTTTGAAGGAAAAAGCTTAGGAAACTCATGAAACTTGTTAAGGAACAAAGTTTGAAAGCCTTTGGAACATTTTTTAAAACGGAGTTTTTGAAGGATAAAACGTGGGAACCCCGAGAAATACTTTTAAGATTAAACTTTTTGAAAGAAAAAGTTTTGGAAAACCGGGGAATAATTTTGAAATGAAACTTTTTTTAAGGAAGAAATTAGAAAACCCTAGAAAGGTATTTTTGAAATCAAACATTTTGAACTAAAAAGTTAGGAAAACCTAGAAGGTATTTTTTAAAATAAAAACTTTTTGAAAAAAAAAGATAAAACCTTTAAGAGTGGGGTCTTTTTGGTAGAGAAGACCCTGAGAAACTCAGATAGAATTTTAAAAAACTTTTGGAAGGGAAAGTTAGGAAAATCTTAAAATGGATTTTTATAAAAACATTTGTGGAAAAAGTTTAAAGAAACCTAAAAGTTGACAAAACTTTTGAAGGAAAAGTTTGAAAAGTTTTGAAAATTGATTTTGAATAGAATTTTTGAGGAAAAAGTTTGAAAAGCCTTGAAAATTGATTTTGAATAGAATTTTTGAGGAAAAAGTTTGAAAAGCCTTGAAAATTGATTTTGAATAGAATTTTGAGGAAAAAATTTGAAGAACCTTTGAAGTAGATTTTGAATAAGACTTTTGAAAAACTTATAGAATGGATTTCAAATAATACTTTTTCAAGGAAAAAGTCTAGAAAACTTTGAAGTGGATTTTGAATTTAGAAAACTTTGAAATTGATAAAAACTTTTGAGGGAAGAGTTTAGAAAGCCTAGAATTTGATAAAACTTTTGAAGAAAAAGTTTAGAAAATCTTGAAATGGATTTTTGGATAAAAATTTTGAAGAAAAAGTTTAACAAAACCTAGAAATTGACAAAAACTTTTGAAGAAAAAGTTTGAAAATCCTTGGAATGGATTTTGAATGAAAATTTTTAAAAAGCCTTGAATTGGAAGTCAAAATGGTTTAAGGAAACCTAGAAATTGATGAAAACTTTTGGAGGAAAGTTTAGGGAACCTTTGAAAATTGATTTTGAAATGGATTCTTTGAAGAATTTTGAAACTCTAATAAGACTTTTTTTTAATGCAAAAGTTTTAGAAAACCTTAAAAATTGATTTTGAATAAGACTTCTTGGAGAAAGAGTTTAGGAAACCTCGAAATGGACTTCAAATGAAACCTTCTTTTTTTTTTAATGAAAAAGTTTAGAAAACTTTAGAGCTTGAATAAGACTTTTTGAAGGAAAAAGTTTAGAAAACCTTAGAATTGATTTCAAATAGAGCTTCTTGAAGATAGAATTTAGGAAACCTTGAAATTGATAAAAGTATTGGAAGGAAGAGTTTTGAGGATTGAAAACCTTGAAAATCTTTAAGGATTGATTTTGAGTAAGACTTTTTAAGGGAAAAAGTTTAGAAAACCTTTGAATTGAATTTGAATAAGGAATTGATAAAACTATGAAAAGAAGAGTTTTGAAAAACCATGCAACTTGATTTGGAATAGAAACCTTTTGAAGAAGAGGCTTAGAAAATCTTTGAAATGGATTTTGGATAAAACCTTTGAAGTTGAATTTTGACACTAACTCTGGATTTTGATTTTGAAATAACTTTGAAAAGGGAAGGTTAAAAGACCTTAGGAATTGATTTTGAGATAAACTTTTGAAGAGAAAAGGTTACGAAACCTAAGGCATAGATTTTGAAAATAAACTTTCAAAGAAAAAAGTTTAGAAACCATTTTGATTTGAAACTTTGGGTAAAACGTGTAGGAAATTCATTTTGTCAGGGAAAACGTGTAGAAAATTCGTTTTGACTTGGAACCAGAGCTTTTGAAGAAAAAATATTTAGAAAATTCATTTTGACTCGAAACTTGAATTTTTGAAGACAAAATGTATAGAAAATTCATTTTGACTCAAAATTTGAACTTTTGAAGACAAAATTTATAGAAAATCAAATTTTTTTTCTATTTTTTTTTTATGGGTAGCTCTTATCCATCTATGAAACTTTATTGAATCTATTTCCTTTTGGCATGTCTTTAGGATGGCTGATGTGGGACACAATGATCTGCACAGGAGATAATGATGAGATTTGCTTTGGTCGAACAAAGGACTAGTGATGTTGATGAGGAGATGGTGGCCTCACTAAGGCTACTATAGAATATACCCCAGATATTCAGACAACCCCTGTCGGAGCTGATGCTAAGGTTGAGGTTAAGGTTAAGGTAGCTTCTTGAGGGGGCCATGGTGGACTGCTAGTTGGGAGGCTTTTCGGCAAAACTGAGGGTCACCATGGGAGACTGCTTTGTGCTTGTGACTCTCTTACCTTGGAATTTGAAGGAGAGGACATTAGTTCGTCTTTGGTCGAGATCTCTTGGGGTTCGAATGCAGGATGTTGGCTTGATTGTTCAGTTCTGATTTTGGTAAATAATGTAGGATTCTTGTTGACATGTATCTGGAGGGGTAATGCTTCTCTTGAGTTGACTTTTGGGAAGAGTGAGGTCACCTTTGGCCGGTTCATTTTGAATGGATCAACTGGTTTGGAAGGCAGGTGTAGGATGAGGTATTACCCCAAGTTTCTTGGTTTGAAAAACATTAAATCAAGGTTGATTAGGAGGTTGAGGGTGGGTCGCTGCCCCATTCTCCGTTTCTTGTTGCCTATAGCAGTTTGAGCTTTCTTAGGTGTATGCTGGTGCTAGAGATGTCTGAGGTTACTCGATCCCGGGATGGCTTTTTAGCTCCTTTTTGTGCTTTACCCCATTCCTTGTTTCCTATTTGAGAGAGATAGAGAGAGAGAGAGAGAAAGTTTTTGTGTAAAAACAGTTTATTTGTGTCAATTCTAAAAATGCAAAAGTAAAAGGGTGAATGCATGTTTATACTTTTTGATGAATGCACATATAGAAATGGAATTGAATGCATGTCATACTTTTTAGCGAATGCACATATAGGATTGAAATTGAATGCATGTCATACTTTTTAGCGAATGCACATATAGGATTGAAATTGAATGCATGTCATACTCTTTGATGAATGCACATACAGGAATAGAATTGAATGCATCTCCTACTTTTGATGAATGCACAGGTTTATACAGGAATGGAATTGAATGCATGTCATCAATGTACAAGTACTACATGTATATGGGCTATTTTTGAAGAATGCCCCATGATTGCCCCAAGGCTCATGCTCTTAGGATTCATTTTCCCTTTCAAGATCCTACCCCTTCAGTTTTGTTCTGTTCTTATCGAGGTGTGATAGCATTTGCACTATTCCTAAGGGATCTTGACCTTTTGGTTTGTCACATGCTATCTTATCTCTACTTTTTATAGGGTTGCTGACCTCACTTGGTTTTTTTTTACCTCACTTGGTTTTTTCTCTTTAGATTTTCAAAATGCCACATTGGCTTAAGCGACAACTCGCATGCCCTTTGTAGAGTGATAAACAACTTGGCTCTCAATTCGAGAATACTTCTTTTAGGATCGTAATGTAGGCCAAGTTTAAAGATTGTGAGAAATGAAAAGATATTTAGGCTCAAAGATTTTCTTTTAATGGATTGTTTAAACCAAAACCATCTGAGCACATCTTGGAGCATGAGATTGCCCTTTCATTCCTTCCTTTTTTTTTTTTACTACTTCTCTTGGTATTGTTCAAGCTTATTTGGACCAAGCAATTTTCTTTGATTAGAGAGGACTTTGATTTGGATTGTAACGTAGGCTAAGTTAAAAAATTTATGAATGAAAGGATATAAAGGCTCAAACATTATTACTTGTGGGGTTTTGAAAGACCCATGATCACCTTCGGTAATTTAAATTTTACTCCCTTCTTTCTTCTTTCCTTCCTACTCTTTTTATTCTTACTGACCTTTCTCTCCCTTCTAATTAGGATTTTTATCTAGAAATGTGTTCCTAAGTCGACTTTTAGAGATGCCAACTTTTTCAATTCTGCTTTTGAAGACCACACAAACAAACCTCTTTTTTTTTTTTTTTTTTTTTTGTGAACTCATTGCTCTTCTATACTATTCTCTGCATCGAAAAACTTGCTCCTATGCTTCTTCTTAGAGATGTCATTGATACTATATCCTCTTGACAATTAACATCTTCATCATGCACTCATTAGTTCTCATTTAGGGTTTATGTCTTAACCCAGTGTGAGCAGTGATCATCAAGTTGGTTTTTTTAAAAAAATGTAACCGACTCATGTGGGCTTTGCAAAGGGATGTTTTTCAACTGTATGGTAGCAAAAATAAGGGCCTCACATTCTTTTGAATTGAATTGCTTAATCTATAAAGGTTTTGTATAAAATTTAGACAATGTACCTAGAGATGGTATATTTCTGCCAGTAAACCGCTATATACTCTATCAAATCAACTATTTTATGCTTACCCCAGTGTGGGAGATGGTTGTTGGTTTGGGGATATCTGAATAGAAATAACATCCAACTCTAGTGGGCTAAGCAAAAGGTAGTATTTATTTCTTTTTGGATGAATAGAATAAAGGCTTCTTATCCTTTTGAGGACTCGGCTGCCCATCGCTTAGTCAGGATATCATTCAAGTGTCACCTCTTCAATAAGTTTTGTACTTTCTTTGTTGAGTCTATCTTCTTCCTCTCTCTCACACTCTCTTTTTTTCTTGAAGGTTTTAACCCCCGTTGAATGGGTTGCCCATGCTATCCCATCCTTCAAGTTGAGCCATTACAAAAATGGGAAGAATCCCTAGAAGCAATAATCATTCACAAGAGTAAGAGACAAAGGGGATAAATTGAAAACTATATATTTTTTTATTTCAAATCATGATTGCATGGCATGGAATGTTTATTTAAATAAGATACGCAAGAAATAAAAAGATAGAAAGAAAATGGATGAATTTTTTGGAAACATCCCTTTTATTGTGGGCCTTTTGGTGAGAACTCCTAATATCGTTTTGGGACTATGTGGTGCTCCATTCGCCAAGTGTATCACCAAACCACAAAGGGTGAATTGATAGATCTTTTACGGCATTTGGCATGCATTTGGAAGTTATAGGATTCTGCTATGGCAATGCACGGGTCTGATAAAACTTTACAAATGGTAAAATTCTCTTTTGCATGGATGGTGATTGCCGCGGCATGGTGCGGAGGTAGTTGCTTAGAGGTAACGTCTTGCAGATTAATGGTTAGTTCTTCTTACTCTTTAATGTAGGTTTGGCCTCTTCCAATAACCGGGTTTATCCTTGCATGGGTTTGAATGGGATGCTAGAGGGGTTCTATGAGTTCAATTATGTTCTTTGACCTGGAAAAAAAAAAAACAAAAACAAAATGCAGTCAGCATGTGGAGTTGGAAGTTTTATACGATGCATATCTTATGGGGGTCTCTTCTTTAAGGGGATCTAGGAATGGTGCTAAGTCTATTTTGGAGGTGGGGTTTTGCTCCTATATACAATATAATACCTCTTCAGCATAGGCCGTTTGATACTTTTGTGTTTAGGCACTCACACCTCCATAGATAGAGAGAGTTTTGGGCCTCTCTTAAAATATGATTCCATGCATTCCATCAACCCTTAGGAGTTTAGGTAGATTTGATTAGCATGAGATTGGATAGTCCCTTTCTCTCTACAGTTGATTAAATGTATAAAAATGCACTGACTCGAGTTTCTTAGAACTCTTATCTTGGAATGGATATCGATGCATGCATAAAATAGCCGCAGATATGTGAATAGCATAATAGCAGTAAATAAGTGATATTTAGAAGACCTTATTTTTTTTCCTTGCTTTAGCCTTGGTTTTCTCGGTACTTGGAGATGGGGGAGAGAACAGAAGACACGAAACAAAAGAGAAGTTAGTGTCTTGATTTGAAAGCTTTTATGCAATGCATGCCTTAAGGGTGTCCCTACTTGAGAGAGAGACTAAACATGATGTGTTTGGCTCTTTTTAGAGATAGGGGATTTGCCCTTGTATGCAGATACTTTACTATTGGTTGAGAGCATACATATATTCGTACATTCATTCACAGGAAGTAAAAGGTACATTGAGTTTTTAAGTTTAAATACAAGGGAATTAAAGTACATTTTAATAAGGGGAAGGGGAATATTTTCTTGGGACTTCCGCCTATCTACTTTTACAATTGAAATCTTAAACTACTTATGAGTCTTCAGATTCTCCTTCTTTGGGTTTGATGTTGAGGAGGTCGTTGGTTACCCCTTGCTTTTTGGTTGTCCCTTGTCTTCTTGGCAACCCTATCTCTAGAAGTAGAGAGGGATTGGAGCCCCTCTCTATGAGATGATTTAAAATGTATGCCATGAGTCCTTAGGATTGCGTGAAAACCGTTAGGATTTTGGTAAGTTTTATGCAAGAAAGAATGAACTTGGTGTCACTCTCTATGTGTTTAGCTCATCTTAACTTTGAATTGAATTTTGAAAACCATCTTGGTTTTGGATTTGAGTTTTAGAAAAGAGTTGAGGCTTCCTAATTTTAAAGTTAAGGTTAAACTAAGGCTTAGATATTCTAGGACTACGGTAACCTAGGGTTGAAGTACGCAATTGAATTAGGAAGGTTTGATTTTAGAAAGTTTTGAATTAAGAAGGTTTTAAATTAGAAAAGTTCCAAATTAGAAAAGTTTAGAATTAAGAAAGATTTGATTTAGGAAAGTTCCCTTTTAGGAAAGTTTCATTTTAGGAAAGATTTGAATTTGGAAATTTTCTATTTTAGGAAAGATTTGAACTTAGAGAGATTTGAAATTTAGAAAAACTTGGAAGTTTAAAATTTAGAAAGTCGATATATGGAAAGGTTTGAAATTAGAAAAGATTTTATTTCTATTTCCTAAAGTTGAAAATTGGATTTTGTTTCCAAAAATAGATGATTTGATTTTGTTTACAAAATTAGAGGATTTGACTTGGTTTCCTAGATTGAAAGATTTGAGTTGACATCGAGTTAGAAAGGTTGAGTTTTGAAAATCTTGGATTTGGAGATCTATGATTTGGTGGGAAAAGGGATTTTAGAAATCTATGATTTGATGTAGAAAATAGTTTTGAAAACCTATGATTTAAGGCAAAATAGAAAGTCACGATTTCAAGAAAGGAATTAGGGTTTCCTAACTATAGATTCTAGGGCTTGACTTGGACTTCAAGATAAAGAGTTTTTGAATGCAACTTTTGAAAGAGAACTTTGATGTAAGTTTGAAAACAGCTTTGAATGCAATTTATGAAGATGATAACCACAATGCAATATGGACGTGAATATACAAAGTTGGGCGTCACCACATAATCAAGGGGGCTGAACCCACACTGTCTTAGGTCAAACTTAAAGAAAGCCCCCAGCACGGTGATCTTCAACAATCTTCAATAGGCATGAATCAGGGAGTCCCTTGTTTTAAGTATGCAAGAAGAGGAGGTAGAAGATAGGGTTTAAAATAGAATAAAACCCCCAAGTGGGTTAAGAGAGAGAAAAGAGAGGGGGATTACATAAAAGTAAATAGAAAACCAACCTTGTCTTCTTCTTACTTTATTTGCTTTGTTTTCTTTACTTGACTTGAACTTTGAGAGCTTTGAAGATGCAGCACTTGGTCTTCAATAGATGTTTGGAGGCTTGTATTTAAGTGTATAGGATGTATAGAGGCTAGGGTTTAAGTGTATGGAGGCTAGGGTTTGAGGAGGCTTGAGAGATTTAGGGTTTTAAGGGAATTCGAGTTCTGTTTTCAGTGAAGCAGAGTTTTTGGACTGAGTTTGCAGACCCTTTTCACGCTGGGAGAGGGTCTGTATTTATAGGCAAACTGAACAGCAACTAGTGCCTGTGGTAGTTGCGATAGTGTAAATTTAACCTTACCGCCACTAAGAGTGGCACCAGGCCATTTATTGGCTAGTAGTGGCACCACCTTCTTTAGGAAGCTTTTAACGCAGCAAAAAATATATCTTTGACACTTGGGACGCAAGGCGGAAGATTTGGGCACCTATCCTAGTAACTACCAAACAATTTTTAGCTTAGCTCCACTTGAAATGACTCCGAAAAGTTCAAGAATGATCTGGAAGGCTGGGGATGGACCAGAACCCTGGAAAGAGTGTCCGAAATGCAACTGGCTTGAGAAATAATGCCGAGATAATTGAAAAGGTTGACCAGCCCATCAAGGGCAAAACGGTCGTTTAAACTAGGAAAACACCAGAATGGACCCTAAGGGTGACCTTATTTTGGAAATAACTTTGTTAATGAGTAGGAGTATTTGAAAACGATTATGGAGTTGGTTTTCGAAATCCCAAGAAAGTGAATTTTTATGGAGATATGTTGGTTTTCGAAGCGTACTAAACCGAGGTTTGGGTGGCCTAAGGTTAGGGATGGACCTAAAGTAACTTGGGTTAGGTTAACCCTTTTAACGGGACCTAAGGTTAATTCAAGAAGTTGAATAGTTTTCAATTGAAAAAACCATTGAAAAGGGGGTCCTTGAGTTGGAACCTTGGCACTAACCGAGGTTGGGTTGGCCTAAGGAGGGGCTAAAGTTAACTAACTTGGGTTTAGGTTCTTTAAACTAGGTTAAAACACCTAGGGAATGGACCCTAAGTGACCTGTGAGAAGGCTTGGAGGTTGGAAACACTACAGAGAGTGTTCCATGATATTACCAGTTTGATTCCCAGAGCTGGCGTGGTTCCCAGAGGCGATCGGATGCCTAGGGATAAAATGGTTATTTTGACCGAATGCTCTCGGAATCGATTCGGAAGCTACTAGAAGGCACTAGAACGTGCTAGATTATCCTTGGGACAATCTTGGAAGGGTGGACTTACCGCTCTGAGGACTTAGGCACTTTCTCGAAAAGCGTGTCGAGAGGGCCCAAAGGGTAGTTTAGTCATTTTTTATCGGAGTGGGCTAACAGGCACTAACGTTGACTCAGGTTTTGAGTGTTTCCATCACTCTGACGTTGTGTGACGAGTTGGTTTCCAAAGGTATTCCATCCATGCAAGAAAGGGGGTAGAAGATGGGGATTAAAATAGAGAAAAGCCTAAGTAGGCTAGGAGGGAGAAGAGAGGAGTGGGGGAAGACAATAATATAAAAGAAATATCACCTTTTGCCTTCAATACACTTCTAATCTTCTGCAAGAACTTCGCTATCAATTTCAATACAAAAGCGTGTCATGGCCAAGAGGCGTGTTCGGTCCCGTGACACAAGGGTTTTGTTGGCAATTCCTAATGTCGTCTTGTTTGCGAGTGTTTTTACCACTCTAACAGTTGTGATGTTTGTGAGTGTTTCCATCACTCTAACGGTGTGTGTTCATTTCAAAAACTGTCTAATCTTGGGAAGTTGCTAGATGGTCTTATCGTTTAAGTGATCAACTTTCTCGAAAGACATGTCAGATAGTGGACGCTTCATTCTACAGTTTTTACGCGATAAGGGACTTTGGGGAGCGACCTATCCGATCGGGCCATATCAATGGAAAGACCTATGGACAAGCTTCTGGAAATTTCTCGGTTTACGCATTTCTCAAGTTATTTGACGGTGCGTTATAACCAGGGAATCGGGAGAAAAGGCAATTTTGGCGGAGCGTCTGCGAGACGCTCCAGTGAACCTTTATTGAGTCAGGGGTGCTTAGTGTTGCAGGGTTCTCTTTAGGTTAAACATTCTAGGACCGGTGTAGTTTACGGGGCGCGTTTGGGTTGTCCGGGCAAAATGGTCATTTTGGCCGGGTTTGGTTAAAAATGGCCAAGAATGGATTGGAGTGTTATGTTAAGCATGCTGGGTCATTCAGGGTGATCCTAGGAGAGTATTTCACTGTTTGGTGGAATTTGTGCAGTGCTAGGGCGTTTAGGGGCAAAACGGTCATTTTGACTGGAGTTAGCCAGAATGGGCCTAACTGTTTAGTAACATTTTGGAAAGGTGGACTTACCATTTTGAGGAATTTTGAACTTTCTCAAGACGTGCCTGGAGACTCAAGGGGCAGGTTTGATCTTTTTTCATCGAGTCGGGCTAGCAGGCGCCGGTGTTGACCTAGGTGTTGGTTCCCAAGACCGCTTGATCTCGAAAACTACCAGTGCGGTGTTGGTCCCTGAGACTGCCCGGTCTCAGAGAGCTACCTGTAGGGTGGTGTTGGTTTCTGAGATCGCCTGGTCTCAAAAAGCTACTTGTGGTAGTAGTGTTGTTCTCCGAGAACACTTGGCTCGGAGAACTACCAAATAACGGACATTTTATATTGGCGGGCTAGTAGGCACTAGAAGTGAACCGTCTAGAATTTGATAAGGTGTTGGTCCCCGAGATCGCCCGATCTCAGGAAGCCACCTAGATGGCGTTGGCTCCCGAGACCGCCTGATCTTAGAAAGTTTCCAAGAATGCCTAGGGGTATAACAGTGTTTTTGGCTTCAGTGGGACCATGTGGGCCTAGAAGCTACCAGTTGACTGGATTGGAGTTTGAAAGACCCGTCTTGGGCTTGCATGTGTTGTGATGTTTAAAACTGGGTTTGGTTGGGCTGGAGATTGCCGAGCAGGTAAAAATGGAGTGCTTACAAGCGGTAAGAAATAGATCTTTGACACTTGGGATGCTCCAAAAAGTTTGGGAATGATCTAAAAGGCTGGGGATGGACATGAACCTTGGAAAGAGTGTCTCAAAGGCAACTGGCTTAAGAAACAATGCCTAGATAATTGAAAAGGTTAACCGGCCCATAAAGGGCAAAACGGTCATTTGAACTAGGAAAAAACCGGAATGGACCCTGAGTGAGCCGTGAGAAGGCTTGGAGGTTGGAAACGCTATAGAGAGTGTTCTGAGAGATTATCAGGTTGATTCCCAAAGCTGGTGTGGTTCCCAGAGGCGATCGAATACCTAAGGGCAAAATGGTCTTTTTGACTGGATGCTCTCGGAATCAATCTGGAAGCTACTAGAAGGCACTAGAATGTGCTAGATTATCCTTGGGACAATCTTGGAAGGGTGGACTGACCGCTCTGAGGACTTGAACACTTTCTCGAGAAGCGTATCAGGAGGGCCCAAAGGGCAGTTTAGTCTTTTTTAACGGAGTGGGCTAGCAGACGTTGGCATTGACCTAGGTTTTGACTATTTTCGTCACTCTAATGCTGTGTGATGAGTTAATTTCCAAAGGTATCCCGTCCTTTGTTAAATGTTTCGTGGCCAATAGGCGTGTTCAGTCCTGTGACATAAGAGTTTTGTTGGCAATTTCTAATGTCGAGCGTGTTTTGCCACTCTTAAGTTGCTAGATGAGTGAGTCACTTGACGGTGTGCGCTCATCCGGGAAACTGCTGATTTCGGTGCTGGATGGCGTTTGAGGGAATGTGTCTGTGTTAGTTGGAATGTGATCAAAGTATTAAGGGTTTGTGATGTCTAATAGTGGTACATTAGCGGGCTATTGGAGAATTGCTCGACTTAGGCTCCGGATCAAAAAATACCAGGGTGTACCATACTTACTGTAAACCTTGACGAATTGAGCACTGGTTGGTGGAATTGGAATTGGAACTAGATTTAAGATTGAAATAGGGACTTACCACTTTAAGAAGACGTGCCAACTAGAATTGGACCAGTAATGCCTTAAGGGCATTTTGGTCATTTTACCTTTATTGGGCCTGATGGGCCCGCAAAGCGGTTGATTAACTGGATTAAGTCCGAAACGCCGGTCTATGCTTGAATGTGTTTGTGTCAGTTGGAATGTGAGTTTGGTCAGGCTGGAGATTGCCGAGCAGGCAAAAATGGGGTGCTTACTGTACCTTGACGACATGGTGGTGCATAGTTCGACCTTGGAAGAGCACGTGAGGCATCTTAATCTTATGTTTCATAAGTTAAGGGAGAACCAGTTGTATGCCAAGCTGGAGAAGTGTTCCTTTACCCAGGAGTGCATCAAATTCTTGGGGCATATTGTGGAGCAGGGGAGAATTTCGATGGACTTAAACAAAGTCAAAGCGATCTAAGAGTGGTGGGCTTCTACAGGTGTTTCTGAGCAAAGATCTTTCTCAGGCTTAGCAAATTACTATAGGCAGTTTGTGGGAAGCTACTCGAAGATTGCCACCCCATTGACATAACTATTCAAGAAGAACAACTAGTGGGTTTGGTTAGAGAAGTGTCATCAAGCCTTTGACAAGCTGAAGCGGTCTATGTCTAGTGATCCAGTCTTGGCTCTTTCGAATGTCTCCAAGCTATTTGAAGTGCAAACAAATACTTCCAATTTTGCACTTAGGGGAGTTTTATTACAGGAGGGGCATTCAGTGGCCTACAAAATCCAAAAGTTAAGCGATGCTAAGCAATGATATAAGGCGGACGAGAAGGAGCTTCTAGCCGTAATTCACTGCCTCAGAGTGTAGAGGCATTATTTGTTAGGATAATGGTTTGTGGTAAAAACTGACAACACAGTTGTGAGTCACCTTCTATCACAACCAAAGCTCAACACCAAACAAGCCAAATGGCAAGAGAAGTTGGCCAAATTTGATGTGGCCTTAGAGTACAAGGTTGGCCCCACCAACCATGTAGCAGATGCTCTGAGTAGGAGGGCAGAGCTTACCTCTTATCAGCATGTTTGTACTAGAGTGCATGATCACATCCGTGCTCACTTGGATAAGGACTCATCAGCTCAAAGCTTAGTGAACCTTGTTAAGGAGGGAAAAACCTGTCAGTTCTAGGTGCAAGATGAGTTGCTCATGACAACAGGCAGTCGATTCTATATACCAAGGGTCGGGGGATTGAGGACGGCACTCTTAACTGAGTGTCATGACACACAATAGGCAGGTCATCCAGGGTCTGAATAAACTTTTGTCTTACTAGAGCAAGGATATTATTGGCCCCACATATGGGATGATGTCGATGAATATGTGTGCACTTGTCTCATCTATAAGCAGGATAAGCTTGAACACGAGAAGAAAGCCGATTTGCTTGAGCCTTTGCCAGAACCATCTAGACCATGGGAGAGTGTCTCACTTGACTTCATCACCAACTTGCCCAAAGTAGGAGATATTGGGACAATTCTTTCAATCGTTGACAGATTCTCTAAATATGCTACATTTGTGCCTGCACTGAAGTATCTATCAGCTGAAGAAACGGCCAAGCTATTTTTCAAGCATATGGTCAAATATTAGGGCATGCCAAAGAGCATTGTTAGTGACCAAGATACACGTTTCACTAGTAACTTTTGGTTTGAACTTTTCAAACTTCTAGGTTCACAATTGTTGCACCCTAGTTTTTCGCACCATCGGGATGATACATGGGAAACACAAAGTACTCTCTTGTTAGAACTCATCCTCCTAAAACGACAAGTGCGACTAGGTTTGAATTGAAAATTGACTTAAACAAGGGCTTTTGGAAAAAGTTTTGAAATCTCCACCTAACTTGTTAAGATGAGTTAGGTCACCTAAAACTAAGTACAATCTGAATATTAAACTTAGGGTCTTTAAAAAGGTTTTGAAAAACTTCCTCAAGAGAGGGTTTTTGAGAAAATAGATTGTTTGGCAACCTTTGGAAAGATTTAAACTCTTTTGAAAATAACTCCGTTTAGTCTTTGAAAACAGTGCTTCTACATTCGAAGGTTGATTACATATAGTGAAGATACACTAGGCTATCACCCTATCCCGCTCTTACTTGGACCTCTCTTGAGATATGTTTCTATGCATGCCATGAATCCTTAGGGTTGGGGAAACCATTAGGAGTTCAAGTAGGTTTGATAATTATGAGATCTGATTATCCCTTTCTCTCTATGGTTGATTGAATGCATGAGAATGCAATGACTCGAGTTTCTTGAAACCCTTATCTTGGAATGGATATTGATGCATGTACAGAATAGCTACAGATACGTGAATAGTATCACAACAGTAAATAAGCAATTTTAGAAGACCCCTTTTTGGTCCTTACTTTAGCCTTTCGCGTTCTTGGCCTTGGGAGATGGGGGAGAGGAAAGAAGACTCGAACAAAAGAGAAGTTAGTGCCTTGATTTGAAATTTTTTATATAATGCATGACTTAGGGTTTCTCCTGCTTTGAGAGGGGGACTAAGCATGATGAGTTGGCTCATTCTTGGAGATAGGGGGTTACCCCTGTATATAATGCTATACATGTGCTTGTAGTCATTTATTCATAAATACATCCATTCATTCACAAGAAGTATAAATGATAATTTTATTGAGGTACGTTCTTGTACACGAAATTTCAATAGTACATTAAAAGGGGAGGGGGAAACACTTTCGTTAGGACTTTCACTTATCTACTTTTACATTTGAAATCCTAAACTACTCTTGAGTCTTCAGATTTGCCTTCTTTGATAGAGGTCAATGAGGGACCTTACTTCTGGATTTGCCCCTTGTCTTCTTAGCATCCCTATCTCCATAAGCGGAGAGAGATTGGGGCCCCTCTCTGTGCGATGACTTGAAATGCATGTTATGAGTCCTTAGGGTTGTGTGGGAAACCTTAGGATTTTGATAGGTTTTATGTAAGGGAGAGTGAGCTTGGTGTGACTCTCTATGGATTGATCATATGCATGAGAATGCAGTAACTTAAATTACTTTGGAACTCTCATCTTAAAATGAAGTATTGCATGCATGTATATGTATGTAAGAGTATAGGGAGAGAGAATGCAATAACAAAGTAAGCATGCATGCCTAAACATTTATACAAGCATTATACCAATAGGAATAGACAAGGATAAAGGAAAGTAAAGTGGTCGCCCTTTCCTCAATGGTTTTAAAATTGACGTGCATGTCTTAAATTTGGTAGAGGTTCAACTTTGTACAAGTTTCTACATGAGCATGAGGTTGAGAATTTACTAATGCTTCCTAAGAAGGCTCGGTTCCCAAATCTTCAAACCTAGACCCACTCTTTGGGGTGGTGCTATTATCGATTGTTGATCCAAGTGGGGGAAACATTAAGAGGCCATAGACTAAGATACTGACACAGCATCTACCCACAACCAATATTATGTTCTCCCTTTCTAACTAGAAGGGACATAATCAGGTAAAGAATACAAATATGCAAATGCGAGTGCACGTGCAGTGCGTGTGTGAAATTTTAAAAAGTGGAGAAAAGAACCCAACAACTCCAATCCATCCTGTCATTCATGGCAGTTTATATAGACAATAAAAATAAATGTGAACATGGTCCACCTATAAAATAAAATGCAAAAAATCAGTACCTTGATGACAAACTTAATGCAAGATAGAATGATTGAATATGAATTGAATGCAAGTGATGGCATGTTTTTGAAAAGTTTGATTTTGAAAATTTTGAAGTGGATAGAATTGGACCAATTAATAGAAGATTCTAAATGAGTGAATGGTAAAAATACATGATAATGGCTTAACCCTCTAAGCGTCTCTAGCGGAGCCACCAGATGTCGCGCCCTAATTTTTTGCACCATCAAGATAATATGTGAGAAACACACGGTACTCTGTCGTTAAAACTCGTCCTCCTAAAAGGACGAGTGCAGTTAGGTTTGAATTAGAAATTGACTTGAATAAGGGCTTTTGGAAAAGCATTTGGAGTCACCATTTAACTTGTTAAGGTAAGTTAGGCCACCTAAAACTAAGTGCAATCCGAAGATTAAACTTATGAGCTTTGAAAAGGTTTTGAAAAACTCTTCCTCAAGAGAGAATTTAGGAGAAAATAGGTTGTTTGGCAACCTTTAGAAAGATTTAAACCCTTTTTTAAAATAACTCCGTTTTGGTCTTTGAAAATAGTGATTTTAGGTTCGGAAGTTAGTTACATATAGTGAAGATGCACTAGGATTTCATCTTATCCCGCCCTTACGGTACCTACATGTCTTTTTAGCCTAGGTTCACTCATTTAGAATCTTCGATTATCTAATGTCCAATTATATCCACTTTGAAAAGAATTTTGGAAAGAAGTTTGAACTATTACTTTAGGGATGATATGATGCTTGATATGTAAGTACATGAAAAGAATTTAGAAAGAGATTTTGAAAAAGGAAATTGGAGTTTTAAAAAAGATTATGACCGCACTTATAAAGGTTACCTATGTATCCCTTTGTTGGGAATCAGGTCAATCGTAGTTCAGACTCGGGATTCGAAAAATCAACACTTTGGGGTCTTATTTTATTTGAAAAAACACTTTAAGGCTTTAGAAAGTTTGATTTGAAAAGTGTTTAATTTAAACTTTGATTGGAAGATTTAAAAATTGAACATTAATTTGAAATTGACTTTGATTTGAAATTTGAAGTAGAACTTTGACTTATTTTGAAAATATTAAATTGAACTTTGAAATCATCTTGACTTGAATTAGAATTTGAAAACTATTTTGCTTTAGAAGAGAGTTGAAGTTTTCTAAATTAAGGTTAGGACATTATAGGACTTAGGTTACGTAAGGTTTAAATATGCACTTGAAAAGTTTGATTTTGAAAAAGTTTGATTTTTGAAAATTTTCGAATTAGGAATGTTCAAAATTAGGAAAGTTTTGAATTAGGAAAGTTCTGGATTAGGAAAGATTTGATTTTGGAAAGATTTGAATAAGAAAGGTTTCAATTAAGAAAGATTTAAAATTAGGAAGGGTTTGAAAGTTTGAAATTAGGAAAGATTTAAAAGTTTGAAATTAGGAAATGTTTGACCTTTATTTCCTAAAATTGAATATTGGATTTTATTTTCAAAAATAGATGATTTGGTTTGGTTTCCTATTTGAACAAATATTTGATTTGACTTGAAATTAGAAAGCTTTAATTTTGAAAATCTATGATTTTATGTGAGGACACTAGGGTTTCCTAAATATGGATAGAGCTTTGACTTGAGCTTGAAGACAAAGAGTTTTTAGAAAGTAAATCTTTGAAAAGAACTTTTAGGAAGTGAATTTGCAAAACTTATTTTAGAAAGGTTTGAATGTAGACTTTTGAAAAGTCTCTTGAATATCTCACCTTCCTAAAACGATTCTAACTATGAGAAGACTAGAACTATTCTAGGGTTGCGATTTTATTCTAGGGTTTGAAACCCTAATATGGACTTTGATGGTCTCTTTGAATACAACACTTTCCTAAAACAACCCTAACCATAGAATGACTAGAATCATCTTAGAGTTGTGGTTTCTTGAAAAATAATTTTAAGACTTGAACTCAAATTGTGACATTGATGGTCATATTGAATATAACACTTTCATAAAACAACCCTAACCATGAAATTGTTAGAATGATTTTAGGATTGTGGTTTTGAAAATAACTTTGACAAAAAGAGTTTTGAATGCAAGTTTTGAAAGTAACTTTTAATGCAAACTTGAAAATACCTTTGAATGCATGATTATAATAGCCACAATGTAATAGGGAGATGAACACAAAAAGTTAGGCTTCACCACATAACCAAGGGGGCCGAACCTACACCGTCTTAGGTGGAACTCAAAGAAAATCCCCAACATGGTGATTCCCTCCAAGGCTTTCCTAGGCATCAACTAGGAGATCCCTTGTTTCAAATATGCAAGAAGAGAAGGTAGAAGATGGGGGTTAAAATAGAAGAGAACCCAAGTGGGTTAGGAGGGAGAAGAAAGAAAGGGGGATTACAAAAAAGTAAAAAGAACCCTACCTTGTCTTCTCTTTTTTTTGATGCTTTGATAGTGAACTTTGCTTGAACTTTGAGTAGATCTTCAAGAGCTTCCAAGGGCTGGACTTAACCTTCAATGGATGCTTGGAGGCAAGGATATGAGTGTATAGATTATGTGGAGGCTCGATTTTGAGTGTATGGAGGCTAGGGTTTGAGGGGGCTCGAGAGAATTAGGATTTTAAGGAAATTCGAGCTCTATTTTCATAGAGGCAGAGTTTTTAAAGTGATTGTGCGGACCTAGAATGCACAGGGGATGGCCCTTATTTATAGGCAATTGAACTGACCCTAGCGCCTAGTGTAGTGGCGTTAGCCTTAATTTTCCATTGGTGCCACTACTAGTGGTGCCAGGCTTAATTTTGCCCTGGCACCACTACTAGAGGTGCCACCCCCTTAGGAAAGTGGTTAAGTTGGCAAGAAACATATTTATGACCCTTAGGACACAAAACAAAAGATTTAGGCGCTTGTACTAGTGACTACCATGCAATTTTTTTACCTAGCTTCACTAAGAGTAACTCTAGAAAGTTCAAGAATAATTCAAAAGGTCTCGAGTAACCAGAATCGGCTGGGAATGGATGAGAATCCCTAAAAAAGCACCCTAGAGGCAACTGGTTTGAGAACCAGAGCTAGAATAGTTAAATAAAAAAAAAAAGGGTGATCAGCCCACTAAGAGCAAAACAATCATTTGAATCAAGAAAACACCGAGATCGACCTAGAGTGGTCCATGAGAAGACTTGAAGGTTGGAAACACTATTAAGAGTATTCTTAGGGATTGCCAATTTGATACCCAAAGCTGATGTGGTTAGAAAAAGTAACAGATCCACCAAGGGAAAAATCGTCATTTTACACCACGTTTACCAAAATGGATCCGAAAAGGTCCAGAAAGGTATTGGAAGGTTGGGAATACTATTAGAAGTATCCTCAAAAGATAACCGATTTGATACCCAGAGCTGGTGTAGTTCCTGAGGGCAATTGGATGCTTAGGGGCAAAATGATTATTTTGACCAGCTGCTCTCGGGCAAAATGATTATTTTGACCAGCTGCTCTCGTTATCGATCCAGAAGTGACTAGAGGCACTAGAACGTGTTAGATTATCTTTGGGACAATCTTGAAAAGGTGGACTTACTGCTCTGAGGTCTTAGGTACTTTCTCAAGAAACGTACCAGTGAGCCCCAATGGACAGTTTGGTCATTTTTTCACTAGAATGGATGAGCATGCACTAGTGTTGACCTGGGTTTTGAATATTTTCGTCACTCTAACGGTGTGTGATGAGTTGGTTTCCAAAGGTATCCCATCCTCCGATAAACGTGTCACAGCTAAGTAGTGCATTCGGTCCCATGACATAGGGAGTTTGTTGGCATTCCCAATGTCTACCTGTTTGCGAGTGTTTCTGTCACTCTAATGGTGTGCGTTCATTCCAGAGACTATATGATCTCGGGAAGCTGGTGGATGGACTTATCACCTGAGGGATCAATTTTCTCAAAAGACGTGTCAAATAGTGGACATTCTACGTTAGCAGGCTAGCAGGCGCTAGAAGTGAATCACTCTACCATCTCAGGGACTTGGGTTCCATCCCGGTAGACGGTTGTGAAGGGACTTATCGTTCTGAGGGATTTTGTACTTTCTTGGTAAATGTGCCGTCCTAGATGAACTTACCGTTTAAGGGACTAACTTTTTTGAAAGACGTACCGAATTGAGTTTGACTAGTCTATACTGGAATTGGAACTAAAATTAAGGTTAAAATATGAACTTACTGTCTTTACGAAGACGTTCCAATTAGAATTGGTCATTTTGCCTCTATAGGGCTTGGCAAGTCTGCGAAGTAGTTGATTGATTAAATTGAGTCTAGAAAGCCAGTTTAGCATGAATGTGTCTATGTCGAGCCGGAGATTGCCGAGCGGGCGAAAATAAGGTGCTTACAATAATTAGACATGTCTTCGAGTTATCACCTAGAGATTGATGGCCAGACTGAGTGATTCAATAGCATGTTAGAGGAGTACTTACGTCACTTTGTTAATGTTAACCAATGCAACTGGGTTCAACTCCTTGTCATTGCTCAACTATACTTCAATACCCAAAAGAGCAGTTCAATTGGGAAGAGTGCTTTTGAAGTACTAACTGACCAACAACCACTGCTACCCCATACGGTGGAACGATCTTACACGGGGAAGTCACCAAGAACCTTCTAGTTTGCAAAAGACTGGCAAAGAGATGTTGATATCGTCAAAGCCTATTTGAACAAAGCAGCCAGCAAGATGAAGAAGTGGGCCGATGAGAAGAGGTGACCATTAGAGTTCAAGGCGGGGGATCGAGTTCTAGTCTAGTTCTTGTCCGAACAATGCAAATTTATTTGAGGGAGAGATAAACGACTTACTCGCAAGTATGAAGGACCAGTCACAATTGTCAAGAAGATTGGTATGTGTGCTTACAAGGTCGACCCTCCTTCCTAGATGAAGATTCATCCCTTCTTTCATGTTAGCTTCCTCAAGCCCTATCATACCGACATGAAAGACTTATCCGACAATGTTCCTACAAGATCATTGATCACGGTCAAGCCTCCAAAGAAGCAGGTAAAAGCAATTATAGCAGATCGAATGAAAACTGCTCCTCGTAAAACATTCCTTGAGTACTTGGTGAAATGGGAGGGACTTGGAGAGGACGACACCATCAGGGAAAAGGCCACAAACTTAGTAGATTTTGCAAATGAAATTGAAGCCTTTCTAGCTCAGAAGTCACCAAGGACGACAACCCTTTAAGTGGGGCAGAATGTCACAGGCTACTCTTCAGCACTCCAGGATGCCCCATTCTGGTGCCTAAATGCCCTCGTCAAAGGGGCCAAGGAGTGCTCAACAAATGCATAAGGGGTTGCCCAAGCAATGCCCAACCAGCCAGCAAGTCAACATGTCGCGTAGCTTGCCACGCAGCCAACCAGCACGCCTAACAGGCCACCCAACTGGCCACCAGCACGCCCATAAGCCCGACACCCAGCCAACTTGTCCAACTTTCGGCCTAATATTACTCATTGATCCGGAAGGCATTTAGGGTCAAGTCTTTTTGTGTAAATAGCTTAGGACATGTAGTTTCCCATTCTCTAAGTTTGTAATTTTTAGATTTTTTGCCGAGGCATTATGACTCCTCGGCCGTTTTGATGTTTCCTCTTATCAATCTTGAAATGGCTTAGAATGCTATTATAGGGGAGATACATGTCTTAACCATTCCCTATCCGGTGAATTTGTAAAGCATTCAAGCTCTTTTTCACTTTCAAGTATTGTAAGCGTTGTAAATATTGTCTTTCAATCAATGAAAATGTTCATTTTCTAATGTCATTAGTCTTACTTTTCTGTGCAACCGTTGTGAACCGTGAGGGTGTTATAAAGGCTTGTAGCTTGGCAAGTTTGTTTGAGGGGCACGGCAAGCGCCACACGTAGACTTTTTTAGGTAGCTACAGACATACTTGGCCCTCAAGGGTCGTCTCATGACACTATGACTTGAAGGGAGTCGCCGCATAAGGAATCTCCGTAAATTATGGTGGATTTTTAATGGTGATGTTGTGTTATAGGAAACTAAAATAAAATTTAAATTCTCATCTATACTATGCTACTCATTCCTACTATTCTAAAAAAATTTAAAAATTAAGAAAGTCATGCCAGGTTACTCTCAATTGTCCATCTCTAATTTTCAAAGAAAAAAAACAAGAATATTAAAAGTAGAGTTTTTCATCAAAAAGAGGTAAATTTAGCTCTAATTTAGTAAGGTAAGTAATTTTAAAATTCAAATCAAATACATATCCATATCTTTTGCCTATCTCCATCTTTTTTTAACGAAAAAACGGGTTTAGTTCAAAAATTTTCTATGGGAATTGCCATTATACTTCGGTTCATATCAAAGATTTTTTAGAAACTAAAGTACTTTCAAAATTCAAATTAAAGATTTATGCTATCTTTTACTTATATGCACACATCTTACAAATATGTCCATGTACATACTCTTAGGGTCAACTCACCCTATCTTCTTCTAGGGTTTTTACACTCCTATGTAATTAAAAACAGAGAGAGAGCAACTTTCTCTTGAAGATGCAATAATCTTTAAAGATTTTGGGAATTTGTAAGATTTTTGTTTGATTTTTTTTTTTTCCATTGGTATAGACTCCACTTCCTAAGTAGAGATTGTTGTTGGGAAGGGAAGACGAGATTGATTTTGTGAGCATAAACTGCCGCGCTTAATGCAAATGCTGTGAGAAGGTTGGCCTTTTCAATTGTGGCATCAACTGGAAAAATGAAAGGATATAGTGAGCTGTGAGGTTGCATTGGTTTTTCATACTTGACATGTACATACACATTAATAAAGTATATACACATGTTGTTTTACCCGGTGAAAGAGTTTAATATTTTGACACGATATGGGTTCTTTTTGTCCATGGTGTTTCAATTTTTTCTATGTTTGAGATGTTTTTGTATTGTGTCCTTTTATGGTGTGCATTCTATATAACTTTCACATTCTTTAATGTGATCGGTGTGTGATCTGATGGGATCTTCTATTGTGATCTGTACATGGAGGCAATAAATATGAGATCTTTCGACTTTTAGGATTCAATCTGTGATTTAGCTCTCAAATTATGATTCTTCAATATCATTATTCATAATGGATGGTGTATTCTTTTTTAAACATTCCTCATAAAAGGGAAAACTCACAAAGTAGATAGCTTAAAATTTAAAACAATTTTCATAAAACTAAGGATTTTTAACCCATATTAAAATAATTTTAAATTTCTGTGATCACCTCACAAGTTTAAGTTTTTCATGTCTAATTTTCATAAAATTAAAGTTGAGATCACATATTGGATTAAATTTTCACCGTAGAGATAGCTGTTGGATTTCACCTCTTTTCATAGTGTAAGATTTTCTTAAGTTTTGAAACCAATTAGTTTTTAGAGCTTTTAATGCAATTCCTCACGCAAATCTAAAGAAAATGCAATTCCTCGTGGTCTATAAAACGTTAGATGTATCGTGATTATGGACTAAGAATAATATATCGGTATGCAAGGGATTAAAATGATATTTTAAAAATAAATACTTATGTAAGAGAATTGATTGGAAAATATTTGGGTTGTATATATAAGATTGAAACTGCAACATTTATTATTTTAAATTTCTATAATAAAAAGTCCACAAATCGCAAAATTATTAAATAATGTATCAATTATTATTTTGTTATTTAAGAAATAACTTATTATTGGTCAATTTATCATTTTATTGCAAATACTCATCAATTACATCTTTTCAAATATGTTTAAAAACAATAACAACAATAACTCAAAATTTTGGCAAGCCCCAATGAAACTTAAGTTATTATTTTTCTCCAATTAAAGAATAATTCATATATTTTCAAGTATTTATAGTGATTGAGTTGTCTAGTAGAATTTGTAACCGAATGAATCCATAGGCAATTTTTTTTTAATTCTTCATAGGTTAATATGAAGTCTATTTAACTTTTTCTTTCTTACAATTTTAATACCTTCAGAATATTCTAAACAAGATTTCAAAGTATAATATATATAATAAAAAAAACAATAAGTACTTCAAAATACAATACTATAATTTTGTCACTCTAATAAAATTTGATATTTTTTGACAAGCTTAGTGATGAACATGCTTTGATGATCCCTAGATTCCTTGCTCCTGAAAGTAGTACATTCTGCTGCTATGGTGAATAGAAAAGCGGATAGAGAATCTCCTTGTCTCAATCCTTATATCCATTTTAAATTCCTTTGATGGAGCCCCATTTACTAGAATTGAGACCCATGCAGATGATAAACATTCCATAATCCACTTGCACCACTTGCTTCCAAACCCTATTTTAGCCATCATTTTATATAGAAAGTCCCAGTTTATTGTGTCAAAAGCCTTTTCAAAATCAAGTTTTAAGATTATGCCTTTTTTCTTCTTCCTCTTCTAGTCATCTATCAACTCATTAGCAATTAGCACCCCATCAACAATCTGTCTTCCTCTAACAAAAATTGTCTAATTTCTAATGATCTCATCCATTACTTTTTTCAGTCTAATAGATAAGGTTTTTTTAGAGGATTTTGTAGACAGATTATATCAAAGACATAGGTCTATAATTTGCTAAAGAATCAGGATGATAAACTTTTGGAATTAGTGCAATGAAAGAGGCATTAATACCTTTGAGTAGCCTCCCATTTGAATGGAATTCCCCAATGAAATTTAGGATGTCTCCTTTTGTCAGTTCCCAATATTTTTGCCAGAAGCTTGATTTGAATTCATCTGGGCCTGGGGCTTTGTTGTCATTACAGGTCTTCAATGCATTCCAAACTTCCCCTTCATCAAAACTGCTCTCCAGAAAGGATTTACTTTGCAGGCTCAGTTCCCTCTCAAGTTCCCCTTCCAGCTCTGGTCTCCCATTGAACTCTTCTGAAAAAATGGTTGCAAAGTGGTTGAAGACCCTTTCCTTTATCTGAGATAGTTATGAGATCACCATTCCATTTTCAAACAATTGCCCTATATAGTTTCTTCTAAACCTTGCTTTCATGGATGAGTGAAAATATTTGGAGTTTTTGTCTCCTTGTTGAAGCCAAAGTTTTTTGAATTTCTGCTTTACAATTGATTCTTCCCTTAGGTAGTGTTTCCAAAACTTGTGTTTTATATTTCTTCTTTTCTGTAAGATATCTTCAGAGTTGCTTTGAATTTCTCCCAATAAGTCGAGCTTGTGAAGCTCAGACTCCAATTCTTTAGGCTTGCATTCCCAGCCACTGGCCTTAGATTTTTGCCATTCCTTGATCCTCATTTTCAAGGCTTGCATTTTCCTCATTAGCACAAATCATGCCCAACCTGTTATAATTGTATTGGACCATACCTCCTTTGTTATCTGGTTGAAGGATTGCATTTTGAACCAGGCTTCAAAGATTGTGAACGGTTTTGGACCTCAATCTTGAACTTCATCAGTTAGTAAGACTGGGCAGGTATGAAAGTTGACGTGTTTGAAATTCGGACCATCCAAATATTAATTATTATCTAAACCTAGAGTTTCCTACAGTTAAACGTAGCAGCAAATGATTTTCTGGGCACAATCAAAGTAATAGAACATTCTTGCAATTTATTTGACTTATTCTGAGAATTTTCTTTCTTCCTCTTTTCCAATTTTTTTTTTATATTGATGTAAAAATATATAAATCTATATAAATAATACATATAAAGCGAAGATTTTTTAGTAAAAAAAAAAAAAAGAGGAGAAAAAGCAAACTGAAAAAGGGAATGTAAGAAAAATGGTCTTTCATATTTGTATGGTGCTGGTAATCATTTATATAAAAAAATAAATATTAATAAATTAAATACTACCTTTTTATTTTGTGGTTTTAAATTAATATTTAAATATTTAATATATTAAAGAAATATATGTTGATTTTTGCTAAATGTATAGAATAAAAATAAATATAAAAATAAGTTATTAAATTAACCCCACTGAATTAAAATTCTAGAGCCGCCACTATATATGTCTACATATTTTTAACCTAATCATTTGGCAAAATTAAACATACAACGTAATAAGCTCTAGGCCGAAGACTTCTTAATTACTTCGGAGGAAATCTTGTTGGGCTTTTGTCTAGAGTAGATTGTTCTCGAAACTAAGAAGAAGACTAAAATGAAATAGCTAGCATTGTTATCTTTGAAGGGAAATTTCGCAAAAGACTAATAAATAACTTAATCTAAGAGGTTACTGCTCTCTCTCTCTCTCAACCAAGCCACAAATCTGTGTTCTGCGGACCTTCAAGCCAGTCAGCATGATGTTTGAGATCATAGTTGGAGTAAGACTTTAAGGAGGACGGTACAGCTGATAACTTACATGCTTCCTTTTCAATTAAGTCAATATATTAATTAATCATTTGAGAAGCCAATTAATTAAAATCATATTAGCGATATTCTCTTCCTTAATGTCTTCCTCCCAACTATTGTTTGCTTTCTTCATATATAGGTATATTCAACTCAAAAACTATGCAAAGTTCCCAAGGTACGTAATTCTCACAACTTTCTTAGTTAGTATATTATTATTATTATTATTATTTCATTTATGATTAAAAATTTTCTGATACAAGTCTGATCTGAGTAATCTGATTGATGATTGGAGCTGAAATAAAGATAAGCTAGAAGAAATAAAGTAGTTGGAAACAACATCGAGAGATAGCAGATAAATGTTCTTAGAGTAGTTTGTTGGATTGTAAACTCTGGCTGGCTCTATTTGGATAAGCCAAAACAGAGCAACCGTATTTGTTAGTTAGTTACAAATATACATAGTCACATATTAGGAGTTAGGTATAAATAGTCCTAAGAGCCCGTTATATCAATTCATTGTGATAAATCAACTTAGTTTCAGTAAAGGTTTGTTCTTTCTTCTCTATAGTTCTCTTGGATAGTTAAGGGACGTGGGTTATCTTCTTCGTAGCCATTTGGGTTCTTATCATTTTCTTTGTTATTTTGTTTTGTCTTTCTTTCTTTCAAGTGTTAATGGAACTTTTTCTTCGAGCATGGGCGTCACATTGAATCCAAACAAGAATTCTAACCATACAAGGATTTTGGAACAAGAATTCCAAGAACCAAATATTTCATATCTGTAACATTGACTTAGGTGACCCAATAAGTGTAGGACTCAAAACCCTATAATTTAGACTAATGGGAAAAGCTTATCAAGAAGGAAATTAAGTAATAGGGAAAGCAGTTTCCAAAACCATTAAATATGTGTCTATGAATATGAACCGAACAGCATAGTGGGAGTAAGGCTTCAGGAAGAGAAAGACTGGAGAAAGACTGTGGGAGTAAGACTGGAGGAGAGTAGTTTGTCATAAATACAATTATGATGAAAGGTCTTAGTTACCAGGAGAAATTCCAAATGCTTCAACTATATAGCAGGACATTGTATAGGCTGGGAAGGAACAGGAGATCTTCAGTGAGCTGGTGTCAGATCATTTGAGATTAAAGGTAGGGGATGGGAAAAGTATTAAATTATGAGAAGAGATGTGGATTGATACAAAGCCAGTGAAAGAATTTTTCCTAGATTGTTTAATTTATCATCTCAAAAAGAGGTAGTCATTGCCGATATGAAAAATGAGAGGATGGTTGGTCTCTCAAGTACAGAAGAAATCTCTTTGTATGGGAATTGGAGGAAAGCAACAAGTTGAAGGCATTGCTTGAATCAGCTATGCTGGACAGTTCAAAGAGTGATTCATTAGTATGGGATCTGGATAAGGAGGGTATTTTTTCAGTGAACTCTGGTGCAGAGAAGCTATTAGCTTCATCAGTCAAAGTGATTCAGTGTTGGCAATGGTGGGGCAGGTGAAAGCTCCATGGAAATCAATTGTGTTTTGTTGGATAGCTCTCCAAGGAAGGATTAAGTCAAAAATAATGTTGGCTAGAAGGAATTGTTTGCCTCAAGGTTGCTCTATTTTGTGTAGCTTTTGCCAAGAGGGGGAGAAAGACTCAAATCATTTGTTGCTTATTTGCACATTTGCCTGGAAAGTGTGGAGTGCATTAGTAAATTGGTAGAGCTTATCATGGGTAAGTGAATGCAGTCTGAGGAATCACGCAATCTGGTGGTGGAGCATGAAATTCAAAAAAATGGAAAAGCATTTGTGGACATATCTATTTTTATCAGCTTTATGGCATATATGGAAGGTAAGAAATGAGATTATCTTCAACAATGTTTTAGTGTCCTGGGAGCAAGTAGTGGAAGAGGTGAAATTTCAAGCTACAATATGGTTAAAATTAGGATTCCCAAGCTTATATATATTAGTAAGTGATGTGGTGTATTTGTTGGAGGGAGTGAGAAGACTCCAGATGATTTCCAAGGGTAGAGTAACATCGAAATCTATTTGAAGAAGTAAGGAGGCTGGCTGCTGGCACCTCACCAGTATGACCTGTGTATAGTTTTTATTGCATTTTTTAATTCTTGGTGTGAATCTTGCTTTGGGTAATTTGCCCGAAAGTGTATGGATTCTATCCCTTGATGTATTCCAACCCATATCAATATATTTATATTTTGTTGCTGTCAAACTGCTAATTACCTGCTGCTTTTGTATATTCATGAAGAAAAGCTAAGATCATTGGCTATGTTCTCTTTCTTAATTCCTTGATCCAACTTTAAATAAAGTCTCCGAGGTAGTTGCCATATTATTCTTAGTTGATTGACTGTCTTCAACGTTTCACAATTTTGACATAAAAAGCAAAATCGTCTATTTAATGTTGCATTTTAGAGAGATGAAATGACAAAAATATTCATGTGACATAATCGCCGTTAACTCTAACATTGTTTACCCATTTCACAATTAAGTATAAATCACAAGAAGGTTATGTGTTCACTTTTAAACCATAGTTATTATCTGAATTTCGTTAAAACCACAAGCGGGTAAAGTGTAATTACTTTTCATATTTTTATGGCATTTTTTGGGTAGGCTCAAATTTTGTTGAGATGCTTGGTAATATAAAGTAAAAAGGACAAGGAACTAAGAAGCAAAGACACAAACACGAGTGTCGGACACGATACGTGTTGGACACGCCGACACGACAATTTTCAAAAAATGCTGGACACGACACGGCAGGGA
The DNA here is from genome assembly GCA_033060915.1 of Euryodendron excelsum. NCBI lineage: Eukaryota > Viridiplantae > Streptophyta > Magnoliopsida > Ericales > Pentaphylacaceae > Euryodendron > Euryodendron excelsum. The sequence goes on from CM065387.1 coordinate 20,190,573, forward strand.
CACGACAAAAGACTATATTTTTATATTCCTTATATGTTATACATATAAATATTATACAAAAGAAGTAAAAAAATATAAAAGATTACACAAATTAAAAAAAAAAAAAAACACATTTTACTACTTAATCGACAACAAATTCATAATTAGTCAATTATATTCCATAAAAAATATAAAGTAAACAAGCACATTAACACACATTAACAACAAAAAAGTTGTTCTATCAATACAAAATAATATAAAGTCATAAACTACAAAAACTATTAAAACATCATTACATTTAATCAACTATCCATCATCATAGCATACTTGTTTTTCTTCTTCTTCGAACCAATAATTAGTTTTAAAATTTATAGTTGAGGCCCCGCGCGTCCCAAACGAGACACACGTGTCCAAGCCATGTCCGTGGAGTGTCTAATGTAAAAATAAATAATAAATAATTGGACACGTAGAATGGAGTGTCCAACACGTGTCCGACGAGTGTCGCACGCATGTCGATGTCCAACAAGTATCGGACACGGGTACGGTTCCTCCAACGGAGTGTCTATGCTTCCTAGGCAAGTAACAAACGAAAATAACCAAGATTACATTCTTCACCAAAATAGGCACACCAATGTCATTACATCTCAGAATTTTCTTTTCTTCTTTCGTCAGAAACATGCAATGTTCTATCCTCAGCCAAAGTTCATCAAGACATCCTATGCTAAAAAGAAAATAGCAATTATTACATTCTGCTTCACCAAAATTTTCATACCACTGTTAATAAATCTCAGACTTTTCTTTGGTCCTTTGATCCGAAACATGCAAAGTTCTATACATTGAGCAGCTGCAATAGGATTCAGTTCAGACCTTTTTTTTTGTTCCATAGTTTTCAATATTTTTTGTGGTTTGAACAATCATACAACAAAAACTTTATGTATGCTATGTTGATTGAGATCTTTCAACTACAAAGTTGAAGAAAGTTCTAATTAGGTTGTCGGTTCTATATGAGAACATAAGTCCCTGATCCGAAACAATCAAGATCATGACTCCAACATTGCTATAGCAATCTATGTCAGTGCAAAAATCTATAGAAGAAGAAGATGAGCAGTTTCTTCAAAGGCACGATGTAATATCACTTTCTTTAAAACGACATTCGTCCCTACTAATTCTATGAATTTGGTATGTACCGGGTTAACGACAAATCGTCGCTAAGGTAAAATCCAAAAACATCTGCAATTGTATTTTGCACAACCCCATAAATTTGACGATCGTAAATTTTATGGTTTGGCAAGTTGTTAGACTAAATCTCAGTTATTTGAAACAAAGATGTTAGACCAACTATCAGATCTGCCATCATTATTAATGTCTAAATTTGAAGCACCTGTGTACGCATGCTTGCATGTGCTGCTGTGCATACAATGAGCCTCCAGAAATTAGTCATAGGTAATACTTATGGGGATAAATTTTGGGAAAAGACTCTTAATGGGCTCTGATGTGATTATAGATCTATGTACTTATATACCTAAGTACATGCAGTAGACTCATGGTGGCTAGTTAGATTAAGATCAATGCTATATAAACAGAATTTTTGTATATAATGATATTGTTTTTTATGGTTTTTTCATTTCAAACCAAAATATTCACTATTTTGTCTGATCATTTTAGAATGAAAGCGGAAGAATGACTGAATTAGATATAAATAATCAATAAATTAACATGTTATTCGTATCATTCTGTTAGAATTTTATATTCAAATAAAAATTTTCGATTATTAATGGCCTTAACTTTTTTTTTTTATGCTGAGACAACCATGAACCTTAACCGCAAAAGCAGACCCAACAGAAAAAAAAAAAAAAAAAAAAAAAAAAAAAAAAAAAAAAAAGGCACACAGAAAGGAAACTAGAAGCTCTCCTCAACCACCTGCTTCATGCACATCCTCATTACTTCAACCTGAAGGCCCAAGCAGCCATTTCAGAAGCAGCACTACTGGCAACTCTCGGCACGTAAGCAATACTCTAATCCCTTCTGTTAGCAAAAAACAAAAAAAGGACTTGTGTCCTCACCATGACAATTTCTCGCAACCGCAGCAAAGATACTTTTTACTCAAAACAAATAGCATTTTCTCCATTTCCAAATCCTTTTCATGATAATTGCTGCTGCAGAAGCTGCAAAGATACTCCGGCTGGTGGAAAGGCCCATCTTGTTCGGATTTAAAATCGAATCACACCACTCAACAGATTCTTCTGACAACACAGATTGAACCAGATTCTTCTGACAACAGGGAACATGAAGAATATATGCGCTGTGGTTTCTTCATCATTCCCACAGAGAGGGCATACAACATTTTAAATCTCAAATCTAACGGCCGGCAAGACTCTGGTTGGGATATTATCAGATACAAATCTCCACAGCATCATTTTGAGCCTCTCATGAATATTGATACCCAACAACAACCTCCACTGTTGGGAAGACAACATAGGCTTTCATATTACTAGTCTTAGTGTCAACTGGTAAGTAGAGTTTGATGAAAATACTCCTGATTTTTCATACAACCAGCCCCAAGAATCTCTCTTTGGGCATGCGGGGATGGGAGTCTTTATAATTTCCATAACTGACTGTTGATCAAAAAGCCTGTTCAAACTCTCCACATTCCATGATAAAGATTCTAAGTTAATAAGTTTCCCCACATAAGTCTCAGCTTGAGCACAATGCACTGAAACCGTAGGTTTAAAGGAAGGAATATTGGGGCCTGAGGGGTCCCTCCAGATATCTATAAAGGAGCCATCACTCGCTCTATGCCCCAATTTTACTCTTGCCTCTAGAGAATTCGATACTATTGAAGAACTCTCTCATTTGAAAAGGACAAAAGTGTGATGGGATTTAATCTTCTGAATTTATTTTTTATAAAAAAATTTTTAAAAAGTTGTGAAGTCGCTACCGAACATGAATAAGGTATGTTAGGTCACTTAAAAATAAGTATTATTCAAAAATCAAACTTAATTTTTTGAAATGCCTTTTAAAGAAGATTTTAGAAATTAAGTTTTTAGCAACTTTTTGAAAATATTTTAAAACTCTTTTGAAAATGTAATTTCGGACTAGTCCTTGCATTAGAGATCTTTAGTTTGGGGTTGATTACGTGTGGAAAATATATAAAAAGATCATCACCATAACTCACTGGATAAAAATAGATGCCTATATGTCTTTGTACCCTTAATCTACATAAGAATTTCCAATTACTAGTGTCCATTCATATATGATAGATAAATGATGCATGATACATATTTTTTAAAACATTTTAAAAGTAGAAGTTTTGAGTAAAAACTTTAGACAGTTTATTTAAAAGAGTAATTTAGAAATTTTTTATTTGAAAGAGAATATTGAAAAGTGTATATTTGCAGAACGTAGTAACCGTACATAAGTTTTCTTAAGTTACCTATGTATCTTATTTAACGAGAATCAAGTCAATCATAATTTGTGCTAGAACACGAATGGAAAATAATTTGAAGTGAACTTAAGAGAGTTTTGAACCATTTTTTAAAATTAACTCAAAAAAAATTTTGAAATGTTTTTAAGTGAACCCAAGCGAGTTTTAAATTATTTTTTAAATAAACTCAAGAGAATTTTAAAATCTTTTTGAAGTGAACACAAGATAGTTTCAATATATTTTTTAAAAGAACTCAAGGGAGTTTTGGATTGTTTTGAAGTGAACTTGAGAGTATTGAAAATCAAGTTTGGAATGACAGTGTATGAACCAGTTCTAGGGATTTTAAGGCTTTGAAATTAGGATTTGGTTTAGAATCCATTTGATAATGCTGCCGTTTTGAAATGACTGTATTTTCATTTTTTGTTGTCTATTTTTATTGTAGTTTCTTGTGCCATGTTTTATTTTTTTTTTTTGTGAAAAAACAAAAACAAAAAACAAGTTTGGTAAACTACCATGTTTTTAAACCCTCACAAAACAAAAATAGGAAACATGTTTGATAACCAAAAGTTCAAATGTTGTTCTTTTTTTTTTTTTTAATTTGAGATATACTTCCGACAAATTCAAGACAAACCCAGAACTTCGGGGAAAACAAAATTGTTGGGAAGTTTTTCATCCAAAGGGAGTTTGTGTTCTGCAAAGTGGACTAGTTCTTGAAAAATGTTCACACCCAAACTAACTTCAGATACAAGTCTTCTTGTTCTTTTTTCATTCTTTGCATAATGTGGTGAGAACTTTTTCCATATTATTTGCCAGTGAGTCTAGCTTCATCTAATTTCACATACAGTGTAAAAAACATGAAAAACAAATTCACCAGTTTAGCTGGGACAGGGAGGTGTAATGGGTGGTAACCAGACTGTTCTGAAGCATAAAAAATTAAGAATGGTGGTAAGCAGGGGAGTGGTGCTGCTACTGCTTATTTTAGGTTGTGGTTTAATACTATAAAGCATGCATATATTAGGTTCTATGTTGGTAGTCTCATCTGTGAATCCTGTACAAACATAGATTCTAATTTTTCAGCTGCCTTTTGTCTTTTAATCCTAAAAATTAAAATATAACAGCATAAGTTTTACAAATTTAATTTTAATACACTATCAATGTGGAGATTCTTTACACAAACATGCATTAAAATACGACACGTGTCCATGGACATTGCATGTTTATGTTGTACTTAAATTCTGAAGGACACGTGTTGCCTTTTTTATGCATGTTTGTGTAAAAAAATTTTAAAAGTCCTTACACTAACATTGCATCAAAATTAAACTCAAGTTTCACATGAGTCCTAGTGGAAATTTCTGAGGCCTACTTCAAAATTAAACTCAAGTTTCACATGAGTCCTAGTGGAAATTTCTGAGGCCTACTTCAACATAACAATAACTAAAGCGACAGCTAATATAAGTGAATAACACAAAACAGTATGTTGGAACCATAACAATAAGTCCCTAGTACATGGATATTTGGGTCAACCAACATTTACAGTCTCATAAATTTGGCGAGCTATCTCATCACGGACTGCACCCATCTGACGAATTTGGGACTTACTGATGTTTATTGTTACTGCATTCTGCGAATTAGAGTTGCTGCCTTCTCCTAGGTTATCAACAATTTGCAGCTGACTATAGTTGTCAAACAATTCATCATCTAGATCATGCATTCTAATAAAATTATGGATAGTACAACAAGCAATTGGAATATATTTTTCAGTCCTAATGCCAAAAGAAGGCATGTCCTTGAGGATAGGGAAACGGGCTTTTAGTACCCCAAAGCATCGTTCTATGACAATGCGTAGTGATGAGTGGCGGTAGTTGAGCCACTCTTGAGGTCCCCGTGGTTGGCAACCATCGCCACAATAATCACGAAGATGGTATCTTGTTCTCTTATATGGTGCTAAAAAACCTGGCAGATTCGGATACCCCGAATCAACGACATAATATTGATCTGTATTTCAAAGTAATGATCAATAAATCATAATGCATAGTATAAACAAACGTACAGAACATAAACATATCCTTAACTGAAATATAGACATATACTCAATACCTTGGTTTGGTTTGGGAAATTCCATTGCAGGATTATTAACACACTCGGTCAATATTCTAGAGTCATTTGCCGTTTCTTCCCATCCACACAAAACATATGTGAAGCGCATGTCAAATGAACACACGCACATGATGTTTTGAGTTGGAATTGTATGTTGTCCGCCTGGAACGTGTGCAAGAATGTGGGTACCATCTATTGCTCCTACACAACCCTGATGAACGCAGTATGAGGGAAAGTCATTTCAAGCATACTACAAATGGTACAAGTACAATAACGAATAAAAAAAAATTGTTCTATGTTACCTTAAAGAATGGATAGTACATTGGATTATGGCAAATGCGGTCAGGGACCTCATCAAATGAGGAAGGTCTAACAACCAAAACTCCAAGTTTACATACTACCTTCAACACTTTACGAAAACAAGAGGAAACAGTATGCATAGAATGTTGAGACCGTTCCGCCACAATTTGAGTGCGTTCATTGTGAGATATCAAGTATAAGAACATAGCTAACTTTTCTTGCGCAGATATATCTCTCGAGTGCTTCAAACCATGATTCTTTAACTCCTCACATAATTGTATGAAAACATCTGCTTTCATTCTGAAACTCTCGTAGCACCTAATAGGATTACCATTAATTACTTGTAGGACATAATCGTGTCCTCTTAGTGCAGAAGCCCTACATAGCTGTTTACCAAAATACATTTTACCGATCTCCCCTAAGGCCAATATAATCAAGAATTCTACAAAATCCTCATCATCTTCATCAAAGCTCATCCCATTATATGGATCAATTAAGCATTTAGAAATATCCATTAACCAACCTGTTTAAGTTAAAAAAGTAAATTAACATTAAATATAGGTTGCACAAGAACAGTCATATAAAGAACCAAGTTCAAGGCAGTACAACCCAAAACAAAGAAGATAGAATAACAACATTGTTCGAGGAAGTAGTACAAAATATGCGAAGAACAAAGTTTAACAACAAACATAAGAACTACCCACAACAAAGCAAGAAAATATCCTAGAAAGTACTACTACAGCACCTCAAAAGACATAAAATGCATAAGTCAAAGCTTGTTAACCCAATCCGTCTTCCTAGCATCAGGCAGATCTAGAAATATTTCCCTCATGAACTCATAAGGTTGTTCAAAGACTTCGAGAATTGTACTGCATCGATGTCCTCAAGTCCTTTGAATCTGCTGGCATGTTTATTAACCTTCTAATAAAGTTGGTGTGTGAGTATACTTGAAGCAGATCTTGAACCACCCGAGTCTTCCGGCTTTTGGAATCCCTAGGGATTTCATATTCAAATAAGTGTCAGCTTTCAAGGAGTCACTTAGCCCCTTTCTTTCGTTTAGTAAGAAGTAAGATAGGCTGCCCTTTCAAGCAAGGACACATTGCTTGCTCTTACAAATAACACAATAAATTGTAATTATATCTAAATTTGTGTTTGTCCTACCTTTATTTTATCCGCCCAAAAATTGTCATCCGCAATTACCTTGTTTTTGATAGAATCAAGTCCAATGGCAGTACGCTTCAACAAGTTCTTGAAGTTAGTCCATATCTGTCTCAATAGGTTGTACTTGTTACGCAATTGGCTGAGATCATATTGATAATTCCTATGGGCTGACAATTCTTGCCTAATTCGATTCTCAAGCTGGTTTGGTGAATGTTCCAGCTTGCCTACTGTCTCATCATCCATTAGTTCAATAAAAATGGCCTCACTTTTTTTGTTCCATGGATCCCTGAACTGACACCTACCTCAAGTACCTCATCATCAATGGGGTTACTCTCGGTTACATTATGATTCTCCATTGCCTAATTAAAATGTTTGATTACTGGAAGACCAAAAATATTGTGTGACACACACACGCAGATCAACATGGAAAAGTCATAGTAGGCATGAAGACACATAACACTGCAAAGGAAGAAAAAGCAAAATTTAAAGCAGGCATGAACACACATGCAGATGAACTTAGAAGCATAACATAGCTACAAGCAATGCAAATAGCAGTTGAAAGGTACACTGTAACTTCTGACATCAGATTTCGACAATAAAATATTAATTTGAACAGATAAGGTCACATTCAAAAATTGCCTTCAATCAAACTAACATCAACCATGCAATATTATTAATAGCATATCTTGAATGCGAGGATTATTTCAAACCCATGAAGGTTCACAAATTTTGCAGAGAAAAAATACCTTTTTTTGTACTGGAAAAGGTGAGATCTGTATTAGAAAGAAATGGGGGAAAAAAATCAGATCGATGTTATACTCTAGGTTTGAGTTGGGAAAAAAGGACTTCAGAGATGAAGAGGGAGGGAGTAAGAGAAAGCAAAAGCACAGGTTTGATCTTGTATGGCTTGGTAAAGCTGGGGTTTGGGCTGGGAGAATGAAAGAGCATAGATCCGGTTTAGCTCTAGTCGCTGGTGGTGTTGGAAGAGATGGGATTTGGATGGTTTTCGACTAGAGATCCTGTTTTCGGCTGTAGACATGTGAGCTACTGCGAAGGAGCCCCAGTCAAATACATGGTGGTGGTGCTGCGGCTAGAGAGCGGTGGTGGTGCTGCGGCTGGAGAGCTGGAGAACGGTGGTGCTGCTGCTGCTGCGGGCGGACAGCGGTGGTTGTTTAAGAGGAAGGTCCGATTGGGAGGGAGAAGAGGGAGGGAGAAATGGGGCTCAAATCTGTGCTTTAGGTGCCCGAGAGAGAGAGAGAGAGAAGAGAGAGAGCGAGCCTGTTTGTAACTTGGGAAGGAAAGGAAAGAAAAGAAAAGTTTTCCTCCCCTTTGATTCTAAATGAAATAAAAAATTCTAAATGAAATAAAAAATGGAGGAAATTTTTTTAAATTAACCTCTCTTTCTTTTTAGTTTTTTTTTTTTTTTTTTTTTTTGTAAAATCGAATAGATAAGAAAAAGTTGATTGTATTTTAAAAAGTATAAATTAAAATCTTTAATTATATATTATTATTATTATTTACATATTAATTATTATTTTAATATAAAATTAATTTTTTTATATTTTTATATTTTATGCATATTTACAATTAAAATCAAGTGCACATAAATATTTATTTGGATGTTAATTGAATATATTATATATACATATATATATATATATGTTTGTGTACGGGTGTATTGTGTAATGTGTGTTGTATTATTCATATAATATATATAATATGTGTGAAAGTTATAATTACAATATGTATTAAATATATATATGGTGTATTGTATATATATAATTTATAAGTATGAAAGTAAATGTGAAGCAATTGACACAAAATAAAAATAAAAAAGAAAAGAAGAACGGCTAGCACAACCCAAAAAAAAAGAGCAAAAGAAGAAAACCACTCGCATTTAGATGATGAAAGAAAGTCACTTGAATTTGTCATCCATCGTCCATTCAAAAGAAAAAGAAAACAATGAAAGTCACTTACAAAAATAAATAAATAAAAACACAAAAGAAGAAAGTCGCTTGCATTTGAATGATAAAAGAAAGACACTTGAATTTGTCATCTATTATTCATTTAAAAAAAAAAAACAATGATGAAAGCTACTTATAATCCTTATAAATTGCAGAGTCCAGAAGGGTGAGAGCTTTAAAAGAAAGCCAGAGAAAGAGTCCAAAGGAGAGAAAGTTCAAAGTCAAAGAATTCCACATTTAGTTATTTATTTTCTGTTTAGATTTCAGTTAATTTATTAGTACTTTTCAGTCATTTATTTTTTTGTTTTAGTATTTTTTTTACTGTTATTCTATTATAATAAATTCTTTTATTTATGAAATTATTTTATTTTAAATGATATTTTTTTATTATCATAAGTAACTAGTTTTATTTTTTAAATCAATTATGAAGATCACGTGACGGTATTTTGATGATCAATTAAAGTTTATCTTTCCATTTCATATTTAATCAAAAACTTAGTATTTTTTTTTACACACGTTCGGTATATTGCATACACGGTCATGAGTGTGTATATTTTATGCACATAATAATTTTTGTATTTTGTAAACAAATTGAAGTTTAGGAGTATTGTAATTAATATAGGAGTAGTGTAAAGTTAATACTGGTTTACTTATTACTTTTCAGATATTAGTATAATTTATGCGGGTCTTCTATCTGGTATAATTTTATATTCAAATCTTTGGTAAGAATCTAAAATTCTTAATGCGAATCTAAAATAGATTACTTTTATATTCTTGGTAATTAAAATCTAAATCCTTTGAAAAACTTAGGCTTTTAATTATGTTTGTAATACTTTATGCCTTGACAAATCAGTCGGTATATACAAATCGATGGTAAGAGTCTTTGATAATAATTTAGTAAGTATATAACTAGAACCTTTGAAAACATATATTTTTAATTATGCTTGTTACACTTATATTCTGACAAAGTATTATCTAGTGTTTATGAGTCGATGGTGAAAGTTCATGATTTTAACATAATATTCTAGTATTTGATTATCATTGAATATTCTCATCTGTTGATTTATAAGACTCAAGGGGATCAAACGATTAACAAATGGTAAAATTGTATTGATCAATTCCAAGAAAGTTACGTGATCAGATCAATTTGATAAAATGTTGTTTTTAATCTATTTATTTTGCAGTTTAATTTAACAATCATCAAACCTCTCAAAACCAAAATATTTTTCTTTTAGTTACTATTTCTGCTGCTTTTGTTCATCTCTCTCGTTAGCAAGAGGTGAAATTCAAACCGGTTATTTTAAGTTCTAATTTAAGCAGTTTGTGACGCTTCTGTATCTAGCATGACTTAGTTGGTATCTAACTCATTACCTAGAATGAATTCTAGTGCTAACCATCCACAACTGTAATATTTTTACATAATTTAGAATTTCATCTCCTATGGATCGGCCCGTTTTTAGCGGGTAATTTTAATTGCTAGTTCCCGTACTTGCACTTAAGTGTTTAAATTTTTACAAGTTAGGCATAGACAAAAGCAAATAGCATTTTTCTTTTCCTTTTCCCTTTCAACTTCCAAACAGACTGTTGGGCTTTAAAGATAACACTAGCAGAAGTAGCCCGTGCGGGGCAATTTTGATTTTTTTGAATTATATTTAACAGTATATTATGAAGGATGTACTTTATTAAAAATAAAGTATGTCAAAAATATGATGGAACATGACGAATAGTGATAGTACTTATATGTGCTTGAAGCATTCTCATGAATGCATAATTTTCAAGTGAGGGAATATCTAGTCGGTCTATATCATTAGGAGTAGTTATATGTGTTTAACACGCTCGTTTTTCAATTCTTATTGCAATTTGTTTATTTATAATTATTTGTTACTTGGATGCTAAGATAGAATTGATAGTTTGACATTTTAAAGTTACTACAAACAATATACATGGTGTTCGAGTATGTGAATTATATTAAGTTTGTGTTTTTACAGGTTATACCATTGTAGTGATACTATTTAAACTTTTATCTCATATTAGGAGTGTTTGGATTGCTCCTAAAAAAAGTCATAACTCATAAGCTTTAGTTGTTTTAAAAAATTATTTTTTTCAAATAGCCTTTCAAAGTTTAAGTTAATTTTAAAAAAATAACATTTTTCAACAAGAGCCAAACACAATTTTAAAAAAAATTCATAAACTATTAAAAAAATCACATTCAAACTCTCTGTTAGGTTACCCAAATAAGAAAGTTTCTTAGTTTCTTTCGATAAAGAGAGAATTATGAATAAAAAAAAGAAAATGAACACAAAAGCAAGGAAGTTTTTTAGTCTCCTCCCATTTCAAGCGTGCATATCTATAATATATATATATATATATGTTTTAGTTCAAACTTTTAATTGATTGCTCTCTTAAGTTTGTATAAAAAATTTGTAGTTCCTTCCCATCTCAAGTATGCATTTGCACGTATTTGTACGATTTTTTCCTTCTTATTTTTTTTGTCTAAACCTACCATTGACTACTCATATATTGAATAGATGATGTCGGACTACAAGATTGTGTGAGAATAAACTCTCCAGTTCATGCTTTGCTGATGACATACTGGTTAGGTACTCAAGTTGTACAATCTATTTAGGGTAAATTTTACTTATTACCTCTGTACATTGGTCACAATTTTACTTTGGTCTCTCTACTTTTAATTATCACATTTTGCGCATTATATTTTCAGTTAGTAGCAATGTGATTCATTCGTCAAATTTCTGATGATAAAAGTGACGAAAAGCCCTTTCTTTATTTTTTTCTTTAAAAAAAATAAAAAATAATATTTGTTTATTATTTTTTATTTTTAGTTGTTAACAAAATTAAAAAAATGAAACAAAAAATACTAAAATGGGTGTTTTTTTTTTTTTGTTTTCAAAAAATTGTTTTCGTACTATAAGCATAAAAGTAACCTACAAATGTATGAAAACTAAAAAAAAAAAAACTCATTTTAGTGTTTTTTTTCGTTTTCTTTTTTAAATTTTGTAAATAACTAAAAAAAAAAAAAAAATATTAAACAAATATTGCTTTTTATTTAAAAAAATAAATAAATAACAAAAACAAAAAACGTTACCAAAAAAATAAAAAAAAAAAATAAAAACGTTACCAAAAGCAGTGTTTGTTTAATATTTTTTTTTTTTTTTTTAATTATTTATAAAATTCAAAAAAGAAACAAAGAACACTAAATGGAGATTTTTTTGTTTTCAATACATTTGTAGGTTACTTTATGTTAATAATACTAAAACAATATTTTGAAAATAAAAAAACACCCATTTTAGTGCTTTTTGTTTTATTTTTTGAATTTTGTTAAGAACTAAAAATAAAAATAATAAACAAATATTTTTTTTATTTTTTTAAAAGAAAAAAATGAAAAGAGGCTTTCCGTCACCTTTATTAACAGAAATTTGACGGAGGAACTATATTGCTACTTAACTAAAAATATAAGAAATAAAGTGAGACAATTAAAAGTAGAAAAATCAAAGTAAAATTATGCTCAAAGTACAAGAGTGATAAGTAAAAATTTATTCTTTAATATATCTAGGTTTTATAAAATTTACACGTTCATTTAAACGGTAGATGCCATGCTGTATAAATTAAAATAATAATTTTTTTCTTCTGTCTCTAAGAAGAATATGCCGTGAGAGCCGAGTAAGATTCCTTTTCATAGTGGACAAATTAAATGGGCACCATATAAAATAAGTGATACGCTCGACCTAGACATCCTGTCTCTCTCTCTGTCTTTTCCACTTCTCGAGTCGGCGGCTCACGTAACCCTAATAATCTCTTCGCCATCCACCCACTTCCCCCGTCGAAGATGCTGGGAATTGCTGCTGAAAATTGCGTAAAAGGTACAACTCTTGTTCTGCCCCTGAAGCTAAACTCTTTCTTGTTATCATTACTGCGTGATACAGTCTTGTTTCACATCCCAACTTCAAGAAACCCTGATAAGCCTCCTGATGTAGTGATAACAACTCGAACTGAGTTGGGGAAATTGTTATCGGATAATTGCAAATGGGTATCCAATAAGCTGGGTTGTGTTCTTTGTTTAATGAGATCTCTGCCTTCGGTTATCAGATTTGATCAACCGCCAATTGTTATTGCCAGAATGAAGCATCATTCGATCGTGATTTCTCTGTATAATGAAATGAGGATCTTGAGTATTGTAATGGTTAAATTGTTACTGCCGCTTGATACAAGTTTATTGTGGGTTTGCTATCTAGATAGCTTGTTCACGGCAGTTGGATTGTTTAAGGAGCTGATTGTGAATGTTTGGATAGTTTAGTGTTAAAATTATAACTGCCACTTGAATCGAGTCGATAGTAATTATGGGTTCAAGTAGGTAGTTTAGGTAGTTTCTTCAGGTGCATTATGTACCATATTGAATGAAACTATTTTCAACACTAACAAAGAAGTCGAATCTAGTCAAGTTATGTAAGGGCATAATGATAAATAGGTTTCGCAGTAGTGGGAAACACTAAAAGTCCGAATTGAATGGATAAAGAGTATGGGTTCTTGAGCGTAATATTCTTAGCTACATCATTGTAATCAGTGGATATTGCAAGAAGATGAAAATTAAGAAATACTTATCAGTGGATATTGCAAGAAGATGAAAATTAAGAAATGTTTTGTAATGGGTTGAAACCCACTACTATACAAGACTATGTTGCGGAGCGTGGCATAATTATTACATATGGTTTTTGAGCTAGAAGATGATATTTATGCTTTTCATAGAAAAGAAAAGCAGAAAAAGAAAGAAAAGAAAGCAAATCATCTAAAGCCAAATGCTCTTGGATGAGAGTAGTTTAATAGCGAGACCAAAGTCCGGATTGACAAACCTGATCTTGATGGATGGCCTATGCAAAAAGCATTGTCCTCATATTGTTCTGTACGACATTCTCATTTGATAAATTTTCTGTGAAGATAGGAAGCTTGGCATGACAACGTATCTTTTCAACGATCTTTCCTCCAAAAGGTTGACACATGCTATTATGGTAAATGAATTTGTCAAAAAGGCATCTTAGGTGAAGCAAGAGAGTGAGTTGGTAACTTTTTCTACAAGCAATATTGTTACATATTTACTATGTGATTTTTATTTTTGGTGATTTGTAGAAAACTTTTATCCCTATCCTATGGTGAATCCTTGTATTGACTTGTATCTGTAGGTGAAGTCCTAGTATTTGTGCAAAATGTAATAAAAAATTAATGAATGGATTTTTTTATGTAACAGCAATGTAACATTCCTGTCTATGAACTGGGTTTCCTGTTATGCCATGGTTGTCGTCAAATAGACAATACTCTTCATCCTCTGGCTCTACTTTGATTTTTAATAACCCACTTTGTGTAACATCAGTGAAGATTATCTTTGTGAGACATTGCAGGTATTCATTTCATTCATCATTCAGAGACATAGTGGTTAGGTCTTGATTGTGTGAAAGCCACTTTTAGAAAGATTGCCAGGGAAATGCAGAAAAGAGGATCATCCTGAAAGAGACTCATTTGAGGTAGGACTGACATTGCACTCTAGTGTATACGTCTCCAAATGAGCTTCTATACGATGAATTATATTACTCATCTCTTAGTGTTCATGTATGCAATTTAGAAGATATATTTTCAAATTTTAAGTAAAAATTTCCAAGAGATATTTTTTCAAGATACGAACCCGTGCTTTCAAAAAGGAGACCTAAGCCGTTGCATTGGGCCTGCTTGAGATTGATAGTCTCAATCCTCTGTTAAAGATTACTTACAGATGCTGTGTTAGACATGGCAACTGCTTGGCAAAAGCCTCTTTGAGGGAGGGGAGCTGAGTCTGGGATTTTGTTCTTGTGTACTGATTTCTATCACTGTTATTTCTATTGCTTATATAAGGGAAACCACCAATGGAGGGATTTCAATGGAGGATGTATCCATGCACTACAAAGTTTTGAATTATTTTTGGATTGGAAGTGTTTGATCAATTATGAAGAAAGGACAACAACGAAGAGGAAATGCAAGCATATCAAAAGTTTTCAACTGTTTGGGTAGATTACCATTAAGAGAGAGAGAGAGAGAGAGAGAGAGTAGCGGACTCCCTTAAAAATTAGGTTTGGTTAAAACTTCCCTTGTTTGTAGTTTCCACATTAATCAAAAGCTTTAAGCTTTTACCATACAAATTAGGATAGGTTTAGACTCCAGTTATAACTAACATATATACACACGCTTGATTGTGTGCTTTTCCTGTTAATTCTCTCTCTGGTCTCTACTTACCTATACGCACATATAACGAACAAATAGAAACACAAAATTAGGGATGTAGATGATGGTCGGTATTGGCCTTAACAAGAACTTCTATTTTGTCAAACGTGGATCCAATTAATCTCTCTCTCGATACGTACAACATATTCACATATACCATACATAATCATATATATGTAACTATTTACACCAAACGGTTTAAACAAGAAATTCAACCATTAAACATATATGCATATACTTGCTATATATATACTCACATACACATAAACGAGACTGTTACAAGCACAAAACCGCAAACTGTTAAAGAGACAGTAAATTTTGGATCATAAACAAGATTTGAGGAAGGAAAAAAAAAAAAAAATAGAAAGGAAAACAGCTATTTAACATATATACATACATAGATGTCCAAAGCAAAAGATTGAAAAAAACAAAAGAAAAGAAAAGAAAAAAGCTAACTGTTCAAAAAAAGTACCAAAATTAGATCAGATGAGATTATCGGGTCGAGTATTGAAGGGAACTGTTCAAGAAAGGAAAGAAAAGAAAAAATGTAACTGTGCAAGAGAGGCATTGAAGTGAACAAGAAACATTAACTAGTGATATCTAGTAGTTGGACCAAGGCATTGAAGATGAGAACAATGCCGATCGATAATCATACAATGCCATAATTTAGTGGACTATAATGTTCGTTCTTTCTATCTACTTTGTACTCAAATGATCTCTCTCTTTCAGGCCTAGCGGTTTGCATAATTCTTCTTTTACTCCTTTAGAATTCGCAAATGAAGAATTTCATAGAATTCAATGCAAGGTTGAATCCCATCATGTTCAGGATTATGAGAGTTATGGGTAGAGGGAGGCTGCCTCGCCTTGATCAGGATTGTAAGATTTATGGGTAAAATGATGCTGCCTCGCCTTGCGTAACCCTTGCTGCAATTGGACTTAAATTGGAAAAAAAAATCCTTTATGATTTAAAAAATTCATTGCAAATATGCTTCATGACATCTAGCAGCTAAATTTGTCCTGCTCTTAAAGAGCCAGTCAAGATTTGAAGTTATAAGAAAGAAAATGAGCCAGTTATATACTTGCATGCATTTAGAATGTGGACCAATCAAAGAATAAATGCTGTGACAGGTTTTTGCTCGAAAATAGTCATTTCAGGAATGTTCAAGTAGGATTTAAGTACTTTTGTGCAATAACTACAACAAATGGCTTATTCTACTACAAGAATTCTAGAAAGAACAAAAGAAAAGTTGCTTAACAAAGGTCTATGACAACATGCTTTTCAAGATCTATGACAACATGCATCACTAAAGAAACAAAGTTGGCACCGGTCACAGAAGTGTTAGGTGCTAATGGATTGCCGCAAAGCTTTCCCTGCTAGTAAGAACTTTAAGCAGAAGTGTTTGAATCCGTTATCCTTACCCCATAAAGAAATTTTAGCTAGTTTTGATGTTATGTTGTCATCATCTTGACATATTTCCTAATTTCTCATTTGATATAAAGGTTATATTTACCGAGTTACGCCCTCATCGAACCAAAAACAAAAGGAGAAAGGAGAAGAAAATCCTACAAATGGCTTTGTTTTGTTTTTTTGTTAGGTTTTTTTTTTATGTTGTTGGTACATTAGAGTTTAAATTTGTAGAAGAAAAAGATGGTTAGTCGAACTTATGATCTTATAGTGTGGATAGAGCTAACCTTGCTTCTTGATTTTGTTTTCTTAAAAAATGTTTCCTTCTTACTTGATTAGAACTTTTAATTTTTTAATGGTTTAATTATACTTTGACCCCCTAAGTTATAACTATGTATTACTTACCCTCCATAAACTAAAAGCTATTGCATATATACCCCTGAAGTATCATAATTCTTTTTTGTGTTAACGGTGTTAATAGATTAGGGAAATTGACATTTATAACTTTCCTGTCATGTGTTTTACTCTTTGAACACAAATTGTATTTTCGAAACATGACCTTACGCCTACAAACTTTTTGCAATTTTCTTTATCCATATTTTTTCAAACAACAAAACCTGTTTAATGCAAGTGTAAAATTTTATTATCTTCTGAGAGTAATTTTGTCCAATATTTTTTTTAAATTTTAAGGGTAGGTTAGTTTTGTTAAAAGAACATCATTTTTCAACCATCTACAAGTCACTTGAATAATATCTCTAATTTTTCTAACAAATCTCTAACAAAAAGGGTGACTTGATATCAATTTAGATTTTGAAGGGTCAAAATGTAATATTTCCTGAGTTTAAGAAAGTTAAGTAATGCTGAGTAATACGTGACTGATAAAATATGATTAACCCTATTTTGGTTGTATCATGAATGGGGAGAGAACTGATAAGAATAGCTATCTACATCCCACATTTTCCATTTCACCCCATCCAAAGAAACTTAGAAAGTCTCCCATTTTCAATTCCCCAATTCTTCGATATCGAAAAAGAAAAAAAGGTCTCTAATTCTTCTCAATAATTTCCAAATTTATGTTTATAAAGTTTTAAAATGTGAATGCCACAAGGTTAAAATTTTTCATTTCATGTTGCCACTATCTTTAATAATATAGGAGAATTATGAACTAGTGCAACTTATCTGTGTACACCCCATTTTGTCACACATCTAAAAAGAATGGGGCCTTCGTTATCATTTTGAAAATTCAAGTTCTCAACCTGCTCACATGTTCCGTCAAAGAGAGTTGGTTTGCAATGCTTCCAGGGCCCTATTTCAGCTGCCTGGATTTCGAAGCAAATTAGATTTGGAAAAAGTGTGTGTTTTTTTTCACCTTTTATTATAAGGTGTTTAGGCCGTCCATTGATTATTTTCTCAAAAGCTTATGCAGGGGCATCATTTATATAAACTACATAAATTTTATATATTAAATAAATAATGGTTGGTTATAAAAAACCTAAAGAGTGATCGAAATTGAGATTTCGTGATTAGCATAAAAACAAACCGATCACTAGGTCATCATGAGGGCAAAACATGGAGTTTTGCAGAAAATTGAGAAAACCTTTATGATTTTACTATGAAGCTCATGCATGTTTTAGTTACCAAGAAGCTTGATTAAAAGGTTTTGATATCTCAAAGAACATCACTTAAAGTAGATTTTGGTATTTTATTTCCTTAAGTTTCGCTTTATTTTGCAACCAAATGAGCGAAAGTAAATAATTTTGTTTTTCCTTCTCTTTCTTTTCTTTCCTCTCATCTTTTTCTTCACTTTATATATTTTATATATTTTTTTAGTCAACCCTCTGCAACCTTATGGTTATGCCCAATTTTACTTTTACTTCCTGCACTCCAAAATGTGACACTCACTCGGTCACACCCTTGATGGCATGGATCAAATTGAAATAAGTAGGTTCAAAATTAAGAATACGAAATTAATTTTGTTTTCAAATAAAACTAATTGCTCAGAAAATTTAAATATCAAAATAAAAAGAAAGTACATTATTATGTCAGAAAATTTGTTATTCACACGAGCATTAAAAACTTTTCAATTAAATAATTTCTCACTGATTAAATTGTCGAAATGAAAAGTAAATACAAAATAAAACATAATAAGTCTTTGGGTCTGCACTTAGGTGGGGTTATTCAGGCCCGGACCATATGGAGTCATCATGCTTTTGTCTTGGTTTAGGCGAGAAAATTTAAAATTTTAGACCAAACAATTATATGAATATATGGTTTTAATTTATTGGTCAGTTGTATCATATCAACATAATAGTGTAGTACTCAATATTTACTCGTGCTGGTTTGGTTTTCACATCGGTAGGAATTGGATGTGTCTGTGTTGTTTAGTCTCAACCTCCGTCTCTTATTTTAACAAGTTGCGTGAAGTTTGATTTTCTTAAAAAAATTGTTATTTTGATATTTTAATTCAGTTGGAAAATAAATTTATTCTGAAGTAGTAATGAAATTCATATATAATACTATTATCTTTATCAAAAGTATTATTTGTCTTAAGTTACTCCATGAATGACTTGAACTATTGCATTTTGAAATAGAAATCAAAGTGAGGTTGAATCTAACCATGACGGACAAAGCTATAGTTGTCCTCTTTTTTAAAGTTAATTTGATCTAGATCTCCAAAGATTTCGTATTTAAATTCTTGTATATGACATCTTTTCAAAATATGCACCTAAACCATTGTCCTCCCTTGCCAATTATCTCCTTTGTACCGAGGGCGTTTAGATGTGGCTTCTTTTTTTTTTTTTTTTTTTTTTTTTTTAGCATTTTTTGTCTTAAACTTATGACATTTTAAAAGTATGTTTGGGTACTCGCAAAAAAAAAAAAAAAAAGATATTTTAAAGTCTTTAAAAATTATTTAAAAAAAGTGACTTTTTAAAGCTAGCTTAAGCTTATGACTAATAAATTCTTTAAACTTCTATCCAAACACCCCCAAATTTGAAAAAGACAAAAAAAGAGTCATAAAAACAGGTAAGTTGACTTTGAGAAATAAAAAATAATTGATATAAACGAAGATAGGTCCACATTTCATAGTGTATCATGTACCCATTTCTTCATAATGTAGTGATAATTTCACGAAATGTATAAATAAATTATACATTTGGCGATGTTAATGCTTATTTATTTATATTGATACATTCGGACATTTACACCTTTTTGTTTTTTGGTATTTTTTCTTTTGTTTGGCCTATACTCGTGTGACATCTTAATTTTTGGTTCTTATTACTTTTCTTATTTATCTTTTTCTTCTGGTTCAAATTAGTCTGGAAGTATTTTTGTTTTGGTCCAAACCACTACGAAAATGTATTTGTTCTTTTTTTCTTCTTCTTAGTTTTGGTTCATACCACTATAAGAATGTATTTTTCTTTTTTTTATTGTTTTTCAGTGATGGTGAGCTTTGGTACAACAGCAAGATGACTTAATTGAGACCCAAGTATCACAGTTCAGAATAAGAAAACTATTAGTAGCTTCTCTTTTATAAATTGTTAGGCTTCTCTCTCTTCTACTGGCACATGCTTTTAATTTGACATTATGATTGTTCCCATGTTTATTTCTTGGATCATTTATTTTCATTTTATCTCTATTGCCTTACGGAAAGATAATACACACGTGCTTAAATTATTTAACAGATTTAAATCTGGATTAAATTAATTAGGTAAAAAGAGGTGCAACAAGGTTTTGTAAATCAAGACTTTAGTACGTGTATTACATTTTGTTTAACAACATTGTCTCCAATGCGCTGCACTACAAGCTGTCTTGCTCCCCTTAGCCACGATAACATTGGCACCAAATTAGAAGATTGATTTTGATAAGTTCAAGGCCACCATCAATGATGTTGAAAGCTTGCATCTTTCATTTATTATTAAAATTACATACATGCATTATTTGCCAGATTAATTATATGCCCAATAAATTCACTATGAATGTGTAGATGAAAATATCTGTTTTTTTTTTTGGACTGATATTGTATTAACTCAATAATTTATGTATTCTATATTCTGTATTACCATGTCAGGATGTCGTGATATAGATCAAAATTCATTCTATGTGAGCTCAAATGGAAGCCATGTGCCACTGAATGTCAAATTTAGATATTTTGAGAAGTGCCATAAGTACGGGTTATACTGAAGACTATTCAATTAATTTATTTTGCCGGTAGGATCCTAGAGGCTTTCTTCTGGTCTTAAAGATCTTAGAAGGTATAATTTTTATTGCGTATACTGTAATGTCATCGATTCCCCTTAATGAATTCCTTATTTTTGTGGTTGGCTGATCCTATTATACTACTTGGAGCTACTTTGTTTCTTGAGCTACTCTGATGCTGTTAGATTAAGGTGTTTCTTTTTGCTTTGCAAGGCAATCTTCATTCAAAAAGAAATCTAAATTGCTCCAGTTTTTGGCTCAAGTCATATAAGTTGTATAATTAAGTTGAGTGTCGAGTTTAAAGTAATATGCGATATAAATCTCTAATTGTTTATTTTTTATTAGAAGGGAGATAGCTAATCACGATTGATAATCAATTGTCAGTTGATGGCTACCAACTAACCACATGAAGTGCTGTAGGTATTATTCCTAGTTTGGAATGTGGAAAACCCCTCTTTTCCCCTTTATTTGACAAATATTCGGTTTTGCCTTCTCATTTTTAAGATTCATTTCCCTTTTATCACTTTTGTCGTATTTTTAATTCCAACTTGGAAGTATTTCCCTACTTTGCCTCTAAATGTATTTTACTATAATAAATAATAATGAAGCCACTGTAACATTGAATTTTGGGTATTTCACTTGTTAGCAGTTTGTCGTGCCCCGATTTTTGGGTGTCTAAGTTTCTTTCGACTCAAACACCCTAAAGCACAGAACTCTGTCACTAGAACTCGTCCTCCTAGAAGGACAAGTGCGATTAGGTTTGAAAATTGGTTTAACTAAGGGCTTTTTATAAAAATTGGAGTCGCCACCTAACTTGATTAAGGTGAGTTAGGGTACCTAAAACTAAGTGTTAGTTTGAAGATAAAACTTAGAAGTTTTTTTTAAAAGGTTTTAAAAACTCCCTCAAGAGAGAGTTTTTAAGAAAATAGGTTGTTTGGCAACCTTTGAAAAGATTTAAGCCTTTTTGAAAAATAACTCCATTTTGGTCATTTAAAAATAGAAATTTATAGTTCGGGGGTTGGTTATGTGTAGGGAAGATATCCTAAAATCATCACTCTACCCCGCCCTTTCGGTACCTACATGTCTAATCACCCTTTGTTCACTCACTCGAATAACCGATTACCATTGTCTACTTAATATCCACTTTAGAATTTTGAAAGCGGGATTTAGTCATCACTTTTCGGATGGATGATGCATGATGCAAGTTTTTGAAAGAAGTTTAAAAATAATGGGGGTTTTGAAAGAGTTTGAAATAGAAACTTTGAATTGATTGAAATTTTTAAAAAACGATTGAAGTTGAAATAAAAGTTATGACCGCACCATTTTAGGTTGCTTACGTATCTCATTTGGCAAGAATTAGGTCATTCGTAGTTCGAGCAAGAGCCCAATGAAAATAGGCACATTTGGGCCTTTGAAAGGTTTGAAGACACTTTGGGATCTTTGAAAAAATTTAACACACTTTGAGGTCTTTAGAAGTTGAAGACTCTTTGTGATCTTAGAAGTTTTGACTCGAAATTGGATAGTGGCGTGTTTTGAAAATGTTTTTGGATCAACTTGAGGGAGTTTTAGAAAATTGCTTTGGCGTGTCTCAAGAGAACTTAAAAGTATTTTTGAAGTCTTGTTTTGAAAACCTTGGAGGTATGATTTTAGAATGTTTTGATGAATTAGTTTTTGAAAGTGGTTTTTCGAAATGGCTAAGGGTTTGGAATCCTAATATGGACAACCTTAGAGGTTGTTCTTGATTTATCACTTGTCCTTGAAATCCCTAACCATGAGGGGGCTAGGGACACCTTAGGTTTGTGACCTTTTGAAAGCATTTTTCGAAATGTCTTGAAGATGGAGTGTAAGGACATTTGCAGAGTGTATGGAGTTGGTTTTTTGAAATCATGAGAGTAGAGGGTTTTGGAAAAATAGGTTATGAGATTGAATGATCATTTAGAAAATGGTTCAAGAGTTGGAACCTTGAAGTGTACTAACCTAGGCTGGGTTGGCCTAGGGTTAGGGATGACCTAAGGTTAACTAACTTGGGTTGGTTTAATCTAGGGTTAAGATGACCTATGGTTAACTAACTTGGGTTAGGTTAACCTAAGGTTAGCTAACTAGGGTAGGGTTAACCTAAGGTTAGGATGACCTAGGCTTAGGTTAACCTAAGGTGAGTGAACTAGGGTCAAGTTAACCTTGGGTTGGTCAACTAGGGTCAAGTTAACCTAGGGTTGGATTACTAGGGTCAAGATAACCTAGGGTTGGTCGACTAAGGTCAAGTTAACCTAGGGTTGGTCAACTAAGGTCAAATTAACCTAGGGTTAGTCAACTAGGGTTAAGTTGACCTAGGGTTGGACAACTAGGGTCAAGTTAACCGAGGGTTGGATTGGAAGATGATTTTGAAATGTGGTTTCATGCACTTTTGGAAAGGATTTTGAAAAACGACTTATGTTATGCATAGGACTTTGGTTGACAACCTTTTTGAAGATCATTTCTATGAAAATTTTAACTCTAATCAAGAGTATAGTTTATATGGTTGGTGATTGAAGACCCTTCCAAGGAAGGTTTCCTCATGGCCATTATAATCATAATCTTGACAAGAGTGTAAAGGGTCCAAAAATCAACATGGTGATGACAACTTTTTAAGGCACCATTTTGAATGCAAAGATGGAGATAATGCATTCTTGAAAATCATTCTTTGGAGAAGGATTTTGAAAACCATTTTTCAAGGGAACCATTCCATCAAGAGAGGATTCATATGGCCAAACAAAAGGGAGACTACTCAAGAGAGGGTTCCATGGGGCCATTCCAACCACTGCACTTAAAAGAATGAAAATATTGAAAATTAGAGAATTAGAAAGCAACCCTTACGCAAATTAAAATGTCATGATGCCAAAATGAGAGTTAGGAGGTTAGTAGGGGATCTTCTAAGGCATGGTTTCTAAGGTTCCATTCTAAGCTTCAAGGAGCCAACTCTTGGAACAATTTTTGAAAGAAATATAAAGCTTGGGAATGACATGGAGTTTAGGAGTAATGTAAGCATTATAAAACATGAGAACGAGCATAAAATAAAGTCAAGCATACAAGACATAATCAAAATAGTAACATGCAAATGGTCATGATCACATACAAGGCTTTTAGGCTACACCACATAAACAAGGGGCTCCTAGGCCTTACCATCTCAAAGTAGGCTAGTGAGAGGTCCCCTTACACGGTGGCTCTCACTTGTTTTCCTCTAGGTATGATCTAAGAGCCCTCTTGACTCAAGCATGCAAGAATGGGGGATTGTAGATAGGGATCAAAATAGAGAATAGCCTAAGTAGGCTAGGAGGGAGAAGAGAAGAGTGGGGGAAAGCACAAATGTAAAAGGGATACCACCTTTTGCCTTCAACACACTTGTAGTATTCCAAGAATGCTTTGATTGGAGCTTGAATGACTTCAAGGAGGCTTAGAGGGCTGCTAGGGAGTGTTTGATGGTGTATAAGGCTTTATATGTGAAGTATATAGGCTTGGGGATGATGGAATCTAAGCTAAGTGTTGGAGGGATGAAGTGTGTATAGAGATTCGCAATTCTGGAGTGACTTCAGCAGAGCTTCGCATCAGAAATCGGAGTTGGAATATGCAAATGGGAGTCTGGTATTTATAGACATTCTGGAATAGACCTGGCACATGTCCTACATGCACCTGGCCAAAATTTGACTTAGCGTATGTAGGACATGCGCAGGTACTGTTCCATTGCCAGACTGACATGTGGCACCCTATGCACCGGTTAAATCTCGATTATTGATCAAAATTTGGTTGTTCTGATCAAAATTTGAGCGCATGTAGGCTACACTCCGTCACCGGGAAGGTTTGTCCAAACTTTGCCTCGATAACTGAGTCAATCGGGAAGGTTTCGGGGGAATCGATCGCACTCGGGATGTTCTCCTAGGGCTTCTGCTGAACTTTCATGTTTTTGAAAAGTTTGAATTGTGTTTGGAAGCATGGGATATTGTCTCGTGAAGCGTGCATAAAAGGTCACTTTTGCGGAGGGTCTGTGATACGCTCTGAGGGTGTTCGAAAGTGGTTGTTTTCGTTTTATGTGATCGAGGCCTTCGGGAAACGATCCTTTCGATCCGACCATACCGATGGAAAGTACTCTGGAAATACTTTCGAGAATTCCCAGATTTACGCATTTCTCAAGTCGTTTGACAGTGCGTTTTAATAAGGGAATTAGGAAAAAAGTCAACCTTGGCGGAGTGTCTGCGAGACGCTCTAGGGGTTATCAAAAGTAACTGGGTTTGAGCCATACAATGAAGGGCTTCGGGAAGCGATCTATCCAATTATGACATATCGATGGAAAGATCTATGAACGAGCTTTCGAGAATTTCTTGATTTACACGTTTCTCAAGTCAATTAACTGTGCGTTGTAACCAGAGAATCGGGAGAAAAGACAAGTTAGACGGAGCGTCTGTGAGACGCTCCAAGGAACTTTTATGAAGTCGTGTGAGTTTAGTGTCGTAGGGTCCTTATCGGGTTAAACAAGGGTGTATGGTGAAGCCTTTTGCTCAAAATTCCAAGACCGGTGCTGTTTCGGGGCATGTTTGGATTTTCAGGGGCAAAACGATCATTTTGATCGAGATTGGCTGGAAATGGTCAGGAATGGTTTGGTGTGTTGTGTTAAGCGTGTAGGGTTGTTCAGGGATGGTTTTGGGAGAGTCTTTTATCGTTCGGCGAGGTTTGTGCAGTGTTGAGGTGTTTAGGGGCAAATGATCATTTTAACTGGAGTGGGTCGGAATAGGATCGGATTTGGACCAAATGGCGTGCGAGGGGACGCCTAATGATTTAACAACACTTTGGAAGCATGGACTTATCATTTTTTGAGATTTTGAACTTTCCTAAAACGTGCTTGGAGGCCCAAAGGGCGGGTTTGGTCATTTTTCACCGAGTCGGGCTAGCAAGCGCCGGTGTTGGTTCTTAAGACTGCCTGGTCTCAGAAAACTACCTGTACGGTGTTGGTCTCTAAGAACGCTCGGTTTTAGAGAACTACCTGTAGGGATGGTGTTGGTTCTTGAGAACGCCCGGTTCCAAAAAGCTACCTGGAGTGGTGGTGTCGGTCTCTGAGAACGCCCAGTCTCGGAGAACTACCAAATGGCAGACATTCTACGTTGGCGGGCTAGCTGGCGCTAGAAGCAAACCGTCTGGAACTTGATGAGGTGTTGGTCCTTGAGATCGCCTGATCTAGGGAAGCTACCTAGATGGCGTTGGTTTCCGAGACCGCCCAGTCCGGAAAGCTGCCTGGAATAATAGTGCTTATCGCTTCAGCGGGTCCTTGTGGACCCGTGAAATGACTAGTTGGCTGGATTATAGGTTGAAAGGCTCATCTTGAACCTGCATGTGTTATGATTTTAGAAAACTTAGCCCAGTCGGGCCAGAGATTGCCGAGTGGGCAAAAATGGGGTGCTTACAGCTGCCTCTCTTTTTCTGTCTTTGCTTGCCGAAGGCAGAAAAATAACAAAGTAAGAATCCTTTTTTGGTCGCAAGGCGATCGGAGTGACGATGTGCAGGTGAGTCTGAAATGCTCTGGGGACCCCTTGTGGGTCGCTGGTTTGGGAGGTTTTGGAATTCAAAAAGCTTTACATTCCGGTCGGGAATCGGGTTGCCATTTTGACATGTTTCAATTCAGGACATTCAATTCTTACGAGTGAATGTTGAAAGCTCGACTTTTGGCTTTTGAAAAAGCCTCGGAAATGGATTCGGACCTTTGGAAGTTTGAAACTGATTTTGGCAGGAAGCTGAAAGGTCGGGCGCATGTGTTATATGCTCCTGCGTTGTTTTAACCCTGGCGCATATGATACATGCGCCTGTTTAGATTCTGTGCTGGTGCATCTACTATATGCGCCAGCTCGTGGCCATTTAAACAGAGCATGTTTGCGTTTTCCAGTGCGTATTTCTTTTTTTGAATTTGATCCGAAGGTTGCTCTAAAGGATTTTTTAGGGATTTTGACTAGGAATCATTAGAGGAGTTTTGGGAGACGTTAGGCACGTGCTGGTTACTGTCATTGTCGCCGGATTCTTTTCGGAAAGCTTAGTTTTCGCCGAAGAATTTCAAAAGTTAGTTTTCTTGAAATTTGTCGATTTCAATGTGTTTGTTTCCGTTTTTTGCGAATGATCAGTGTAATCCTATGTTTTAGGATGTTTAGAACACAATGATCGGATTGTTTTTGTGATTTGGTAGAGATTTGAATGTGTTTTGATTGATTTTGCGTGTGTTGTGAAAGTGGGTTTCTGCAGGACCTGAAAAATAGCCTCTACAAGCTTGGGCATTGACTTTTTGTGTGTGATTTTTATACCGAGAACCTTAGAAAAATGCGTAGAAAAAACGTATGTAGTTTCATAATTTTCTGAAAAATTTTGAAAATTTGAATTTTTAGAAATTATGAAAAATAGGAGAAATTGAAAAAAAATTAGAAAATGGATCCTATTGGTGGTCGAAAAATCATAAAACATCTTTGGAAAATTGTGGTGTTGTGCTTGAAGGTTCTAGGAATTTTTGTGAAATTTTTGGGAATAAAACTGAGACCGAAAAATTTTGGAAGCTGGAGGAATTGTCCTAAAAATTGTGTTTGAGAGAGGGACACGTGCTGTGGGGGACGAGATTATTTTGATTAATGTGATGGAAGGTTTGAGATTGTTCTGAGTTGTGTTTGTGACTTGTGAAATTTTCGAGTAGTGACCTTTTAAGGTGAAACTCTGCTGAAATTTTTAAAAATTTTAACACTTAGTTTTAAAATCTTTTGGTAAAGCAAATCATTTTGAGAAAGGGGCTTTTAAGAGAGAAAGCTCGAAGAAACCATAACTTCAGAGAAATTTTTGGGAGTGAGATTTTTGAAGGAGAGAACCCCAAAAACCGATTTTGAAAAACTGTGGGACAAGGCTTTTGAAGATGAAAGCCTGAGAAACTGTTAAGCCTTTGGAATAAGACTTTTTGAGGGAAAAGTTTCGAAAACCATTAGAAAATTTTTGAACCAGGGTTTTTGAAGCAGAAAACCCGAGAAACCGGTTTTGAATTTTGGAACCAAACTTTTTGAGGAAAAAGCTTGAAAATCGTTAGAGAATTTTTTAACCAAGGCTTTTGAAGGAGAAAGCTTGAGAAACCGTTGAACCTTTGAAAGGAGACTTTTTGAGGGAAAGTTTCGAAAACCATTAGAAAATTTTTGAACTAGGGTTTTTGAAGGAGAAAACTCGAGAAACCGGTGTGGACTTTTGAAACCAAACTTTTTGAGGGAAAGTTTTGAAAATCGTGAGAAAACTTTTGAATTAGGGTTTTTGAAGGAGGAAACCCGAGAAATTGATTTGGAATTTTGAAGTGAGACTTTTTGAGAAAAAAGTTCAAAAAATCGTTAAAAATGTTGAACCGGAGCTTTTGAAGGAGATAGCCTGAGAAACTGGTTTTGAAATTTTGAAATGAGGCTTTTTGAGGAAAAAGCTCGAAAAATCGTTAGAAAATCTGGGAACGGGGTTTTGAAGGGGAAAATCTGAGAAACCGGTGTGGACTTTTGAAACCAAATTTTTTGAGGGAAAAGCTTGAAAACCATTAGAAAACTTTTGAATTAGGTTTTGAAGGAGGAAACCCAAGAAACCGGTTTGGGATTTTGAAGTGGGACTTTTTGAGAAAAAAAAGCTCGAAAAACCGTTAAAAATGTCGAACCGGGGCTTTTGAAGGAAAAAGCCCAAGAAACTGGCTTTGAAATTTTTAAACGAGGTTTTTTAAGGAAAAAGTCTGAAAAACCGTTAGAAAATCTAGAAACGGGATTTTTTAAGGGAAAAACCCGAGAAACCGGTTTTAAAATTTTAAAGTCAAACTTTTTTTAGGGAAAAGCTTGAAAAACCGTTAAAAATCTTAAACGGTGATAAATGGGGCCCTAGCCCTTCCACTTTTTCTTTTCTCTCTTTTTTTTTTTTTTTCTTTTTCTCTTTGTTTTCTTCTTCTTCTTCTTCTTCTTCTTCTTCTTCTTTTTTTTTCTTTTTTCTCTCTCTCTCTTTTTTTTGTTCTTTTCTTTCTTTTCTTTTTGTATATACACTGACGCATTTATCTTTGTGCTTATCACATATGGTGACTGATTGATTCTTTTGAATGTCGTCATTCTTTCAGGATGTCGGAGGCTGGAGGCGACGGTTCGAACAAGAGGCGTCACGGGAAGGCGCCACGGATTGAGCTGGAGGAGGGTGGCGGTAGCCGGGGCAGCTCCGCTAGGGGTGGTAGTAGGACCGGCTTAGCTCGAAGCAGTGGTTGGGCCGGCCCAACGCAAGGAGGCAACAAGGGTGGTTCTACGCGGACTGGCGGTAGAGTCAGTTCTCCTCGGGGCGGTTGCAGTGGGTTACAGCGATCTTCGAGCCGGATAGCTTCTAGTGGGAGCTCCGTGATGGGGTAGCCTTCGGCGGCTCCCGATGAGAGATTTGAGGACGAGGCTGACTCGTCTATGGACCCATGGACAGGATACAGTATGGCCTCCGTTTGGGACAGGCGGATAGATACTTCATTCACCGACAACCAGCTAGCCATTCTTGATATCCCATCGCTACGAGACTTGGCGTTCCACCCGAGTCTGTATTTGCACTATGGTCAGATGCCATCATCTACCCACAGTTCCTTTAGAGGGACCAATATCTCAGCTTTGAGGGCTATGCAGGCATCAGTTCCATCCTATCAGGACTTTTTGCATCGGATTGGTTTCGGTGCTTTTATGACCCTACAGACGGACAAACTTGATCACGGGATAGCCATGGGATTGTTAGAGTGGTGGTTCGGGGAGACAGGGATCGTACACTTGGTGGGTTTCGAGTTGGGACTTCCCCAATCGACTGGGCTATGATTACCGAGCTATCTTTCGGAGGGGTTCTGATCTCTTTACGGGCCGTGTCTCTGGAGGAGGCCCGTCTTCTCTTGGGGTTGCCAAGGCTTGAGGGCTTGAGTTTCCTAACTTCACTTTTATGCTCAGCAGAGACAACCTTCTCCAGATGACCAGATTATTATGAGGCACCGGTTAGTGCTGTACGTCATCTTTAGTTGCTTTTGCAACAATAATAGGTTGACGGTCCCTTTGTCTCTGGTAAGCCTAGTAGCGAATCTGGACACCCTAGACTATGTTGATTCGGGCACTTTCACCGTCACCTGCTTCTTACGAGGGATGAGAGTGAGGACATCCGGGGCTTGGCAGAGCTTGATGAGCTTTTGGTCGTTTCTGGTATGGTGGAGCTATGGGTATTTGCCGGTTCGTCGACCGGAGGTGTTAGCGAGCGATGCCTTCCCGCAGGCCACGAGCTGGACCAGGCAACAGGTAGTCCAGCGGTCTTTGCTCACAGATTTTGTAGCCCTCATGCTAACTTGGAGTTATTGAGGCCTTGGGTCGTGACTTAGGCCCCTTACCACCGGTTTACCCAGTATGCCAGCATGAGGGACATAATCCTTTTATCCAGGTCGCGGATCACCTTTTGGGGCCCTGTGTCATGGGAGACGTATCTCGGGGAGGGCCACTGGTGGTAGCTTCATACTGCCTTTCGCGCGGCCATGGATCCTCCCTAGTACATGTTTGGACTTTATCGGGATGGTGTAGAGATCCCTTATATAGTCGTGGTTCCTGGTGAGCAGTTCCTACTTCCGCTAGATGTGGGTTATGAGGCTCATTTCCGAGTGAGATCCATTGGCGCTTTCACCCAGCTGGATCTGATGGTCGGAGGGTAGGTGGCCGGCCATGAGGTGGTGGAGCTTTGGCGTCGAGCTCAGGGCTTTGTTTCTGAGGAGGAGTACCTAGCAGCTTGCCAGGCACAAGATTAGTACCGTGCTGAGGTGGAGGCCCTGACTGTTCGCATATCTTAGATAGAGGCCCACTGGGTATGTTATTCATGGTTCGTTTTTTATATTTCTCATGCATCCCTTCGTGTTCTAATGCCAATTTTTTTTTCTCTCTCTCTCTCTCTCCTTTTTTTTTAAATATACATGTAGGGCCCTTATGACGCCGAAGCTTCTTTTAGTCAGCCTTCCCCGTATGTGCCGGATATAGGCGACTTCAACTTAGATAACGACCCTGCTCCTTAAGGCGCCTTGCTTTTCCTGTGGACATAGTTAGAGTTTTTAGTTAGACCGATGGTTATTGTTTCTGTTTTTGTGGCCGTGTGTTGGCCATTATGGATGAGGATTGTACGATGATTTTATGTACATTATTTCTATTATCTTTTTGTTTCTTTACAGGCGATGATGATTATTTCTTTCTTCTAGTCCTGTTTTGCATGCATGTATGTGGATATATGATGGATATGAATGTGAACACAGAAGTACAAAAATCATGATAGGCTTAAGAAATGGTGGATATATGCAAACCTTAAGTAAGTGTGAAAAAGGTGAGCATATTGTCGCACACATTCAGGCAAAGCATACAGGTATATAGCTTTATGTAGACCAGCCCAGAGGTAGATTGGGCGTTCACTAAAAACTATTGTTTCAACATTTTGCTCTTTATTCTAAAATCTCCTTTTTTGTTATGCTCTTTTCTTGCCACGACAAGATAGTAGTTGCCCCTTTCCTAGGGTTTCCGTTTTCGGATCCAACTCCCCTCTCTCTCATCTGAAAAACTATCACTCAATTGATTTTTTCTCGGGGGCCTTATGTTTGATCTGGTAGACTCTCCAAGTGACAGTCGAAGTAACCTTTAGTAAAGGAGCGGGCAGTTCCTATCCTCAATCTGAGAATACTTTACTTTGGACCATAATGTAAGCTAGGTAATGGGTGATGAATGAAGGGGTATCTAGGCTCAAATGATTTTTTTTTTTTTTGGGTGATAGTACCAAGAACCACCTTGAGTAAGCTTTTGCTGCTTTGTTCCCTTTTCTTTTTTGGATATCGCCATTTTCTTTTGAACTTGTTTAGGCTAAGCAATCTTCCCTGATTTGAGGAGACTTTCTGTGCGTTGTAATGTGGCTAGGTTGTGAGTTTTTTAAAGAAAAGGGTATTGAAGGCTCAAAGCGTGGTGTTATTTCTGGGGTTTACTGGTGATCACCTTTTGAGGTCTTTGCGGGCTTATCTTCCCATTTTCCTCTCTTTCCTTTTTGTACGAACTTGCATCCATATAGGGATTGTCATTTTCTTTTAATTTTTGCTCCAGTATTACTGCTTGCACAATCTATTGACTCTCAAGAGGCATCAATCGTCATCTCCTTTTCTCTCCTCTTTTTTTTTTTTTTTTTTTTTTTTCTGTTTCGAGTATTGCCTTGTTTCCCTTTTCTTTCGATGTAGGAAGGGGCCTTCTTTCTCTCTATGCTCCTTTTTTGTCACTTTTTCCTCCGAGCTTGCTTTTGCCCATTGCAGGGGTGATCACCAATGCGGGTTTTTCGAAGAAATATAATTTGGCTCAAAAGGGGTTTTTCAAAGAGGATTCTTTTAACTGTATGGTAGCAGAATAGATGACCCCTCTTCCTTCCAGACAAGATTGCTTAGACTATGAAGTTCAATTTTAGAGCTTTTGGCGTTATTCTTTGAAACAAACATGTGTTAGCTTAATTGTTCTGTTACTCACACTTGCCCCAATGTGGGGGGTGGTTCCTAGTTAGGGTGTTTAAATGAAAATTACTTGTGGCTCCAGTGGACTGATAAAGGGAATTGCTTTTGCTATTCTAGGGATTTTGAAATGAGGGCTTCTCCTCCTTTCGATGGTCTAACTGCTGACTACTTTGCCATGGCGTCCTTCGGAGGCCACCCTTTTTGTGACCCGCACTCTTTCCTTCATTTTGCTATCTTTCTTTTGGATCAGAAATGGTCCCCACAGACGAGGACGCACATACCATCCCTCCTTTTAAGTTAGGGCATAACAACAAGAATGAAAAATTCTGAGAAAGAGCAAGTACCAAAAATGATAAATGCAAATTTCAACTTCTTTCATTTCAAAAGTTCTGTTTACATGATGAGCTCCTGATTAGGAAAAGATGAAAGTAGAATTAACGAAACAAAAATTAACAAGAAAGTAAAGACAAAGTTTGGTAGAGGAACATCCTTTTGACAATCACTTCTTCAGGTAGGCTTTGGGACCACGCTTACCTCCTTCATGCTCCATTCACCGGCTTCCTCCCTTGGTTGTGCTGGGCGGATCGATGCATCAGCTGCGGAGTGGTAGAGATTAGTGGTCATAGCACAACCAAAGCCTCCTTCTTCTTCTTCTTTAGTGGGGTCAGTGAGGTTGTGCGTCCTATCTTGGGACCCTTGCTGGCTTTCCTTTAGTTGGGCAGTTTTCTCTTGCTCGGCTTCTTGGGATTTCACCACCAGGCTTTCTTCAGAGGCTTGTGACGACTTTTCCTTGGCTTCTTCTTTTTCAGTTTCCTTTTTGTCAATCTCTGCAAATAGGCTATCCAGATAGCCTTCGTTGAATTCGAATGGTGGGTTTGGCAATTTCAGCTCATAGATGCTCCGGCCCATGTCCTCGTAGTCGAAGAGTTCCTCTTTCAGGTGAACCTCGGTTTCAGCATATCTAGGATGCAGGAATTCCTCTCCCCAGCCATCTACCGGTGTAGTATCATTGGGAATGTTTGCAACAGGTTCATCCACAGGCCAAACGAAAGGGTCTTGCTCTCCATTTGTGTTGTAAAATAGATAGGGCATGGCGACAGTTCTTCTTCCTAATCGCTTCCAGTGTCGGACTCACCCTTGAAGTACTCTGTGGCTATGATGCCATCAAGATCCGCCTCATCCTTGGTGACGATGTTGACAGCATGGTCTGGTAACGGATTTGTCGTGACATTGGGCTTGGGGACCGGTTTTGTTTCTTGGGTGTTGATGACCTTGTTATCAATGAGATCTTGAATCTTATGCTTCAAAGAGAAATAAGATTCTGTGTCATGGCCCTGTCCCCCAGAATGGTACTCGTAGGTAAGGGCAGGGTTAAAAGTTGGCAGCAACGGGCTTGGCAATGGCCGCGGGGGAATAGGGTTTATATGCTTGGCCTTGAGGAGCTCGTGATAGTCCTCTGTCTGGGTGCATGCCAAACGTGTAAACTCTCAGTTCCGTCGATTGTTGTTTTTGTTAGGGTTGAAGTATGGTCGGGCTGTAGCAGGTCCAGTTGAGGGTGCTTGGGTAGTAGCAATGGGGATGTTGACGATGGGAGTAGGCGGTGAAGGTCAAGCTTGGTATTAGGGGTAATATGGCTGCTGCTGCGTAGGTAGGATAACAGATACTTCTCCCTCTTTCTTGCCAGTGCCCCGAGTGGTTGCCACCTTATTGGCCGCATTCACAAATCCCTCACTTGTCTTGGCATAGGGGTTAGTGATTCTGCCAGTTTTCAGCCCACTCTCGATCATTTCCCCTTGCATTATCAGCTCAGAAAAGCTCTTTCTGATACTCAAGCACAGACGCTCATAGTACAGTCCTAGGAAGGAGTTCACAAACAATTGCATGTATTCTTTCTCTAGCAGTCGGGGGTTAACTTGCGCAGCCGCCTCCCTCCATATCAAAGCATAGCTTTTGAAGCTTTTTTTTTTGCCTCGAGTCATCACCATCAAGGCGCATCTGTCCATGGTCAGGTCACTGTTATGCCGATATTGAGATCGGAAGGCTGTGACTAACTCATTCCAGGTTGTTATTTTCCTCAAGTCTAGGTGAACGAACCATTGTAAAGCAGGCCCAGCTAGGCAATGTTGAAACAATTGCATCAAAAGTTTTGGGTCATTCCCATGTCCATTTAGTGCCTCAGCGTACAACCTTAAGTGTGCAACAGGGTCCCCATTCCCGTCATACTTCTGAAAGTCGAGCATTTTAAATTTGGGCGGCCTTGGGTGGTCAGGGAAGAAGCAGAGTTCGTTGTAAGACATCCCACAAAAGGTGTCATGACCTTGTAGGCTGCACAGGGACTCCTCTAAGCCTTGTATCTTGAGATCGAGAGGGTCCGGGCCTTCCTTCTTTAAGGTGGCAGTTAGTAAGATGGTTTCAGGGTTGTCCTCTTCTCCTTCCTCGTGTTGCACCACTTTAGGGATCTCATTGCTCTTTGTTGTACCGTCAGTTCGCAGGACGACCCTTGGTGGGATTGCTTTAGTTTCCTTGGGATAGGATGTGGATGCCGATGGGTTCATGACAGGCCCTTTGAAAGCCATTAGTTGTATGAGCTTGAACATTTCATCTATTTTCGCCTTCATTTCATTCACTTCTTCGTATGTCACTGAATTGTTCTGTTGATTGGGAATATTGCCTTCGCTCGACATTTGTGCTGTTCTTTGTCAGGTGCGGACTGGCGTTCGGAGGACGGGGGTCACTCGTATTCTTGTTCTTCCTTTTCTTGGAGCAATGGTGACCTACAATATAAGCAGTCTCACCAAAGCTATGGCTAGTCTTTTGATAAGATGGGGGGAGGAAAAGAAAATAAGGAAAAACAAACCAAAGGATTACATTTTAGGTTCTTGATTCGGAAAGGTTTTATGCGATGCATTGCCTAAGAATGCCCCTGCCTCTTGAGGGGGACTAAATATGATGCTTTGGCTCGTATCTGGAGATAGGGGATTACCCCTGCATGCAAATACTATACCTGCCCCTGTTCATCCATTCATTTGACAATAAGAACGATTTTATTAAGATGAATAAAATTTCTCAAAAATACATAGAAATGGGGAGGGGGAACAATGTCCTTGGGACTTCCACCCATTCTATGTTTACATCATAGAACCCCTAAACTACTCTTGAGCCTCCGGATCTACTTTGTTGGTAGGAGCCCTTGATTTGAATTGCTCCCTTGTCTCCTTGGCAACCTTATCTCCATGAACGGAGAGGGATTAAGGCCTCTCTTTATGAGACGACTTTAATGCATGCCATGAATCCTTAGGGTCTCGTGATACCCTTAGGAGTTTTGGGTTGGCTTGAATTAGACGAGAAGGTCTTTGAGCCTTTCTCTAGGAGTTGATTGGATGCATAAAGATGCAATGACTTGAGTTACTTTGAGAACTCTTATCTTGAAGTGAGTTCCGATGCATGAGCAGTTATGTTGCATGTACATGGAAGCAGCAAGAATTAGATAGCATAATAGCAGAGATTAAACAAAATATATAAGGGAAATAAAGCAGTTGCCCTTTCCTCCTTGATTTTGAAATTGACACGTGTGTTCGAAATCCAACAGAGGTTCTGCTATGCATGGGGTGCTACATGAGCATGAGGTTGAGGGTTTACTAATACTTCCTAAAAAGCTCGGTCCCCGAACCTTTAAACCTCCTGCCTCCACCCTCGAAAGGGTGAACTCCATCTTTGGTTGGTGGTTCAAGCGGGAGAACTATCAAGAAACCGTAGGCTAAGAAACTGACACAGCATCCGCCCACAGTCAATATACTGTTCCCCTTTCTATCTAGAAGGGTAGTAATCAGGTGATATATGCAAGATGCAAATGCAAGTGAGTGCACCAAGTGTGTGTGGAATTTTTAAAAATGGAGGAAAGGACCCAACAACACATATCACATCATGTCCATTCATTCACATACATGGCAATAAATAAGACATGAAATAAAGATGTGAACAAAGGTCCACCTACAAAAGACAGGTGCGAAGAGTTAGTAACTTTTCAAAAACTCAATGCAAGATAAAATGGATGGTCAATGCAAGAGCATGAATGTAAGCAATGAATGCAAGTGATGACACTTATTTGAAAATCATTTTGAAAAATAAGGTTTGCTTTGGAAACTTGAAAAATTTGACGAGTGGACAAAATTGGATAAAGTAACCGGAGATTCTGGGTGAGTGAAGGGTGAAGAGACATGTTAATGGCCTAACCCTCTAAGTGTCTCCAACAGTGTCGCGCCCCAGTTTTTGAGTGTCCAAGGTCTTTTCGGCTCGGAGACCCTAAAGTACGAAACTCTATCACTAGAACTTGTCCTCCTAGAAGGACAAGTGCGACTAGGTTTCAAAATTGGTTTGACTAAGGGCTTTTTAGAAAAATAGGAGTCGTCACCTAACTTGATTAAGGTGAGTTAGGGCAACTAAAACTAAGTGTTAGTCCGAAGATTAAACTTAGGGTTTTTTTTTAAAAGGTTTTGAAAACTTCATCGAGAGAGGGTTTTTAAAAAAATAGGTTGTTTGGTAACCTTTGGAAAGATTTAAGCCCTTTTGGAAAATAACTCCATTTTGGTTATTTGAAAATAGAAATCTATGGTTCGGGGGTTGGTTACGTGTAGGGAAGATATCCTGAGATCATCACCCTACCCCGCCCTTTCGGTACCTACATGTCTAATCACCCTTTGTTCACTCACTAGAATAACCGATTACCATTGTCCACTTAATTTTCACTTTAGAATTTTGAAAACGGGGTTTAATCATCACTTTTCGGATGGATGATGCATGATGCAAGTTTTTTAAAGAAGTTTTAAAATAATGTGGGTTTTGAAAGAGTTTGGAATAGAAACTTTGAATTGATTGGAATTTTTGAAAAAGGAATTGGAGTTGAAATAAAAGTTATGATCGCACCAATTTAGGTCGCCTACGTATCTCATTTGGCAAGAATCAGGTCATTCGTAGTTCGGGCAAGAGCCCAATGAAAATAGGCGCATTGCCTTTGAAAGGTTTGAAGACACTTTGGGGTCTTTGGAAAAATTTAAGACACTTTGAGGTCTTTGGAAGTTGAAGACTCTTTGAGGTCTTTGGAAGTTGAAGACTCTTTGTGGTCTTGGAAGTTTTAACTCAAAATTGGATGGTGGCGTGTTTTGAAAATGATTTTGGATCAACTTGAGGGAGTTTTGAAAAAATGCTTTGGCGTGTCTCAAGAGAATTTGAAAGTGCTTTTGAAGTCTTGTTTTGAAAACCTTGGAGGTATGATTTTAGAATGTTTTGATGAATTAGTTTTTGAAAGTGGTTTTTAAAAATGGCTAAGGGTTTGGAATCCTAATATGGACAACCTTAGAGGTTATTCTTGATTTATCACTTGTCCTTAGAATCCCTAACCATAAGGGGGCTAGGGACACCTTAGGTTTGTGACCTTTTGAAAGCATTTTTTAAAATATCTTAAAGATGGAGTGTAAGGACATTTAAAGAGTTTATGGAGTGGGTTTTTTGAAATCATGAGAGTAGGGGGTTTTGGAAAAATAGGTTATGAGAATAGTTTGAAAATTGAATGATCATTTAGAAAAGGATTCAAGAGTTGGAATCTTGAAGTGTACTAACCTAGGTTAGGTTGGCCTAGGGTTAAGGGTGACCTAAGGTTAACTAACTTGGGTTGGTTTAACCTAGGGTTAAGATAACCTATGGTTAACTAACTTGGGTTAGGTTAACCTAAGGTTAAGGTGACCTAGGGTTAGCTAACTAGGGTAGGGTTAACCTAAGGTTAAGATGACCTAGGGTTAGCTTAACCTAAGGATTGAACTAGGGTCAAGTTAACCTAGGGTTGGATAACTAGGGTCAAGTTAACCTAGGGTTGGATAACTAGGGTCAAGTTAACCTAAGGTTGGTCAACTAAGGTCAAGTTAACCTAGGGTTGGTCAACTAAGGTTAAATTAACCTAGGGTTAGTCAACTAGGGTTAAGTTAACTTAGGGTTGGACAAATAAGGTCACGTTAACCTAGGGTTGGATTGGAAGATGGTTTTGAAAGGTGGTTTCATACACTTTTGGAGAGGGTTTTGAAAAACAACTTATGTTATGCAAAAGACTTTGGTGTACAACCCTTTTGAAGATCATTTCTATGAAAATTTTGACTCTAGTCAAGAGTATGGTTTATATAGTTGGTGATTGGAGACCCTTCGGTTTCCTCATGGCCATTATAACCATAATCTTAACAAGAGTGTAAGGGGTCCAAAAATCAACATGGTGATGACAACTTTTTAAGGCATCATTTTGAATGCAAAGATGGAGATAATGCATTCTTGAAAATCATTCTTTGGAGAAGGATTTTGAAAACCATTTTTCAAGGGAACCATTCCATCAAGAGAAGGTTCATATGGCCAAACAAAAGGGAGACCACTCAAGAGAGGGTTCCATGAGGCCACTCCAATCACTACACTTAAAAGAATGAAAATATTAAAAATTAGAAAATTAGAAAGCAACCCTTATACAAATTAAAATGTCGTGATGCCAAAATAAGAGTTAGGGGGTTAGTAGGGGATCTTCTAAGGCATGATTTCTAAGGTTCCATCCTAAGCTTCAAGCAGCCAACTCTTGGAACAATTTTTGAAATAAATATAGAGCTTGGGAATGACATGGAGTTTAAGAGTAATGTAAGCATTATAAAACATGACAACAAGCATAAAATGAAGCCAAGCATATAAGACATAATCAAAATAGTAACATGCAAGAAGTCATGATCACATACAAGGCTTTTAGGCTACACCACATAAACAAGGGGCTTCTAGGCCATACCATCTCAAAGTAGGCTAGTGAGAGGTCCCCCTACACGGTGGTTCTCACTTGTTTTCCTCTAGGCATGATCTAAGAGCCCTCTTGACTCAAGCATACAAGAATGAGGGGTTGTAGATGGGGATCAAAATAGAGAATAGCCTAAGTAAGCTAGGAGGGAGAAGAGAAGCGTGGGGGAAAACACAAATGTAAAAGGGATTCCACCTTTTGCCTTCAACACACTTGTAATCTTCCAAGGATGCTTTGATTGGAGCTTGAATGACTTCAAGGAGGCTTAGAGGGCTGGTAGGGAGTGTTTGATGGTGTATAAGGCTTTATATGTGAAGTATATAGCCTTAGGGATGATGGAATCTAAGCTAAGTGTTGGAGGGATGAAGTGTGTATAGAGATTCGCAGTTCTGGAGTGACTTCAGCAGAGCTTCGTATTAGAAATCGGAGTTGAAATATGCAAATGGGGGTTTGGTATTTATAGACATTCTGAAACAGACTGGCACATGTACTACATGTGACCTGGCGTATGTAGGACATGCGCAGGTACTGTTCCATTACTAGAATGACACGTGGCACCCTGTGTACCGGTTAAATCTCAACTGTTGATCAAAATTTGGTTGATCTGATCAAAATTTGAGTGCATATAGCATATGCTCTGTCACCAGGAAGGTTCGTCCAAACTTTGCCTCAGTAATTAAGTCAATTGAGAAGGTTTCGGGGGAATCGGTGGCACTCGGAATGTTCTCCTAGGGCTTCCGGTGAACTTTCATGTTTTTGGAAAGTTTGAATTGTGTTTGGAAGCATGGGATATCATCTCGGGAAGCTTGCATAAAATGCCACTTTTGTGGAGCGTCTGTGATACACTCTGAGGGTGTTCGAAAGTGGTTGTTTTCGTTTCGTGTGATCGAGGCCTTCGAGAAACGATCCTTTTGATCGGACCATACCAATGGAAAATACTCTGGAAATACTTTCGGGAATTCCCAGATTTACGCAATTCTCAAGTCGTTTGACAATGCGTTTCAATAAGGGAATTAGGAAAAAAGTCAACCTTGTCGGAACGTCTGCGAGACTCTCC
Source organism: Euryodendron excelsum (assembly GCA_033060915.1). Lineage (NCBI taxonomy): Eukaryota > Viridiplantae > Streptophyta > Magnoliopsida > Ericales > Pentaphylacaceae > Euryodendron > Euryodendron excelsum. The sequence goes on from CM065387.1 coordinate 20,230,747, forward strand.
ATGGGTTGTTAAAAGTAACTGGGTTTGAGCCATACAATGAAGGGCTTTGGGAAGCGATCTATCCAATCAAGCCGTATCGATGGAAAGATCTATGAACGAGCTTTCGAGAATTTCCTGATTTACGCGTTTCTCAAGTCAGTTGACGGTGGGTTATAATCAGGGAATCGGGAGAAAAGACAATTTAGGCGGAGCATCTGCGAAACGCTCCAGGAAACTTTTATCGAGTTGTGTGAGTTTAGTGTCGTAGGATCCTTCTCGGGTTAAACAAGGGTGTATGGTGAAGCTTTTTGCTCGAAATCCCAAGACCGGTGCTGTTTCGGGGCAAGTTTGAATTTCCTGGGGCAAAACGGTCATTTTGACCGGGATTGGCTAGAAATGGTCAGGAATGGTTTGGTGTGTTGTGTTAAGCGTGTAGGGTTGTTCAGGGATGGTTTTGGGAGAGTCTTTTACTGTTCGGTGAGGTTTGTACGATGTTGAGGTGTTTAGGGGCAAAATGGTTATTTTGACTATAGTGGGCTAGAATAGGACCGGATTTGGACCAAATGGTGTGCGGGGGATGTCTAATGGTTTAACAACACTTTGAAAGGATAGACTTATCGTTTTGAGGGATTTTGAACTTTCTCAAAACGTACCTGGAGGCCCAAGGGACAGGTTTGGTCATTTTTCATCGAGTCGAGCTAGTAGACGCCGGTGTTGGTTCTCGAGACCGCCTAGTCTCGGGTAACTACCTGTACGGTGTTGGTATCTAAGAACACCCGATTTTAGAGAACTACCTATAGGGGTGGTGTTGGTTCTTGAGAGCGCCCGATCGTAGAAAGCTACCTAGAGGGGTGGTGTTAGTCTTTGAGAACGCCCGGTCTCAGAGAACTGCCAAATGACAAACATTCTACATTGGCGGGCTAGTTGGCGCCAAAAGTGAACCATCTGGAACTTGATGAGGTGTTAGTCCCCGAGATTGCCCGATCTTGGGAAGCTACCTGGATGGCGTTGGTTTCCGGGATCGCCCGGTTCGAAAAGCTGCCTGGAATAATGGTACTTATGGCTTCAGCGGGTCCTTGTGGACCTGTGAAGCGACCAGTTGGCTGGATTATAGGTTGAAAGGCTCATCTTGAACCTGCAAGTGTTGTGATTTTAGAAAACTTAGCCCGGTCGGGCCAGAGATTGCCAAACGAGCAAAAATGGGGTGCTTACACAGTTGTCAGTATTTTTATTTAACTCATTTACTTTCTCCAAAATGTACCCTAAATTATAATAGTGGTTATAATAAAAGGAGTTTAATTTCGATGTACGGTTAGTGTAACTGTTTTTTACACTAGCGGGTCATTTTATTGCAACACCTTATTCTTTTCTTATTTTGCTTAAGTCATTTTTATTAATACTTATTATTTTGGAAAACGATTTGAATAATGAAAGTTAAAAACTCTTTTTCCTTTCCAAATCAATTAATAATTAAAAAATTATATCAACTATCAACAAGGGAAGTTGAAAAAATCAATTTTCTTTTCAAACTTTTCCTTCCCTTTCAGTTGAATGTTAATGTCCCACCATCAAAGAACTCTTCAAATAATTGTGCAGGCTTCCTCTCCCATCTCTCTCTCTATTAGAAGGATTCATATGTTGAGTCAATGCCTTGATTTTGATGATAACAAAATATGGTTTAATGATCAAATAATTCTAATTAGTGTGTAGATTAATTATTAATTAGATCTTGAATTGAAGCTTATCATAATAGAGGATTTGTGATGCAAAGATTAGAATGAAGAATGAAAAGCATGATGAGATGGCATATTCAACAAGTGGTGATCTTATAGAGAATGAAGAAATTTCAAAAATGATAGATGACAAAGAAGAAGAGATCAACTCAAAGATATGAAAGTTTTCTTGGAAGATTTGAAGATATCTTGAAGACATAGAAGAAATCACAAGACTTGAAAAACTTTCTTGGAAGATTTGTTGAAGTCTATGGAGAAGTTATATTGATTGAAGAATCCTAGAAGAAATCAAGAAATGAAGATGTTTAAAGAAAGAAGGATAAAAAATCAGTTGAAGAAATGAAGATTTTAAGTCTTGGAAGCTCTCTTGAAGATCTTGAAGGAAACTTGAATCAATGGATAAAACAATGATAATTGAAGAGCTCTACAAGTAATTAAAATAGAGTTAATCCATGTAAAATGGATTAAAGGTGTTCTTGGAGTCATCAAGCCTGGAAGAAGTATTTGCAAACTTTAAAAAGCCTATTTGGATGATCCTTGAAAAGATTGGGGATTTCGGAGAAGAATGAAGAAAAGTTGCAAAAATATGTTTTCTAGTAAAAAGAGTCGACTCTTCAAATTTCATGAGTCAACTCTTTCAAACAAAGCCTTGAAAATCTGCTGGAGATTCAAAAGAGTTGACTCTTCATCATTCAGGAGTTGACTCATTTTAACAAAGCCTAAAATTTCTGAAGATTACTTAAAAGAGTCGACTCCTCACTACAAAAGAGTCAACTCATTGGGACAAAGAGTTGAGTTTGCAGTTTCTGACCAAAAGATTCGACTCTTTTAAGTCATGAGTCGACTCCTGAAGGCAAAATACTGAAGCAGACTGCAAAAATAGTCGACTCATTGTAAAAAGAGTCGACCCCTGACAGTAACGACTATATTTCTGACAGACGGTATGGTGCAATCTGTTACCAAAACTTCTCCCATATTTCTCCAACGGCTACAATCGATCCATATCTTTAAATACAAGATATATATAGCTTCTATAAGCATGAATAGTGTGATTATACCATTGAAATCAAGAGCTTGAAGCTGAAAATCTCCTGTGCCTTAACTACCACATATTTTTGTTGAGTGTTTAAGGTTATTCATTGAGCTGTTCTTGTTCATATACTCATTAGGAAAGTTACCCATTGTATAACCTTTATTCATTTCACTTGGATGGGTTTGTAAACCTGTAAGTTTGAGTATTGTTGAGTAAAAACACTTGTAAGTTTGAGTGAAGCTTGGACAAAATCACTTGTAAGTTTGAGAGAAGCTTGGACAAAATCTCTTGAGTTTTAAAAGCTTGGAAAGAAGCTTTTGTAAGAGTGAGCTGGGAACTTGTGGCAAAACCAGCAGCTGTGTAAAGAGTGTTACATAGTGGAATACCTTCGAAAGAATCGAAGAAGAAAGGACGTAGGCAAGGTTAGCCGAACCTCTATAAATCTGGCACTCTTCTTTCCTTGCTCTATTTTGCTTATTTGCTCACTATACATGCTTGCATAAATATATAATTTGATATATAATTCACTTGCTTGATATATATACTTTGAATTATTATTGTTGAAATACATAAACTATTTTTAGTTGCATTACTTGATATAAATTCTATAAAACCCAATTCATTCCCCATCTTGGGTTGCCTTCTTGGGCCAACAATTGGTATCAGAGCTAGTGCTCTAATTTTAAGGCTTAACATCCTTAGAGTTCATCAATGGCAACCATGTTTGGAAGCTCTCTAGGTGAGAGTCAATCCACTAACAGACCTCTTATGTTCAATGGTACAAACTGCAACTATTAGAAGAACAGAATGAGAATTTATATTCAATCTGTTGACTATAAGTTATGGATGATTATTGTTAATGGTCCTAAAACTCCTAGCTAGTTCATTGAAATGGAAGCTATCCCTAAACCTAAAAATGAATGGGATGAGAATGACATGAAGCTTATGTAATCTAATGCTAAAGCTATGAGCATTCTATATTGTGCATTAGACCCAAATGAGTTCAATAGGATTTCCACCTGGGAATCTACCAAAGAAATTTGAGACAGACTTGAAGTGACTCATGAAGGGACCAATTAGGTCAAGGAGTCAAAAATTAACATTCTTATGCATAATTATGAATTATTTAGAATGAAATCTGATGAGTCTATAACTGAAATGTTTACTAGATTCACTAACATTATTAATGGTTTAAAGTCTCTTTGAAGAGTATATCCTAATAGTGAACAGGTGAGAAAAATTTTAAGATCACTGCCAAAGACATGGGAAGCAAATGTGACAGCCATACAAGAAGCTAAAGACCTCAACACTCTACCTCTTGAAGAACTTCTTGGCTCTCTCATGACCTATGAGCTAACCCGAAAACAGAATGCATAATAAGAAGAGGACAAGAGAAAGAAGTCTGTTGCATTTAAGTCCACCACATCAGAAAATAAATCTGGAAGTGAAGAAGAAGATGAGGAAGATCTTGCTCTCATCACAAGAAAATTCAAGAGATTTATGAAAAGAAGGTGAAAGGGAGGAAAGCAGATTGAATCAAAGGGTGAATCCAACAACAAGGATTCAACCATTATATGCTACGAATGCAAAAAGTCAGGACACATGAGAAATGAGTGTCCTCAGTTGAAAAATAAAGGAAAGAAAGAAAGAGGGAAGAGGGCTCTAGCTGCTACATGGAGTGATAGTGAGGATTCAAATTCAGATGATATTAAAACTCATGAAGTAGCCAACTTATGTCTTATGGCACATGAAGAAGAAACTGAGGTAACTAATTCTAATTTTTCTTTTAATGAACTGCAAGTTTCTTTTGATGATTTGATTGTTGAATATAAAAAGTTAGGCATCAAAAACAATATTCTTAAGAATATGGTATCCACTCTCACAAAAGAAAGTGAAGAGTTACAAAATGAAAATGATATTTTGAAAAAGGAAAACTCTGTTTTGAAAGAAAAAGTCACTGATTTAGAAAAATCTCTCTCTAAATGTGTCAATGGAAGAGATAAACTTGATGCTATGCTTGGAAAACGAAATTGCTCTCTTGACAAGGCTGGAATAGGTTACAATGTTTTTAAACATAAAAAGTTTTCAAAAGCGACAATCACATGCTTTTATTGTCATAAGAGAGGTCACTTTGCAAACCAATGTTTCCTTATGAAAAAATCTCATGATGTCAAGAAAGCTTGGATTCCAAAAGGAATATTGAAGACTAACCCCACTGGACCCAAGATCATTTGGGTACCAAAGGTCAAAGGTTGAGTTGCTTGTTTTGTAGGTATGTCTTCAAGCTAACTCCAAAAAGGATCAATGGTACTTGGATAGTGGCTATTCGAGACACACGACTGGAGATGAAACTCAATTCACTTTTCTCACACCAAAGGATGGAGGATTGGTTACTTTTGGAGATAATAGCAAAGGCAAAATTATCGGTATAGGTAGTATTGGTAAAAATTCTTCAACCTCTATTGAGAATGTTTTACTTGTTAAAGGTCTTAAGCATAACTTGTTGAGTATCAGTCAATTGCGTGACAAAGGTTGCAAAGTAGTGTTTGAATCTTCTAAATGTAATGTAGTAAACATAAATGACAACAAGATCATATTGACTGGTCATAGACAATGCAATATTTACACTTTCAATTTAAGTGAATTATCTTCTTGTAAAATCCAATGCCTTGCTGTCGTGAACAAAGAGAATAGTTGGTTGTGGCATAGAAGACTTAGTCATATTAGTATGAGCATTCTTTCAAAAATTTTGAAAAATAAGTTAGTAAATGGTCTTCCCAAACTCAATTTTGAAAAAGACAAAGCTTGTGATGCATGTTAAATGGGAAAGCAAACTAGAGTTTCTTTTAAATCCACATACATGCTTTCTACTTCTAGACCACTTTAACTATTGCATATGGATTTGTTTGGACCAACTAAAACTCTAAGTTTAGGTGTTAAACAATATGCTCTTGTCATTGTTGATGATTACTCACGATTTACATGAACATTCTTTCTAGCTCATAAACATGAAATAATTGCTTTCTTCATGAAGTTTTGTAAAAAAGTTCAAAACGAAAAAGGATTTACAATCACAGCAATTAGGACTGACCATGGTGGTGAGTTTGATTGCAAACCTTTTGAAACATATTGTAATGAAAATGGTTTTGAACACAATTTTTCAGCACCTATAACTTCTCAACAAAATGGAGTTGTTGAGAGGAAAAATAGAACTTTAGAAGAAATGGGGAGAACAATGTTTTGTGAAAACAATTTGCCAAAATATTTTTGGACTGAAGCTGTTAACACAGCTTGCTATGTGTTAAACAGAGTTTTGGTGAGAAAATTCTTAAATAAAACCCTATATGAGCTTTGGAAAAACAAGAAACCAAATGTTTCATATTTTAGAGTTTTTGTATGCAAATGTTTTGTGTTGAATAACAATAAGGACAACCTTGGTAAATTTGATGCAAAATCTGATGAAGCTGTCTTTCTAGGATATTCCTCGCATAGCAAGAATCAATTCATGTTACCTTCGATGAACTAAACTCTTTGTCTAAAAAGGTTGTGAATAATGATATAGATGACGTGGAGAAGAACCTGGATACGTTAAACATCAATCCCACTCAAAGTAAAGCTTCACCACATGAAAAAGGAAATCAAGATGACTCTTCAAGCCAACAAGATGAGAATGAAGGATTGCCAAAGGAATGAAAATTTGTCCACAACCATCCAACAAAGCAAATACTAGGTGATCCATCACAAGGGGTAAGAACAAGATCATCTCTTAGAAATGTATGTAATCATCTTGCCTTTCTTTCACAAATAGAACCAAAATGTTTTCAAGATGCTGAAAATGATGAATCATAGATTATGGCCATGCAAGAAGAGTTAAACCAATTTGAAAGGAATGAGGTTTGGAATCTTGTTCCTAGACCTAAAGATCATCCTATAATTGGAACCAAATGGGTGTTCAGAAACAAGATGGATAAATCTGGAACTGTTGTTAGAAACAATACAAGACTTGTAGCTCAATGCTATAGTCAAGAAGAAGGAATTAATTTTGATGAAACATATGCACCTGTAGCTAGATTAGAAGCTATTAGGATGTTGCTTGCATTTTCATGTTTCAAGAATTTCAAACTTTATCAAATGGATGTGAAAAGTGTATTTTTAAATGGTCTTATATCTGAAGAGGTGTATGTTGAACAACCTCCTAGTTTCAAAAATCTTTCATTTCCAAATCATGTTTTCAAACTTACTTAAGCCTTATATAGTTTAAAGCAAGCCCCAAGGGTCTGGTATGAAAGGCTAAGCAAATTTTTGATTGAAAATGATTTTACGAGAGGAAAAGTTAATACAACTCTCTTTATAAAAGTTAAAGATCATGGCATGTTACTTGTGCAAATTTATGTTGATGACATTATATTTGACTCTACTAATGAAAAATTATGCAAGGAATTTGCTAAGTGTGTGCAGGGTGAGTTTGAGATGAGCATGATGGGTAAGCTCAATTACTTCCTTGAATTTCAAATCAAACAATCAAAGGAAGGAATTTTCATTAACCAAGTTAAATACATCAAATATCTACTCAAGAAGTTTGGACTGGAAGATGTAAAACCATTGAGCACCCCTATAAATACTTGAACAAAGCTTGACAGTTATGAGAAAGGTATTTCTGTAGACACTAAGTTATATAGAAGTATGATAGGCTCATTGCTTTACTTAACTGCTAGTAGGCCTGATATTATGTTTAGTGTATGCTTGTGTGCTCGTTTTCAATCTAATACCAAGGAATCACATGTTACTGTTAAACGAATATTTAGATATCTTAAGCACACACCTAATCTTAGATTGTGGTATCCTAGAGGCACATCTTTGAACTTAATTGGTTTTTCAGATACTGATTATGCCTGGTAGTAAGGTTGATAGAAAGAGCACTAGTGGTTCTTGTCAATTTTTTGGAAATATGCTTGTTTCATGGTTTAGTAAGAAATAAAACTCAGTTGCCCTTTCCACAGTTGAGGCTGAGTATATTGCAGTTGGAAGTTGTTGTGCACAAGTGGTTTGGATAAAACATCAACTGGAAGATTTTAGTTTAACATTTGAACATGTTCCAATTAGATATGATAACACAAGTGCCATCAATCTAACCAAAAATCCTATCCAACACTTTTGCACAAAGCACATTAAGATTAGACATCATTTTATACGTGATCATGTGTAAAAAGATGATATTTTGCTTTATTTTGTGAGTACTGAACATCAACTTGCTGATATATTCACAAAACCTTTAAATGAAGATAGATTTTGTATGATTAGGAGAGAATTAGGAATAAGTAATCCTCTATCTTGAATGCTTAGATGTCTACACATGTTTGATAAATGCATATATACCTTTGAAGTTGATTACAAACTTGTTTGATGCATTTCATAGCTTTTAAAATCACATCTTTACATTTTTGGAGAAAAAAAGTTGACTCATGCCTCAAAAGAGTTAACCCCTGGACTTTGGAATCATCCCTAGAAGTCCTCTGTTGAAAAGAGTTGACCCCTCTTGCCAAAAGAGTTGACTCATTTGAATAGAGAGCTCAGAAAGCTTTCTTCGCTTAAAAGAGTCCACCATTTTTAAGCCATGAGTCGACTCATTTAAGCCCAAATTGCTTTAAAACTGTAAGAACCCTGTTTTATTCGAATCATTTCAAAACTTTTGTTTTCTCTCTTCTCTCTCATGATCAACCGTCACCTCCACTTCCAACCACCTAAAAAACTCTCTCAATCCCTACCTAACCCATATTTGATCATCTTAGAGCTTTCCTAACTTCCTTCAACCGCCATTTTCAACCTTCCATGGCTCCAAAACCTGCTCCATCGAAGAAGGGTAAGAAAATCCTAAAAAAGCCGACTCCCAAATCCAAAAGAGGAATGAAGAGAACGACAAAAGGAGACTCTTCCAGGCTTTCAAAAAGGAGAAAAAGGAGGCAAATTGAGGAAGAGGAAGATGAATTTCTCGACAGCACCATCTACTTTGAGAAGAAATCCAACCGAGATAAGTATAAGAGAATCTTCTCTTCTAGAGTTATTTTAAATGGAAGATAGATTGATTATGCATTCTTTGCCAAAAAAAAAAGTTTGCATTTGAACCTAAATTAGAAGCCCTTGGTTGAAAATCCATCACCTTGTTAAAGGATGATGTATACTCTGAAATTGTGGGACAGTTTTATGCCCATGTAGAAAAAGCAAATGGGGGTATCAATGTGATTAGTTATGTGAAGGGAGAAACCATTACACTCACTAATTTGCCAGATTTTGAGAATTGGTAGTGGTGGGCAAATGGACAAGAAAGATGTTAGTAGAAAAACTGCATTGTCTGCCTTATTGGGAAGGGAGATTACTGATGATTCATTCCAACCCATGGCCAACGAGTTACCTTTGGAACTAAGATTGGTACATCATTTTATCTGTCACATTCTCATTCCTAAAGGTGGCAAGTTTGGCTACATCACTGAAAGGGAATTGTTTTTCCCAAAAGAAAATGAAGACCTCTGCCTCTGAACTTTTTATTTTCTGTTTTTGAACAAGTCATCTTCTAAGCAATATGTAATATTTTGTGGATGGCTCTCTTTGTTAAACTCTCTCTTAAATATTTCTTCATGCATGAATGATGTGTTTTGGATCTCATTATCTTAACATTGCTATTTTATTTGTGAATGTTGAATAAGTGATTGCTTTAACTGCCTTAATCAATGTCCTTCTCATAAACATCATTTTATTTTATATTTTTTTTGCTATTAAACCTGTCTATTTTTCTCCAACTATTACTCCTCTTTTTGAGAATTTGACAAAAAGGGGGAGAAATTATTCTCAAAAAGATCAAAAGGAGGAGAAAACACTCACTTCTCAATGCATTACTGAGTGTAACTAACATGCAAAACATATTACTCTTTAGTATTCGTTATATGATACTAGTTGAGTGCAACTGTGTTATATTGCAATAAGGTATCAACTCCAAAAGAAAGGGGGAGCCTTTATTTGATATGAAAGGGGAGCATGAACCTGATGCAGTGGAGCATAAGCAATGAAGCATCCAAAGACATGAATACAACATAAATATTTTGAACTTCCAAGTGCTACATGCCCTGAACCTCCAAGGTAGCTAATTGCTTTACCTCGAATCTGAAACTTCTCTCAAGCACAAAGTACAAAAGCAAGGGGGAGCAAATGCTTGGTATAAAAACTCACTTTCTCTATATTTCTTATTTCTGATATTGCACATCATTGATCTTCTTAGAATTTCGAGCATTTTGTCTATTCTCATAAAGACTTCTTTGTATGCCATGTCAAAGAGAACTCCTTCATTAAGGGGAAGAGATATTTTTAACTATGAATCAACCTTTTTATTCTACATTTGCATTTTGATTTCTTGATCCTTTTTGAATGATTAAACAAAAGAGGGAGAAATACTTTATCAAAAATATATGCAAAACGGAAGCAAATTAGGAATTTGAAGCACCATGGTGTTCATAAATGTTAATCCTTATGCTTTATATTACACTTAATTGCATATATTTTTAAGTTTTGTCATCATGAAAAAGGGGAAGATTGTTGAGTCAATACCTTGATTTTGATGATAACAAAACATGGTTTAATGATCAAATAATTCTACTTAGTGTGCAGATTAATTATTAATTAGATCTTGACTTGAAGCTTATCATAATGGAGGATTTGTGATGCAAAGATTAGAATGAAGAATGAAAAGCATGATGAGATGGCATACTCAACAAGTGGTGATCTTATAGAGAATAAAGAAATTTCAAAAATGATGGATGACAAAGAAGAAGAGATCAACTTAAAGACATGAAAGTTTTTTTGGAAGATTTGAAGATGTTTTGAAGACATAGAAGAAATCTCAAGACTTGAAAAGCTTTCTTGGAAGATTTGTTGAAGTCTATGGAGAAGTTATATTGATTGAAGAATCCTAGAAGAAATCAAGAAATGAAGATATTCAAAGAAGGATAGAAAATCAGTTAAAGAAATGAAGATTTTAAGTCTTAGAAGCTCTCTTGAAGATCTTGAAAGAAACTTGAATCAATGGATGAAGCAATGATGATTGAAGAGCTCTACAAGTAATTAAAATGGAGTTAATCCATGTAAAATGGATTAAAGGTGTTCTTGGAGCATCAAGCCTTGAAGAAGTATTTGCAAACTTTAAAAAGCCTATTTGGATGATCCTTGAAAAGATTGGAGACTTTGGAGAAGAATGAAGAAAGCTGCAAAAATATGTTTTCTGGTAAAAAAAGTCGACTCTTCAAATTTCATGAGTCGACTCTTTCCAACAGAGCCTTGAAAATTTGCTGGAGACTCAAAAGAGTCGACCTCTCATCATTCAGGAGTTAACTCATTTCAACAAAGCCTAAAATTTCTGAAGATTGCTTAAAAGAGTCGACTCCTCACTGCAAAATAGTTAACTCATTGGGATAGAGAGTTGAGTTTGCAGTTTCTAACCAAAAGAGTCGACTCTTTTAAGTCATGAGTCGACTTCTGAAGGCAAAATATTAAAGCAGACTGCAAAAATAATCGACTTATTGTAAAAAGAGTCGACCCCTGACAGTAACGACTATATTTCTGACAAATGGTACGGTGCAATCTGCCATCAAAACTTCTCTCATACTTCTCCAACGGCTAGAATCAATCCATATCTTTAAATAGAAGATATCTATAGCTTATATAAGCATGAATAGTGTGATTATACTATTGAAATCAAGAGCTAGAAGCTGAAAATCTCCTGTGCCTTAACTGCCACATATTTTTGCTGAGTGTTTAAGATAATTCATTGAACTGTACTTGTTCATATACTCATTAGGAGAGTTACCCATTGTATACCATTTATTCATTTCACTTGGGTGGGTTTGTAAACCTGTAAGTTTGAGTGCTCTTGGGTAAAAACACTTGTAAGTTTGAGTGAAACTTGGACAAAATCATTTGTAAGTTTGAAAGAAGTTTGGACAAAATCTCTTGAGTTTTGAAAGCTTGAGAAGAAGCTTTTGTAAGAGTGAGCTGGGCACTTATGGCAAAACCAGCAGCTGTGTAAAGAGTGTTACATAGTGAAATACCTTCGAAAGAATCGAAGAAGAGAGGACATAGACAAGATTGGCTGAACCTCTATAAATCTGGTGTTCTTCTTTCCTTGCTCTGTTTTGCTTATTTATTTATTATACATGCTTGCAGAAATATATACGTTGATATATAATTCACTTGCTTGATATATATACTTTGATTTATTATTGTTAAAATACATAAATTATTTTTAGTTGCATTACTTGATATAAATTCTATAAAACTCAATTCACCCTCCTCTTGGATTGTCTTCTTGGACCAACATCATAATGTATGGAAGTTCTGATTAGGAATGGTATATTGCTTAGCTTTGTGTTTTGTGATTCTAACGTGGGACAATGCTGAATATATTAAGTGCTACATGAAGTATTTCACATGTTCTCTTGCATAACTGTTACTGTGACTATGGACATAGAAAAGCTGCTCGAGGATGATTAGTTTTTTCAACTTCTCCTATCGATAATTGATATGGTTTCTTAATTATTTACATATTTGAAAAGGACAAAAATTTTCAACTCTCCTTATTGTTATGGTCTTTTAAAAATAATAATTATTGAGTATAAACAAAATAGCTTATCAATGAGGTGTTATAATTACGTGACCTACTTGTATAAAAAGACATTACGTTGGCGTGCATCAATATTAAACTCTAATACTTTGAGTTAATAATTCAATTAAAAATGTGTTTATGTTGTTTCTATGGTGTAATATTTTATATACAACCTTAACTAATTTTTAGATCAATTCTTAAAGTCCAAAATGAAAATAAAAACACATTGTAACTTATGGAAGGAAGTCAGTGAAACTGAACAGTAAATAATTAAAAATACCTTTTATTTGTATGTAAATACATTAAAATAATTAACCAATAAAATCAGAAAAATTCTTTGTCTAACCCTTTTTTCTATTTATGAGAAAAGAAGAGAAGAGAATGCACGCTAGTTGTCAAAAGGCTATTCCTAGAAACATGATAATTAGAGTTATGCAGGGGTGAGGCAAACGTGAAAGAAGTGGAAGATACTTACAAGATATCGGTAAAATTGAATATATATCTAATTAAGAGGCGGAAAATGAGATTTCCCTTTGGATATTCAATCCGATCAATTTGTTATGTTACAGTTGTCAATTGTACTTACTAATTGGATCTAAAACAATTTAATTCCTAGGGCGAAAGTTGGTGAGGCTAGCTCACTTTTCCTTCTTTTCTCACATTGCACACATTGTTGTGCACTCTCCCTTGCTAAGTGAGGTCTTGAGGTGGATTTGCTATACATATTGAGGACCCACTTAGTACATAAACTTGTTGCATTGTAAAAAGAAAAGTAAGAATGACATAGTACTTTAAAAGCATAAAATAATTTTTCATTTTGTGGGCACGGATTTTCCAAATGATTAGAAGATTCTGGAGATGACTCTAATTCAAATCACGTAAGGCACGATTTTTTTCCTAAACCCAAATAAAAAACATATGAGATCCTACGCCAATTAGTCAATGCAATATAAAGATCAACATATGAGCGCATACTTACATACCCAATCATATCGCTTGTCCATGATTGCAACCATAAAAGTTCTATGTTTTTGTTTTCGAAATTTTAGAAAAAATTATAAAATAGAGTTTGGTAAATATTTTTTTGTTTTTGTCTTGTGCAAAATCTGAAAATGAAAACCAACAATAAGCTGCATATGAGAAAACACCAAAAATGTGATTTCACTTGTTGGAAAAGCACCAAAAAAACGGATGAACAGTTCCCTTTTAATGAAGTCTGAGCTTCGAATCCCACCGACACCACTTTGTATTAATCTTATATATACAAATAGGGCGTTGCAGTCTTGCAGATGGCTATTCTATTTTTTAATATGACCATATTACCCTCTATTTTACCCTCATGTCATGGATGTCTACTCTTTTTTTTTTTTTTTTGGATAAATTTCACTTATCACTCTACACTTTGACTATAATTTTACTTTAATTCCTCTACTTTTAATTGTCCCACTTTACTCCTTATATTTTCAGTTAAGTAGCAATATAGTCCCTCCGTCAAATTTCCGTTAATAAAGGTGACAGAAAGCCCTTTCTTATTTTTTTTCTTTTAAAAAAATAAAAAACTGTATTTGTTCATTATTTTTTATTTTTAGTTGTTAACAAAATTCAAAAAATGAAACAAAAAGTACTAAAATGGGTGTTTTTTTTTTAAAAACATTTTTTTGGTTTTATTAGCATAAAAGTAACCTACAAATGTAAAAAAAAAAAAACCCATTTTAGTGTTTTTTTTTTTTTTTTTTTTTGAATTTTATAAACAACTAAAAACAAAAAAAATATTAAACAAACACTGCTTTTGGTAACGTTTTTATTTTTATTTTTTTTTTTTTATTTTTTTGGTAATGTTTTTTGTTTTTGTTATTTATTTATTTTTTAAAAAAAATAAAAAACAACGTTTGTTTAATATTTTTTTTTTTGTTTTTAGTTGTTTACAAAATTTAAAAAAGAAAATGAAAAACACTAAAATGTGCTTTTTTTTTTATATTTTCAATACATTTGTAAGTTACTTTTATGCTAATAGTACAAAAACAATGTTTTGAAAACAAAAAAAAAAAAAATCTATTTTAGTGTTTTTTTTGTTTTATATTTTGAATTTTGTTAACAACCAAAAATAATAAATAATAAACAAATACTGTTATTTATTTTTTTTAAAGAAAAAAATAAAGAAAGGGTTTTCCGTCACTTTTATTAATGAAAATTTGACGGATGGACCACATTGCTACTTAACTGAAAGTATAAGGGACAAAGTGAGACAATAAAAAGTAGAGGGACCAAAGTGAAATTGTGGCCAAAGTGCATGATTGATAAGTGAAATTTACCCTATATTAAACTTGAAACATCATACATAGTATAAAGACAAGTTGAATGTTGGGTCATTTGTATGTTTCATAGAGAGAATTTTATTTTAAAAAATAAACAAAATATATAAAATAAAAAATACTAGGATGGATATTAGTCAGATTAGGCCTATGATACAAATAGCTCTCAATAAGTTTAAAATTAAATTTCAAATCAGTCCAAAAAATAATATGCCAAAACCTACCCAAGCTGCCCATTTCACCCAAAAAAATTTTTAATAATTATTTTACTTTTCTCAAACAATGTTAAATTATGTAAAATCTAAATACATAGACACATAACTATAGATAAATCCATTATTTCATTTAAATTTCAAATTGGATTGGCCTTCAAACAATATATTCCTTAGCCCGCCTATTAATACAATTGGGCTAAACAATTTTTTGAGCTTTATAAATGATGAATGAGCTGGAACAGCACTAGTAAACTATTGGGCCCATAAGCGTCTCGAGGGTACACGCATTGATCAATGAACCATAACAAATTGGGTCAAAGGAGATGACTCATCTTTGACCAATTCGCGCAATAACTATGTACTAAAAATTTAATCCTTGGATTTCTTTACACTCCGCAATCTAACAATAACATGCACGGTTTCTAGGGTATCATGAATAGTTTTTATCCTAAAATAATAATAATAATTTCACCTGACCTTTTTATAGTTTGGCCCTTAGACATGGATACAGGACATTTTTACAAAATAAGCACACAAACCGTTGTTGTATTAGAAATTATTCAATACTCTTAGAGTGCATATTCATATGGGGTGAGTCTCTCATTTATTTGATTCCACCTAGTAAGAGAGATTGTACCACTATGTAAACGGTGAAGAAAGAATGATATAGTGTTTTAGGAGCATTGCTGCACATTTATCAAAGCTTAATTGCAAATTCCACATAACTGTGAGCCTGGAGTGATATGCATCTTATTATTGGATAGGCATTGTTTTTCATCCAAAGTTATGTGGAACCGGCTTATGGAGCTTTGATAACTATGGGACAAGAGTTTAGTTGCTTATTTTGTTAAAATGTGACGTACTCCTGTAATGACTAATTCTGTAAGACAAATTATGCAATAATTTATCAA
The DNA here is from genome assembly GCA_033060915.1 of Euryodendron excelsum. Taxonomy (NCBI): domain Eukaryota; kingdom Viridiplantae; phylum Streptophyta; class Magnoliopsida; order Ericales; family Pentaphylacaceae; genus Euryodendron; species Euryodendron excelsum. The sequence continues at coordinate 20,246,576 of CM065387.1, forward strand.
TTATGTTTTGCTTACATTCACTAGGAGTCTTTGGACAACAAAGAAAAACAAAAACAAAAAACAAATATATTGAGTATGATAGTTTGGACCAAAACGAAATACAGAAACATTAGTGTTTCACCCTGGTATTGGACCAAAAATATAAAACAAACAAAATACAAATTTTCATACTGTTTTAAATTACAAATAAAAATAAAAGGAAAAAGTTAAGTGTTTACACTGTCTTGGACCAAAAAATAAACAAAAATCAATATCGCGTTGCTTTGTTACCAAAAAATATAAAATAGGAAAAAAAAATCAAAGCCTAGTGCACAAAACTCTTGAAATTCAAGATTACATATATACAACTTTCATGTTTCAAACCTGTGATGTAACGTCTCAATGGAACAACTTTACTATTGTGTCAAAGCTTGCCGTCATCAAATAGAATAAATTTTCACAATGGTTTGGACCAAAACAAAACAAAAACATAAAATGTAGAAACCTTTTGTAGCAGTTGGTACCAAAACAACAAAAGAAATAAGAAAAAAATAAATTTTCACGCAAATTGTGAAACAAAACAAAATTTTAGATTTCACACTAGTTTACATCAAAGAAAATAAATAATATATTTTACATTGGTTTGGACCCAAAAAAAAAAGGATACTGATAACAAAATGTTTAAATATAGATAAAGAAGTGACAACATCTCCGACTCTATCAATTATTTATACATTTTATAAAAAAAAAAATTAGGAAATTGCGAAAGAGTGACTAATACATTGGAAAATGTTGCCCTATCTCCGTTTATGTTGATCAAAAGACGCAGATGAGTTGATATGTCAATATATGTGAAGCACGTTATTATTACCAATCCTATCAGTTATTTATACATTTTATAAAAATTATTAGTATATTATAAAAAAAAAAAAGGTATTGATACATTTAACAAATGTTAACCAATTAGCTTTTTATTAATCTTTTTTTTTTCAAGTTATCTTTTCACTCTTTTTATGTTCCCTTGTTTTGATTTTGTTTTTTTTTTTTTTTTGTTCAATTGTCAAGTTAGACTACCTGTTTTCAATATTTTGTGCGTCTGTTTTTTACTCATAAAAAGTCAGAAATCCCTTTTAGATTTAGTGTAATGAAGGCAAATGACAAGGTATGACTGAAAGTATAGGTGCGTGCTTTATGAAGAGGAAAAAAAGTAGAGGCTAGTAAAAACTTTTGTTAAAGATAATTGTTTAATTGGTCCACATTCTAAATGCAAGTAACTATCTAATTCGCTCGCTGAGGAATCAGGTCTAGACAGAGGGCCCCGGACCCCATGAATTCTCAAAATTCCTTTACTAGCCTTCAAAATATTTAAAATCTTATTTAGGTCCTATAATTTTTTAAGCATTTAGGATTAAAAAAATATGCGATATTAACGTTTCCAAATTTAGATATCTACCTTGCCTCCGCGAAATTGAAGAATTTTTTACCATTACCTTACTCAACAAAATTTCAAGATTTGACACGGACAAATGAAGCACACTTTAAAGACAAGGAATCTTTTAAATCATAAAAGATTTTTTTTTTTTTTTTTAACTTCTTTACTTTTAGTTCAATTGTAGTAAGGGTTCCACAAGGCAAGGCACCTCCCTTTGCCCCTAAATCTTATAATCCTGAACAAGGTGGGATTCAATCTTAGTTTGAATTATAAGAAATTCTTCATTCATGAATTGTTAAGGGAAAAAGATTAATTATGCAACCCATTAGAGTTGAAAGAAAGAGATCATTAAGCACAAAGTACGTAGATAGAAATAGAGAGAGGACATTTTAGTATAATTGTCAGAAATATTGAATTAAACTTCAAGGACGAGAACAATGCAGTCTAAATATAAGAGGACGAAAGCATGATTTTAAAAGTTAAAGAAGATGAATTTGCTTACTTTTTAGAGCTTATTTGGAACTTGGGAGAGAGAATAGAATAGAAGGGAAAGGAACGGAAGAGAAAATAATAAAAAAGTAATTTTTATTCTTTATTTGATTTTGTAAATAAAATAAAAGGAGAGTGAGAGAGAGAGAGAGAGAGAGAGAGAGATATGATTACTTTTCCTCTCTTTTTTTCTCTCCTTTCTTTTCTCGGTGGAATCAAACAAGGGGAGAAAAAAAAATTCCTCTCCTTCCCTTCCCTTCTCTTTTCTTTCATTTCCCAAGTTCCAAATAGGCTATTAAGCAATAAAAAGTTGACATGGCAACAAATTAAAAATGTAAAGACTTAATTATTACAATTAAAAATGAACATTCTGAAGTGAAATTTGGCGTAAATTGCAAGAGGATGTAAAGTGTAATTAACCCCCACACACACACATGAGAGGGATGAAAGAAAATTTATGTTTTTGCCAAAGAAAACTGTCCATTAAACTGACTGAAGTTGGGTTAGGGTTGACATTACAACAATTTGAAAGTGTAAGAATCCAATTGCTACAAATAAAAAAAAAAAAAATGTGCAGGTCCTAAAGTATAATTGGGTATAAAGTGTATGAATGCAAAGTGTAATTTACCTATATTTGTATTAGGATGAGTTCCAATACCACCAATGGGGTTTGATATATAAAACTTTGAATATGTGTATTAGTTATTTAGATTAAAGTTGTCAAAGCTGAGTTTGACATTCGTACCTTTTAATATGACAACTTGATTCCATTGATTTCATACACATACATTGTCGTGATTGAAGTTACACAAGTTAAACTACAAAGACAGGTTAAAAAAATTTTAAAAAAATCTTAAGATCGCATAAAATATACAAGGGATTTCACATATTGTAATGCATTTAACTTAAAATATGCACTTTAATTTTACCTATTGACAATTGCATATTTTAATTGAGTTGTGCAAATATCGCGTGTACCTTAGCCACTAGTATCTTATTATTAAGTAATATATAGAGAGGAAATACTTCCATCCGTGTATATATATATATGCAAACCCATTTACAGAAATAAATACATAAAAAATTAATAACGCTTGATGACAAGGAACACGGTATGCTCTATGCTTTGCCACATAACTTTCTTGACAGAGCTTGAAAGAAAGAGTAATAAATTTGATCAAGTTTTGTGCCTATAGAATGCTTTGATTGACTCTTCATGTAAAAATAACGGAAATGACACCAACACAAAATTTGTCTTTGCCCTATGCAAATTAACAATTGGAGTGAGAAGACACCCACTTTTCGTACTTTAGAAAGTGATGATGCAGTAAACTTGTAGAGTCAGTCTTTAGGCTGGCGGTGAGTTGCTTCGGTGACCTGAGAGGAAAAGAGGGGTAAGGAATATTGGTGTAGTGGCTGTTAAGAACACTCTAATGTCAAAATTAAGTTTCTGGAGATATTTCGATAGAGTTTTGGCTAGGATTTTTGTATGCGTACTTCGTTAGAGAAGATAAGTTTTCATTTTATATGGATAGGCATCCTAGTAGCCCTAGGAGGGAGTTGCATACATTGAGATAGTTGTCTCTCCACGTGGTAGCGTGATATTGGAGGACTTGACTAGTGGCAGGCTAGTGGGGGGGTGGTTGTCCAACCTCCCATGTGACGCTTCCCCAGGCGTGCGTCAGAGCGGAGGACCCCTGGCTACACGCGAAGTATTGGAGTTGGTAGCACGTAATTATGATTGGATTGTCAGTGGTAGCCTCCACTAGTGTGGCAATGGGAGAAGTGATCGGTACCATCCGCTCAGTCATGATTTGCTTAGTCGTGCTGCATCATGGTCTGCTCAGTTTGTTCAGATCTGCAGGTTCGTCTACTCGGTTGTGCTCGAGTCAATTGGAGCCCTCAGGGTTGCTCTCCATTGTCTTCTTACTTAACATGTATCATGGGCATAGCGTCCTCGATATGAGCGCTAGTCAACCCATGCAGGGAGTTCTGATCGGTCCCATCAAGGAGGTTGACGATTAAACATGTTTCAATAATCAGTAGTTATCAATTATTAGTTATGGGATGGTCGTTATTGGGGGATGGCGATTGTGGGTGAGGTTGAGGCCCCACAAAAAATTTCATCACACTTTCCCCCAATTTTCCTTGCTTATTTAAGTGGGAAGTGAAAATCCTGATATTTAAGGATTTCTCCAATCAGTTTTTCATAAACTTTCCTTCTCATTTTCCATGACAACCAAGCAAAGGAAAATAATTTCTCTAAAATTTCACTTTCATTTCTTTCTTAAAATTCAAGTTCCAAACAAAGCGTAAAAGAAACTTTTAAGATAGGCTCTGTTTAATTTCATGTAAAATATTTTTCTTTCATTTTTCTTTGTTTGGTTGCACATAATTGTTGTAAAATAATTTTATATGTAAATCTTTTTCACCAAATAAGAGTAAAATGACTTACTAATCTGAATTCCGCAAGTCATTATAGAACTTGCAACCTTGCTCTCATCGATGCAAAGGCCAACAAATATCGTCATTTTACCATTCAGCAGTTGTAATCCTCGATCATTGGTATGTTGTTGGGTTCCTCCCCATCACGAAGATCGCCACCTTCGTCAATTACTCAGTCACTGGAATCATGTATTTTATGTAAAAGCAAATGCAAGGCAGTGTGAGGCTTCTCAATCTTGCTCTCCCATTGTCTGGTGTGAGTGGAGGTGGATTTGCTTTATGACCTTGTCGTCCTTGAAGAGGGAGTTAAGCTTTACCGACCGAGATTTATTTTTATTCTTCAGTAACATAATTTCAAAGGATGGTGGCCAAACACCTAAAAATAAAAGTTTGGTGATTATTTTACATGTTAAAGTTTTACACAAATAAAAAAATATTTCAATATATATTATTTTATGTCAAATCAAACGGAACTTTAGTAGAAACTCATACAAAAATTTCAATAGATACTTAGTTGAAACCTTAAAAAAAAAATGTTTCAAAAAATAATACTTTAAATTTTCAAATAGTTTTCACAGAGTTTTTTACCAAATTTCTTCGAAGTTTCCCATGAGCTTCCATTTAAGTATAACAAGAGTATCCTAAACATTTTAAGTGTTGTCGGAATGTTCTCTAAAACTTTAAAATGAACTTTGTACCAGGAAGCACATTTCCCCTTCTAAATTTTTAAAACTAGTTTCATAAGCATACCAAAAGTGCGTTTCCGCTTTTCCCTAATGAGTTGCTTGGTAAGTACGGTTAAAAGTTCAAACATTCCCAGCATCCACTTTTTCGATCCGGAGATTCCCGAATAGGTCAACCTTTCGAACTGCTGCTGAATCCATGGGCAGACAAGAGACAACCTGGCGAACTGAAACATCTTAGTAGCCAGAGGAAAAGAAAGCAAAAGCGATTCCCGTAGTAGCGGCGAGCGAAATGGGAGCAGCCTAAACCGTGAAAACGGGGTTGTGGGAGAGCAATACAAGCATCCCCCCGAGCCAAGTGGAGCATGCATGAAGGAGTCAGATGCTTCTTCTATTCTTTTCCCTGGCGCAGCTGGGCCATCCTGGACTTGAACCAGAGACCTCGCCCGTGAAGTAAATCATCGCACCTACGGTCCAACCAATTGGAAGAGAATCAATAGATTCCTTTTCGGGAGCGATTCATCCTTCCCGAACGCAGCATACAACAGACATCGAATACAAATACAGTAATTAAAAGTAACACAAATTATGGAGCAATGGGCCTAACCCATTGGTGGTGATGTACCTACTCATGCCATGCGATTATAGGTTCAATAAACCCTCCTCTTTGCTTTGGTCTCTTATGTACCAAAAAAATCTAATGGTTAGCAGTTGTCCGACAATAATTATTTTGAATGTTTATTTCCTTAGCGCAATGAAAAAAAAATTACATTCTTTCATTTTATTTTTTCTTAAGACAATTTTCATTTTTCTTTTCAATAACATTCCACAGTTGGAAACTTTTGACATGTTCGCTTTTCCTCTTTGTTGTTGTCATCGTCCTATCTCCATAATTGACCAAAGTCAAGTAGAATCTCTACTAACCTTAATATAGAATTGAGATAAAGTCAAGCTCAGGCCCAACGCAACCCAAACACCAGCATATTTTGGTTCCCTGTTTAAAGGCTCATGTTCTCATCTTGAAAAAATTTCTTGAAATCTTTGTTGTAAAATTTGAAAAGATATCCTCGAAATTCCTAAAAAACTAACACACACATAAACACGCGGAGAGAGAGAGAGAGAGATCCTCTAAATTCCTAGAACAAAGACCTTAGGATGAGGTTCCAATTTAAAGCCCTAAAAATCATTGATTAATAAACATACAATGAACAGCCATCCAGTGTCTCTGCACAAAATGAATACCTGCAATGTCTTGCATGGAAAATTTACATTGCTGTTACACAACGTGGGTTATTATAAATCAAGTGAGAGCCAGATTAGGCATTACATGAACCCAGTTCTTAGAGAGGAATGTTACATTGCTGTTACATAAAAGAACGCAATCATGAACTTTATAACTTGCCACAAACACCAGTACTTCATCTACAGCTACAAGTCAATACAGGGAATTCACTATAGCATAAGGATAAAAGTTTTCTGCCAATCAACAAGAAAATAAAAATGACATTGTGAATATGTACCAATATTGCCTGTAAAAAAGTCACCAACTCACGTTGTTGCTTCACATAAGAGGCCTTCTTGACAATATCCATTGATTACAACATGTCTTAACAGAAAGTGCAACCTGTTGGAGGAAAGATCATTGAAAAGATACATTGTCACAGCTTCCTATCGTTGCCGATAATTTATCTATTAGAACGTTGCACAGAGTAATATGAGGATCTGTTACCCTGCATACCATCTTCTGAATTAAGGATAATGCTTCAGCAAAATGCCCTTTCTTGCAAAGGCCATCCATCAAGATCCAGGTATGTAAAAGCATAAGGAAAGATGTCCAGTCAAGGGAAGTTTTAACCAAACCTAATTTTTAAGGGAGTCCGCTACTCTCTCTCTCTCTCTCTCTCTCTCTCTCTCTCTCTTAATGGTAATCTACCCAAACAGTTGAAAACTTATGATATGTTTGCATTTCCTCTTCGTTGTTGTCCTTTCTTCATAATTGATCAAACACTTCCAATCCAAAAATAATTCAAAACTTTGTAGTGCATGGATACATCCTCCATTGAAATTCCTCCATTGGTGGTTTCCCTTATATAAGCAATAGAAATAACAGTGATAGAAATCAGTACACAAGAACAAAATCCCAGACTCAGCTCCCCTCCCTCAAAGAGGCTTTTGCCAAGCAGTCGCCATGTCTAACACAGCATCTCTAAGTAATCTTAAACATCAGATTGAGATCATCAATCTATAGCAGGCCCAATTCAAAGGCTTAGGTCTCATTTTTGAAAGCACGGGTTTGTATCTTGAAAAAACATCTCTTGGAAATTTTTACTTCAAATTTGAAAATATATCTTCTAAATTGCATATACGAACACTAAGAGATAGAATAATATAATTCATCGTATAGAAACTCATTTGGAGACGTATACACTAGAGTCCAATGTCAGTCCTACCTCAAATGAGTCTCTTTAGGGATGATCCTCTTTTTCTGCATTTCCCTGGCAATCTTTCTAAAAATGGTTTTCATACAATCAAGACCTAACCACTATGTCTCTGAATGATGAATGAAATGAATACCTGCAATGTCTCACAAAGATAATCTTCACTGATGTTACACAAAGTGGGTCATTAAGAATCAAAGTAGAGCCAGAGGATGAAGGGAATTGTCTATTTGACGACAACCATATCATAACATTAAACCCAGTTCTTAGACTGGAATGTTACATTGCTGTTACATAAAAAAAATCCATTCATAAATTTTTTTTTACATTTTGCACAAACACTAGTACTTCATCTACTTATACAAGTCAATACAGGGATTCACCCTAGGATAGGGATAAAAGTTTTCTACAAATCACCAAAAATAAAAATCACATAGTAAATACGTAACAATATTGCTTGTAGAAAAAGTTACCAACTCATTCTCTTGCTTCACCTAAGACGCCTTTTTGACAATATCCATTTACCACAAAAGCATGTGTCAACCTTTTGGAGGAAAGATTGTTGAAAAGATACATGGTCATGCCAAGCTTCCTATCTTCACAGAAAATTTATCAATTAGAATGCCGTACAGAACAATATGAGGACAATGCTTTTTGCATAGGCCATCCATCAAGATCAGGTTTGTCAATCTGGACTTTGGTCTCGCTATTCAACTACTCTCATCCAAGAGCATTTGGCTTTAGAAGATTTGTTATCTTTTCTTTCCTTTTTTGCTTTTCTTTTCTATGAAAAGCATAAATATTATCTTCTAGCTCAAAAACCATATGTAATAATTATGCCACGCTCCCGCAACATAGTCTTGTATAGTAGTGGGTTTCAACCCATTACAAAGCATTTCTTAATTTTCATCTTCTTGCAATATCCAGTGATAAGCATTTCTTAATTTTCATCTTCTTACGATATCCACTGATCAGCGTTTCTTCATTTTCATCTTCTTGCAATATCCACTGATCAGCGTTTCTTCATTTTCATCTTCTTGCAATATCCACTGATTACGATGATATAGCTGAGAATGTTATGCTCAAGAATGCATACTCTTCATTCATTCAATTCGGATTTTCAGTGTTCTCCACTACTGCGAAGCCTATTTATCATTATGCCCTTACATAACTTAACTACGTTCGAGTTCTCTGTTAGTGTTGAAAATAGTTTCATTCAATATGATATATAACATATCTGAAAAAACTACCTAAACTACCTACTTGAACCCATAATTACTATCGACTCGATTCAAGTGGCAGTCATAATTTTAACACTAAAATACCCAAACGTTCACAATCAGCTCCTTAAACAATACAACTGCCATAAACAAGTTACCTGGATAGCAAACCCATAATGAACTTGTATCAAGCGGCAGTAACAATTGAACCATTACAATACTCAAGATCCTCATTTCATTATACAGAGAAATCACGATCGAATAATGCTTCATTCTCGCAATAACAATTGGCGGTTGATCAAATCTGATAACCGAAGGCAGAGATCTCATTAAACAAAGAACACAACCCAGCTTATTGGATACCCATTTGCAATTATCCGATAACAATTTCCCCAACTCAGTTCGAGTTGTTATCACTACATCAGGAGGATTATCAGGGTTTCTTGAAGTTGGGATGTGAAACAAGACTGTATCACGCAGTAATGATAACAAGAAAGAGTTTAGCTTCAGGGGCAGAACAAGAGTTGTACCTTTTACGCAATTTTCAGCGGCAATTCCCAGCATCTTCGACGGGGAAGTGGGTGGATTGCGAAGAGATTATTAGGGTTACGTGAGCCGCCGACTCGAGAAGAGGAAAAGAAAGAGAGAGATGAAGTCTAGGTTGAGCATATCACTTCTTTTATATGGTGCCCATTTAATTTGTCCACTCTGAAAAGGAATCTTACTCGGCTGTCACGGCATATTCTTCTTAGAGACAGAAGAAAAAAATTATTATTTTATTTTGGACGTGGCAACCACCGTTTAAATAACGTGTAAATTTTATATAACCTGAGATATGTTAAACTTGAAACATCATACATATAAACAAGTTGATTAGTGGGTCGTTGGTATGTCTTTTGGAGAGAATTTTATTTTAAAAAATAAACAAAATATATAAAATAGAAAATACTTGGGCGAATATTAGTCAGATTAGGCCTATGATAGAAATAGTTCCCAATAAGTCTAAAATTAAATTTTAAATTAGTCCAAAAAAAAATGCCGAAACCTACCCAAGCCGCCCAATTCACCCAAAAATTTTTTTAATAATTATTTTACTTTTCACAAACAATCTTAAATTATGTAAAATCTAAATATATAGACACATAACAATACATAAATCCATTATTTCATATAAATTTCAAATTGGGTTGGCCTTCAAACAATATTACTTCGCCTGCCTATCAATATAATTGGGCTAAATAATTTTTTATACCTTATAAATGATGAATGAGCTTGAACAGTGCTAAATCCGTGATGTAACACTTCAATGGAATAACTTTACTATTGTGCCAAAGCTTGCCGTCATCAAATAGAATAAATTTTCACAATGGTTTGGACCAAAACAAATAAAAAACATAAAATGAAGAAACCTTTTGTAGCAGTTGGTACCAAAACAACAAAAGAAATAAGAAAAAAAACAAATTTTCATGCGAATTGTGAAACAAAACAAAAGTTTAGATTTCACACTAGTTTACATCAAAGAAAATAAATAATATATTTTACATTGGTTTGGACCCAAAAAAAAAAAAAAAAGATACTGATAACAAAATGTTTCAATATAGATAAGGAAGTGACAACATCTCCGACTGTATCAATTATTTATACATTTTGTAAAAACAAAATTAGTAAATTGCGAAAAAGTGACTAATACATTGGGAAATGTTGACCTATCTTCGTTTATGTTGATCAAAAGATGCACATGAGTTGACGTGTCAATATATGTGAAGCACGTTATTATTACCAATCCTATCAGTTATTTATACATTTTATAAAAATTATTAGTATATTATAAAAAAAAAGGTATTGATACATTTAACAAATGTTAACCAATTAGCTTTTTATTAATCTTTTTTTTTTTCAAGTTATCTTTTCACTCTTTTTATGTTCCCTTGTTTTGATTTTTTTTTTTTTTTTCAATTGTCAAGTTAGACTACCTGTTTTCAATATTTTGTGCGTCTGTTTTTTACTCATAAAAAGTCAGAAATCCCTTTTAGATTTAGCGTAATGAAGGCAAATGACAAGGTATGACTGAAAGTATAGGTGCGTGCTTTATGAAGAGGAAAAAAAGTAGAGGCTAGTAAAAACTTTTGTTAAAGATAATTGTTTAATTGGTCCACATTCTAAATGCAAGTAACTATCTAATTCGCTCGCTGAGGAATCAGGTCTAGACAGAGGGCCCCGGACCCCATGAATTCTCAAAATTCCTTTACTAGCCTTCAAAATATTTAAAATCTTATTTAGGTCCTATAATTTTTTAAGCATTTAGGATTAAAAAAATATGTGATATTAACATTCCCAAATTTAGATATCTACCTTGCCTCCGCGAAATTGAAGAATTTTTTACCATTTCAACAAAATTTCAAGATTTGACACGGACAAATGAAGCACACTTTAAAGACAAGGAATCTTTTAAATCATAAATTTTTTTTTTTTTTGACTTCTTTACTTTTAGTTCAATTGTAGTAAGGGTTCCACAAGGCAAGGCACCCTCCCTTTGCCCGTAAATCTTATAATCCTGAACAAGGTGGGATTCAATCTTAGTTTGAATTATAAGAAATTCTTCATTCATGAATTGTAAAGGGAAAAAGATTAATTATGCAACCCATTAGACTTGAAGGAGGGAGATCATTGAGCACAAAGTACGTCAATGGAGATAGAGATAGAACATTTTAGTATAATTGTTAGAAATATTGAATTAAACTTCAAGGACGAGAACAATATAGTCTAAATATAAGAGGACGAAAGCATGATTTTAAAAGTTAAAGAAGATGAATTTGCTTACTCTTTAGAACCTCTTTGAAACTTGGGAGAGGGAATAGAATAGAAGGGAAACGAATGAAAGATAAAATAATAAAAAAGTAATTTTCATTCTTTATTTGATTTTGTAAATAAAATAAAAGGAAAGTGAGAGAGAGAGAGAGAGAGTAATGATTACTTTTTCTCCTTTTTTTTCCCTCCTTCCTCTTCTCGGTGGAATCAAATAAGGGGAGGAAAAAAAAACTTCTCTCATTCTCTTCCCTTCTCTTTTTTCCATTTTTCAAGTTCCAAACAGGCTATTAAGTATTAAAAGGTTAACATTGTAATAAATTGAAAGTGTAAAGATTTAACTATTACAATTAAAAGTAGACATTTTGAAGTAAAATTTGATGTAAAGTGCAAGAGGATGCAAAGTGTAATTAACCCCCCCCCCCCCCCCCCCCCCCCCCCCCACACACACACACACACACACACACACACACATATATATATATGAGAGGGATGAAAGAAAATTAACGTTTTTGTCTAAGAAAACCGTCCATTAAACTTACTGAAATGGAGTTAGGATTGACATTACAACAATTTCAAAGTGTGAGGATCTAATTGCTATAAAAAATAAAGTGTATGTCCTGAGGTAGAATTGAGTGTAAAGTGTAAGGATACAAAATATAATTTATCTATATTTGTATTAGCATGAGTTCCAATACCACCAATGGGGTTCGATGTATGAGACTTTGAATATGTGTATTAGTTATTTAGATTAAAGTTGTCAAAGTTGAGTTTGACATTCATACCTTTTAATATGACAGCTTGATTCCATTGATTTCATACACAGACATTGTCCTGATTGAAGTTACACAAGTTAAACTAGAAAGACGGGTTAAAAAAAATTAAAAAAAGAACTGTAACATCGCATAAAATATACATGGGATTTTCTCATACTATAATACATTTAACTTAAAATATGCACTTTGATTTCACTTGTCGATAGGTGCGTACTTTAATCGAGTTGCACAAGTATCGTGTGTGCCCTCACCACTAATATGTTGTTATTAAGTAATATATAGAGAGAAAACACTTGCATACGTGTATATATATGAAAACCCAGTTACAAAAATAAATACATATAAAATTAATAATGCTTGATGACAAGGAACACAGTATGCTCTATGCCTTGCCACATAACTTTCTTGACGGAGCTTGAAAGAAAGAGTGATAAATTTGATCAGGTTTTGTGCCTATAGAATGCTTTGATTGACTCTTTATGTAAAAATAAGGGAAATGACACCAACACAAAATTTGTCTTTGCCCTATGCAAATTAACAATTGGAGTGAGAAGACACCCACTTTTGGTTCTTTAGAGAGGTTGCCGATTAAACATGTTTCAACAATCAGTAGTTATCAGTTGTTAGTTATGGGATGGTTGTTATTGGGGGATTGAGATTGTGGGTGAGGTTGAGGCCTGATAAAAATTTTCATCACACTTTTCCCCAATTTTCCTTGCGTATTTAAGAGAGAAGTGAAAATCCTGATATTTAAGGATTTCTCCAATCAGTTTTTCATAAACTTTCCTTCTCATTTTCCATGACAACCAAACAAAGGAAAATAATTTCTCTAGAATTTTACTTTCATTTTCTTCCTAAAATTCAGGTTCAGAAACTTTTAGGATAGGCTGTTTAATTTGATGTATAATATTTTTCAAAAAATATTTTCTTTCATTTTTCGGTGTTTGGTTGCACATAATTGTTGTAAAATAATTTTATATGTAAATCTTTTTCACCAAATAAGAGTAAAATGACTTACTAATCTGAATTCGGCAAGTCAATTATAGAACTTGCAACCTTGCTCTCATCGATGCAAAGGCCAACAAATATCGTCATTTTACCATTCAGCAGTTGTAATGCTCGATCATTGGCATGTTGTTGGGTTCCTCCCCCATCACGAAGATCGCCACCTTCGTCAATTACTCAGTCACCGGAATCATGACCTTGTCGTCCTTGAAGAGGGAGTTAAGCTTTACCGACCGAGACTTATTTTTATTCTTCAGTAACATAATTTCAAAGGATGGTGGCCAAACACCTAAAAATAAAAGTTTGGTGATTAGTTTACATATCAAAGTTTTACTCAAAAAAAATATATTTCAATATAAATTATTTTATGTCAAATCAAACAAAACTTTAGTGGAAACTTAAACAAAAATTTCAATAGATACTTAGTTGGAACTTTACCAAAAAAAAATGTTTCAAAAGATATTACTTTTAAGTTTCCAAATAGTTTTCACAAAGTTTTTCACCAAATTTTTCCCAAGTTTCCCATGAGCTTCTATTTAAGTATAACAAGAGTATCCCAAATATTTTAAGTGTTGCCGGAATGCTCTCCCAAACTTTAAAATAAGCTTTGTACCAGGAAGCACATTTACCCTTCTAAAATTTTAAAACTAGTTTTATACGCATACCGAAAGTGCGCTTTCACTTTTTCCTAAAGATTTGCTTGGTAAGTATGGTTAAAGTTCAAACATTCCCAGCATCCACTTTCCCTTAATGAGTTACTTGGTAAGTATTGTTAAAGTTCAAACATTCCCAACATCGCATACAAATATAGTAACTAAAAGTAACACAAATTATGGAGCAATGGGTTAATTACAAATATAGTAACTAAAAGTAACACAAATTATGGAGCAATGAGGTTAACCCATTGGTGGTGATGTACCCACCCATGCCATGAGGTTATGGGTTTAATAAACCCTCCTCTTCGCGTTGGTCTCTTATGTACCAAAAAAATCTAAAAGATAGCAGTTGTCAGACACAGTTATTTTGCATGTTTATTTCCTTAGAGCAATGAAAAAAAAATTACATTCTTTCATTTTATTTTTTTCTTGCAAAAATTTTCATTTTTCTTTTCAATAACATTCCACAGTTGGAAACTTTTGACATGTTCGCTTTTCCTCTTTGTTTGTTGTCATCGTCCTATCTCCATAATTGATCAAAGTCTAGTACAATCTCTACTACCCTTGATATAGAATTGAGACAAAGTCAAGCGCAGGCCCAACGCAACCCAGACATCAGCATATTTTGGTTCCCTGTTTAAAGGCTCACGTTCTTATCTTGAAAAAATTTCTTGAAATCTTTCTTGCAAATTTTGAAAAGATATCCTCGAAATTCCTAAAAAACCAACACATACACACACATAAACACAGAGAGAGAGAGAGAGAGAGAGAGAGAGATCCTCTAAATTCCTAGTACAAAGACCTTAGGATGAGGTTCCATTTAAAGCCCTGAAAATCATTGACTAATAAATATACAATGAACAGCCATCCATCTGCACAACATGAATACCTGCAATGTCTTGCATAGAAAATTTACATTGCTGTTACACAAAGTGGGTTATTAAGAATAAAGTGAGGGCCAGATTAGGCATTACATGAACCCAGTTCTTAGAGATGAATGTTACATTGCTGTTACATAAAAGAACGCAATCATGAACTTTACATTTTGCCACAAACACTAGTACTTCATCTACAGCTACAAGTCAATACAGGGAATTCACCATAGCATAAGGATAAAAGTTTTCTGCAAATCAACAAGAAAATAAAAATGACATTGTGAATATGTACCAATATTGCCTGTAAAAAGAGTCACCAACTCACGTTGTTGCTTCACTCTTGACAATATCCATTGATTACAACATGTCTTAACACAAAATGCAAGCCGTTGGAGGAAAGATTGTTGAAAAGATACATTGTCACAGCTTCTTATCGTTGCAGATGATTTATCTATTAGAACGTTGCAGAGTAATATGAGGATCTGTTACCCTCCATACCATCTTCTAAATTAAGGATAATGCTTCAGCAATATGCCCTTTCTTGCAAAGGCCATCCATCAAGATCCAGGTATGTAAAAGCATAAGGAAAGATGTCCAGTCCATAAATTCTCTCACTATTTTTTGGCATCCTTACATTGACCTAAATTATATAATGCATTCATCAGAGAGGTGTATATAATCGCATCTGGTGTTACATCCAACCTGGTCATTCGATAAGAGGCTACATTATCAACGATTGTGTTCAAGATAACAACATTACGCTTATGGCCACCTTCCCATACTCTTCATCCATCCAATTTGGACTTCCGTTTCCCACTACTGTGAAGTCCGATTATAATTGTCTCCCTGCATAACTTCACTACGTTCAACTTCTCTCTCTTTCATCAATTTCTCAAACTACTCCAACGCACAATAATTAAATATCATAGTATTGAAAGTAGTTTCATCCAATATGGTATAAACTTGAAGAAACTACTTAAATTAAACAATAATTATTAATTTGATTCAAGCTATACTATTAATTTACCAAATACAATACCCAACATGCACAGTCAACTTCCTAAATAATCCAAACTACAGACTCATAATTATCGACTCAATTCAAGCCACATTTATAATTTTAATAGTAAAATACTCATACGATCCAACTGCCCTGAACAAGGTACCTAAATAGCAAACTCATAATTGAATTGTATCAAGTGGCAATAACAGTTTAACTGTTAGACTGCCTGAAACACAAAATTCATTATACAGAAAAATCATGGTCGAATAATGCTTCATTCTCGTAATAACATTTGGCAGTTGATCAAATCTGATAACCGAAGGCAGAGATCTCATTAAACTAAGAACACAACCCAGCTTATTCGACACCCATCTGCAATTATCCGATAACAATTTCCCCAACTCAGTCCGACTTGTTATCGCTACATCAGGACGATTATCAGGGTTTCTTGAAGTTGGGATGTGAAACAAGACTGTATCACGCAATAACAAGAATGAGTTTAGCTTCAGGGGGAGAACAAGAGTTGTACCTTTTCCACAATTTTCAGCAGCAGTTCCAAGCATCTTCGACGGGAAGTGGATAGTTTAAGAAGATTGCGAGGAGATTATTAAGGTTTCTCGAGCGGTGCTTGAGCCGCCAACCCAACAAGAGAAAAAGAGATTATTAGGGTTTGTTCTCGTCTAAGCAAGTCCAGGCCGAGCTCGTATCATTTTATATGGTAGCGGGGCATATACCTTTGTTATATGATAGTTTGTCCGCTATGTATTGAAATATTACAAGGTAGCGGGGCATATTCCTTTTAGAAATTTATTTTTAACTTTTTTGTTTGGCTAGATAAATGTTGAACAAAAAATGTGCGTGAAGAGAGATAAAACACGAGATCATCGACAATGGCGACATTGGCTAGTCTAAAAAAATCACTTAGGAGAATAGATTAATTTTTACTTATTGATGCTCTAAAATTCAAATCTATTTAATTGAATAAAATAACAAACATTGGTTTCAAAAAATAATAAAAAAATAACAAAGGTTAAAGCATTAAATACACAAACCGATTTAAGGAAAAAAAAGCTTTCACAGTAGGTGAAGCTATATATACAAACCCATGGAGACTCATGAATAAATATATAAAGTAATACCAATTGTATTATATGGAGGGATAATATACTAAAATCATATGTGCTACCTCTTTATTTGATTAGTTTTTCAAACTCATTGACCCAAGGGGTCAAATCTTTCTATTACTGGGTTCAATATTCTCTAAAAATAACATTTTACATGGGATAAAAAAATCTTGTTTCGTGGTAGGTTCAAGTGACACCACACAATTGTAAGTGGCACCACCTGGGTTGCAGACCACTGAACCACCTTTATGATTCTTAGGGAGATAATTTTACTAGTAAAAAATCTACACAAAATAGTAAAACTGGGGGTGACAAATATTATCAATGAACCAGAACAAATTGGGTCAAAGGAGATGGCTCATCTTTGACCAGTGCATGCAATCAGTTTATACCAAAAATTTAACCTTTGGATCTTCTTACATTGCCCAATCCACTAGAAAGATGCATGTCTCTAGGGGCTTATGAATAGTTTTGTTTTTCTTAAAAATAATATTTATTCCACCTAAATCTTTTCAAGTTTGGCCTTTAAAGATGTATATATGGCATCTTTACAAAATATGCATTTAGACTCTTGTCGCATAGTTATCAAAACTCGATAACCGGTTCCACAAAACTATGTAGATCCAAAATAATGTCAATCAACTAATAAGATGCATATTGCTACGGGCTCATGAGTAGTTTTGTTTTCGTAAAAACACAAAAAAAAAAAAAAAAATAGAAGAAGAAGACTAATTACGTCTAAGTATTACGAAGTTTGGCCTATAGATGCTTGGAATGGCGTCTTTAAAAAATATCACATAGACCCCTTGCTGTATAGTTATTAGATGTCGATCAATAATCAGTTTCAGTTCTTCAATTTTAAACTTCAGACTCAGGTTATTCTTGCAATATCCCAGCTGAACCTAGCCAAGTTGAGCTTGCCTACTATCATGCTTGAGCTTGAACGCATAGGTTCTATAGTTTGTTCGAGTTCGAGCTGAAAAAAAAAGAAGAAAAAAAGAAGAAGATCATTTACGTAAGCAAGTCAGAGCTTGAACAGGCCACTACTTTAATTAGCTTAGTTCGATTGCAGCCTGATGACAGGGAATGAACTTATCACCATCTTAAAGCCTCACCCATAGTGCATAGACCGTAGCTTTTATATGGGATGTCATCCATGTTTTTGCAGAAGCCCTTTCTTACAACATGAAGTTTCGAATTATCTCACATTGCCAAGTAGCTTTCTAGTCACTGAAACGAGCACCACCCAGCTTATTGAACACCAATGTGTAACGGTCTGATAACAATTTTCCAAACTCAGTTCGGCTTGTTCTTGCTAAATTAGGGGAGGGTTATTAGGGTTTCTTGACGTTGAGGTACGATAACATGATTGTACCATAGCAAAATTTTGATTTGGTCATATTAGCTTATAGTGCCTAATCCAATAATAGATTTGATAAAAATACAGAATTAAAAAAATTTTAATTTTCGCAATGGTATGTTCTAGGGGTAGTCCCGGGCGGTTGGCCCACCTATCATTTATAAAACTTGAAATTGTTTTTAGACCTAATTAGTTTAATGGGCGGGTTTAAAAATTGTCTTTGAAATCCAGTCCAACCTGGTCGGCTAGAAATGTACATAAAATAATATATTTTAATATTTTAATATTAGATTTATGTCATTTAACATTAATTTTGAATAAAAAAATATTTATTAAAAATATTTTTATGTTAAATGGGTAAGCTTGAGAATCATAGTTTTTATTTTGAGTAGACTTAGGATTTGATTTTAAGCCAAATGAGAACTTTTTTTTAGTGTAGGCCAAACCTAAACCGCCCAATGTTGTTTGTTCACATTATTTTTAAGTGCAAATAAGAGAAGGAAAAGAAACAAAAAGTGCTCACAACTTCACATTGTTTTGGAGCTACAAAAAGAAAAACACTTGTTCAAAATGTTTTGGACTAAAAGTATAAAATGAGAAAAAAAAATTTCACATTTATTTGGAGAAAAGAAAAGATAAACCAAATGACAGTCTTGTGCACAAGACTTCTACTATTACAATTTATACAATTTATATGTAGCTTTTGTGTTTTGAACTTGTAATGCTTAGGTCTCAATGGAGCAAATCTTACTATCACATCAAGGCCTACATTCTCCAAATAAAAACAAAAAATACATTATTTTAGTATTATGGACCAAACCAGAAAATAAAAAGAAAAATACGTTTTCATAAAAATTTTACCAAATGAAAAAATAAAAAAAATTAAAATTTCACTCTACTTTGGACCAAAAAACAATTAAATAAGAAAAAGTTTGTTTTTCACATTGGTTAGGACCCACAAAAAAAAGTACATATGTCAAAATAAATAAACAAAAATTATTCATTTTATACAAAATACCGTGAAAAAGTTAATATCACCAGAAAAGGTACATTGTGAAATGTTACCTTATCACCATTCATAATGATAAAAAGATGCAAATGACCGGATGTGTCATGAAAATGAATACTTAGTAGCTTATGAAATATGACTAATACATTGCAAACTATCGACCAATCATCATTTTTATTGATTATTTTTCCTTTTTTTTTTTCCAAATTAGCTCACATGTTTTTAATTTTTCATTTCTATTTGAACCACACCATTTGGGGTGTGAGCGTTGCAATTTGGGATGCAGAAAATCAAAGTGAAACTGGACTTGCAAAAGGTTTACCCATTTAAATAAGGTTTTCCCTTATTTATATAGAAAACAAAATGAAGAGAAACTTAACAAATAAAATACCAAAATCTACTTTTTAAGTGTTGTGCTTTGTGATACTAAAACATTTCCATCAAGATGCTTGGTTACTAATGTTAATTATATCCATGAATTCCTCTTAGAGGGCCAAGTACAACCATATAAAGAGAATTTTTTACCTAATGATGCAAGTTGGAGAGTAAGGTTCCACAAAAAAATAATTTTTTAATACACATCAATTGTGTTATCATTCAAAGTGGCACTCGACGATACTTTATGTTAGGAAATTCATTATGATTGAATCTACAATAAAAATAAAATAAAAACAAGACGATACCAAAAAAGAGAAAAAAGAAAAATTGCATCAAAATTGAAAAACTAATCTTGGATGTGAAGAGCTATGAGAAAATCCCAGGCCATCTTCACCTGAAGATTGAAAATTTTGGTATATATCTTAGGTTTATTTGATTAGGGATTTGATAGAGATTTATTTTTCTTAATTTACACTTTTCTAATTATAAGTTTCTTGTACAAGAATCTTCATAGTGCTTTAAATAGTGTAACCTGTCTCTTCTATACTATATATTATAGCAATAGGTTGTTGGGTCTTTGATGTTAAAAGACTCAATCTAATTTTCTTAGCTTTTTGAAATTTTAAATTACTAATATTACATGTGTCATAATAACATTAGTCTAACTATAAAATATCGAAACTTTTCATTTCTATTAAGTTTTAGTAAATCTTTACTAAAACTAAGGTAATCTAATGTTACTTTGGAAAGTTGTACCTAAAATTCAAAAATATTAGGATTGTTATCTTACATTTCCTTGTGTTTCTCTCTTACAATTTTAGAAAGTTATTCTTTAAATTAAAAAAGACATTATTATTGTAATTTTCAATTTTCTTAAATTTTTCTCTTATAATTTTAGAAATTTATTCTTTAAAATTCAAAACTATCCAATTTTGTATTTAAATACTTTTAATTTTTCTTTTTAGACGTACAAATACAAATATATCTATAGTATAAAATTTTGCAATTGTTATGACGCCGTTGAGATTAAAACATTCAGCTTTTTATTTTTTCTTTTTAATTTTTAAATTATCAAATCAAAATTTAGAGAAAAATATATTAGGCACTGCCATAAATGTTCCTATTCCAAAATGTCTAATTTTGTGGCTCCAAATTATGACAAGATAAATAAAATATTTAAAAATTAAAATAAAAAATTGTCCTTGAAATTTTATTTTTTAATCTTAGCATCTTACCTCCTTGGATTTCATGCCCGTAACTATATAACCTTCAATTTTGATTGATCAAAAAATCCCAAAGAAACTATAAATAGAAAGCAACAGTAAAAATAACCCTAAAGTTTCTCTCCTCAATTTTACATCTACTATGAGTCATACATATTAGTTATCTATCTATAACAATTGATTATAGATAATCTCATAACAATTAATTATGATGTTTTTGAAGCTAAAAGTTCTTATTTAATTTTTGAGCTTATTGGATTATCTTTAATTTTTTTCTTTATTAACTTTGATTAATATGATAAATTTAACAAAATTCCTTCAAATATGCTCTTTCATGAAATGTTTAATAAAAATAAATGTCACAAATTTATTAATCATGTATCATTTTGTTATTTAATAAATTGCTTATTTTTTGTCAATTTGCTTTCGGTTTGAAACATTCATCAATCACATCTCTTCAAATATGTTTAAAAACAATACTTAAAGTAAATAAAAAATTTGGCAAGCCCCAATGAAATTTAAGTTATAATATTTATTTTTTTTCAATTAAAAAGGAATTCATATACTTTTAAGTATTTGAAAGTGACACAGTTATCTAGCATTAGTAATTAAAATGATCCATAGGCAAAATTTTAATTCTGCGTAGGTTAATATGAAACCATTTTTAATTTTTTATATTTTTAATTCCTTCAAAATATTCTATTTTTTAAAACATTAAATGAAAATAAACAAAATTTTTGAAGTATGTTATAAATAATAAGGAAATAAAAAATTATTTCAATTATTTTAATTATGTGACTCTAATATAATTTTATTTTTTTGGTAAGCTTAGCAGTAAATAGTGTAGTCATTTTGAGAAATTTTTTTATGATATATATGCGTAGAATTAGGCTAAAATTTATCACCACCAACCCTAACGAGCCTATTTGAAGCTTATTTGTTATTTTCTTTTTCTTTTGATGTCGTTTAATTAAAGGATGCCTTATGCATGCTTTTCACATGAAATTAAATTAATATTAAGTTAGATATTTAGCATTATTTAGTTCAGTTAAACTTGCAAGTAATCTAAACATTAAGGATAAGTCACATCTCTCTTTCTTAAAATTCAAATTATTTTTCGGTACAATTTTAGCTTTAAGTGCTAATGGTAAGTTTAAGAATATAAAATTTATTCTTTATTTTTATAAGTATTTTATTTTTAAATTTTATTCTCTATATCTCATGCATAGTACATGTTCACTACTAGTATTGCACTGTTCAATTCAACACAGATACAAAGATTTCTCTCTCTCTCTCTCTCTCTCGCTCTCTCACGACACACACACATATTATTCTAACAACATCGATGGTCTACACTAGACACACATTATTCTAACAACAGCATTGTCTGCACTCCAAACAAAAGTAGAGCCATGTTTTTCTAAATATTATCCTAAATATCAATAATTGGATATGGGTAAACATAGGACTGGTCACCGTGAAAACAAATCACAAATAAGTAAATAAATGTTGAAATAGTAGCAAATATAGGCCACAATATACAATTATAAAAGAAAAATGTCATTTTACTATATAAAATTTTTCTTGGCATGATTCTATTTAAATATAATAATTTTTTAGAATTAAGGAAGGCCACTTTACTATGTTAATTTTTTTTTTTGCCTTATTTTTTACTAGATTTAATGGGGGTTTTTGAATATTAAGTGGGCCAATGGTCTCCTTTGGTCTATACATAGCTTCGTCTGTGACTATATCTCTAAAGAGTAATGCTATAAGCAATACAATTTCTCAATTCCTTTTCTCACTCCTAGACACAATATTGTAAGGCTTACATTAATAAATTTATTTGGAATCCATTCACTTATGTCTAATGGGTGAAAAAAGGAATTACATATAGCATTTTCCATCTCTAAAAGCTAATCTAGGATATGTCATTTAGGAATATTTCATAGAATGGTCTTTTTATTTAATTAATGATAAATGTCAGATTCAATTCTATCATCTTTCTTTTGTTATAATTTACGAGATTAGTCCATAAAATTAAAGTTGAGAAGATGTATTATTAAGAATTAAGAATACGAGATCTTTTCTTGGTAGTTTATTCTAGAGTGTTAGTTAAAGGATTACTAATTAGGCATTAGTAATCCGGATAATTTAAACATGTGGGTGATTGTAAGAGAATGATTTCATTAATGTGATCACACTTAAAAAATTTCTCTATTGAGTTCTACTAACATGTCAAATAAAATTTAACAATTACAATTGTGTATTAACTATTAGACTTGAGACATCACGTTTGTCTTGTGTGAATTGACATGTGTTGACAATATAATGTATTTTTGTTCTAGCCAATAAACAATAACACAAGTTATTAATGATAAATACAAGATATTTTTCAATGAAGATCATAAAATATTAATTTTTAGTAGTGTCAAATACAATGAAAGGTACTATCATACTAAGACAAAAAGAAAGAATATTAAAGGAGGACATGCTAGTAGAAAACATAAATTACAGAAAAAAATAAAAAAAATATCTCAACAAGTCATTTGATGATAAGTTATTTAAAATTGATGAGATTTAATAATTTATTTTTAATTTGTGCAAGAGAGAGTTTTAAAATCTCATAATTTTGATTTTTTTTTTAAATTTCTTTCCTTTGTAGAGAGAGAAAGGATTGTTTAGAGTTGAGAATTTTCAACTATTTATCTTGACAAAAGTGATAATCTGACATGACTTATACTTTTTTATTAAATTAATTTTAAAAATTAATTAGTGTAATTAATTTCAGGAATTTTCTTTTAAGATGAGGGTCTTTTACATAAGAAAAGATCTACAAACCATTTTATATTGTAATTATAATATAATGTTTTAAAATTAGAGGCCCTCAAAAATTGGGAACCTTAGGCGATCGCCTTGATTGCCTAAGATGGTGATTCCTCTGCCCCTGTTATTAAGTTCAATTCACTCTCCTCTTCATTCACCAGAGCTTTGGCCTATCATGTACCAAAAAATTCGTAAGTTAATTGCACTCCATCACATAATTCATTTGCATGTTTATTTTCTTAGTGCAATAATTAAAAAAAATAACATTGTTTCATTTTATTTGTTTCTTTAGACAATTTTTATTTTTCTTTTCTCTCATCTTCTTTTTCTTTTTTTTTTAATAATCCACCCAAAACTGTTGAAATTTTTTTGATATGTTCGCTTTTCCACTTTGTTGTTGTTGTCCTATCCCCATAATTGATCAAAGTCAAGCTCAACCAGGCCCAATGCAACCCAGACAGCAGCAGGCTTTGGTTCCCTGTTTAAAGGCTCATGTTCTTGTCTTGAAAAAGTTTTCTTGAAAATCCTTATTGTAAATTTTGAAAAGATATCTTCCTAAACAACAGACATGCACAAACACAGAGAGAGAGAGAGAGAGAGAGAGAGAGAGAGAGAGAGAGAGAGAGAGAGAGAGAGAGATCCTCTAAATTCTTAGAACAAGACCTTTGGATGCAGTTCCAATTTAAAGCCCTCAAAATCATTGATTGATAAACATACAATAAAGACCCATCCACTATCTCTGCAAAAAATTAATACCTGCAATGTCTTATATAAAAAATCTACATTGCTGTTACATAAAGTGAGGGCCAGATGAGGCAGGGTATTATCTCACAACCAGAGCATAACATGAACCCAGTTCTTAGACAGGAATATTACATTGCTGTTACAAAAAAGAAATCAATCATGAACTTTTTTTTATTTCATTTGGCCACAAACACTAGTGCTTCATCTACAGCTACAAGTCAATAAAGGGAATTCACCATGGCAGACAAAAGTTTTTTGCAAAATCAATAAGAAAATAAAAATGACATTGTGAATATCTAACAGTATTGCCTGTAGAAAAAGTCACCAACTCATTTGTGGCTTCACCTAAGAGGCCTTCTTTCAAGATTTCCCGTCCATAATGTCCATAATTGTTTGGCATCCCCTTTCATCGACCTAAATTATATAATCCGTACATCAAAGAGGTGTATTGCATCCAACCTGGTCACGCTACATTCTTGTCGTTAAAAGGACTTTGTGTTCAAAATAACAACATCAAACTTATGGCCACTTTTCCCATTCTCTTCATTCATCCAATTCAGAATTCCAATTTTCTCCACTACTGTGAAGGTCGTCTATAATTGTTTCCCTACATAACTTGACTAGGCTCAACTTTTGTCTCTTTCATCAATTTCTCAAACAACTCCAACTGTTATCTCTTTTCTTAATTTCTCAAACAACTCCAATATCAGATTGTTCTCCCACATAACTGGATTAGGCTCGCATATGTTTCTTTTATCAATTTCTCAAATAACTCCAATGCTCAACAGTCATACTTTCTCAATAGTCATACATTCTCGGGTAAGCAAGCATTATAGTGTTCAAAATAGTTTCATTCACTATAGTTTATAATGGACTTGAAGAAACTACCTAAACTAAACCCATGGTTATCCACTTGATTCAAGCAATAATAATAATTTAACAGGTAGACTATCCAGCATGCACACTTAACTTCTTAAAGAATCCAAACTGCACATTCATAATTATTAACTCGATTCAAGTGATAGTTATACTGTGCACAATAAAAGTCTAATTGCTCCGAACAAGCTATCTAGACAGTAAACCCATAATCGACTTGTATCAAATGACAGTAATAGTTAAATCATTATAATATTCCAAATACAAAATACATTATACGGAGAAATCACGGTCAAATAATGCTTCATTCTCATAATAACACCTAGTTGATCAAATCTGATAACCGAAGGCAGAGATCTCATTAAACTAAGAGCACAACCCAGCTTATTGGACACCCACTTGTAATTTTCTGATAAAAATTTCCCCAACTCGGTTCGATTTGTTATCGCTAAATCAGAACAATTATCAGGGTTTCTTGAAATTGGGATGTGAATAAACACTGTATCACGCAGTAATGTTAACAAAAATGAAGAGTTTAGCTTCTGGGGGAAAACTAGTGTTGTACCTTGTCCGCAATTTTCAGCAGCAATTCCCAGTATCTTCAACTGGAAAGTAGGTAGTTAAGAAGATTGCGAAGAGATTGTTAGGGTTTCTCGAGAGGTGCTTGAGCCGCCAACCCAAGAAGACAAAAAGAGATTATTAGGGTTTGTTTGTTCTCATCTGAGCAAGTCTAGAACGAACTCCACTTTTTTTTTACGGCTCCATTTGATTTGTCCCCCATGTAATGGAATATTATACGGGTCGTATGGCAAATTCTTTTTAGAGATTTTATTTTTTATTTTCGTTTTGCTATCAGCTGTTCAAGCGCAACTACTCACTCGATCACACAGGATCATGATTCACACGAAGGGGAAGACTAGCTACAGTTGGTCACGATCTCATACAGGATCATGATTCACACGAAGGAAGGCTAGCTACCGTTGGTCACGATCTTATACAGGATGATGATTTACACGAAGGGGAAGGCTAGCTACGGTTGCGTGTGACTATTAGTCACTCAGTGGCTGTTGGCTGCCAACTGAGTTAGGATCCACACTCAGTTGGTGAACCTCAGCTGAGTTGACAACTATAAGTAAGTGTCTAACCGCCACATGTAATTGTGCCTAGTATTTTTGTTCACATAAATTATGTAAATTTTATGTATTATATTAATGATAGCTGATCATAAAAATACATGAAAAGTGATCGAATTTGAGATCTCCCACAGTAGCAATTCTAGAAAAATCTATAGGAGAATGGTTTAATTTTGTCTCTTGAAGCCCTAAAAAACTTAAATCTAGTTAATTGAATAAAATAGCAAACGATGGTTTCAAAAAATAAAATAATATAACAAAGGATAAAGCTATAAATATATAAACACGATTTAAGAATAAAACTTTCACAATAGGTGAAGCTATACAGATATACAAGAATAATATTATACAAACAGAAATTTTATATAAAAATTATTATCAGTATGATATTGTTTGATAAGAGTCATTCACTAAAACACACACCATAATGGTTTTTAATTACAATAAGGCCACTGTCAAACTAGTCTGGTAAAATTTTATGTACAAATTTTTTGTAAAAATAATATTTTTCTATGTATATACACACACGTGGAGTGGTGGATAAATATATAAGGTCATACCAACTCTATTACTACTAAGATTCAAGATTTTAAGTGAGGTGTCCAAATACATAGACAAATAATATCTTAAAAACGTGTTACCTACTTATTAGATTAGTTTTTCAAATTTGTACCGATTAAGAGTTCGGTTCTCAATTTAACTGGTTGAACCGTCCAATCTGATCCGATTCTGATAACTATGAGTGACACTACTCTAACTATGAGTGGCATGGTTATTGACTAATGAACAACCCTTGTAGTTCTTAGGAAGATAATTTCACAAGTAAAAAATCTACGCAAGCTCTTGACAATAGGGACACACAGAGATCAATGGACCAGAACAAATTGGGTCAAAGGAGATGGCTCATGTTTGACCAATGCATGCAATGAATTTGTTTAAAAAAATTAACCTCTCGATCTTCTTGCAATGGCCAATCCAATAGAAAGACGCATTTCTCTAGAGGCTTATGGATTGTTTTTCTTCCCTTTATAGACCTATCTAGAAAATATTCACAAAATAGGCCCTTAGACCCTTGTCACATAGATATCAAAACCTGATAGCTGGTTCCACATAATTATGTGGATCCGAAACAATGGCAATCAAATACTAAGATGCATATTTTTTAATTCTACGGGCTCATGACTGCCTTTTTTTTTTTTTTGAAAAAAAAAGAAGACTAATTACATCTAAGTATTATGAAGTTTGGCCTATAGACAAAGGTGAAATGAAATTATATTGGAGGGGTCGTGGAAGGCCAAGGTAAAAAAATTTTAACTTTGTTGAGGAATTAAGATAAAATTTCTTAAATTTTGGTTGGTTAAAGTAAAACTTTTTTGAATTTTCTTAAGGGGCTCAAGTAAAAATTCCTAGATTTTACAAGGTAAAAGGAAAAGTTTCAAAATTGTAGGAGGGTCAATATACACTTTTGTATCATAAACATTCAAAATATATGGAGTTAAGTAAAATTTTGTCAAAATAGGGGGCACCATAACCCCCATAGTCTAAGTGGAGTTCCGTCTCTACCTATAGACTCTTGGAATGCCATCTCGTATAGTTATTAGATGCGAATCGATTATCAGTTCTAGTTCTACAAGTTTACATCTCATATTTAAGTTATTCTTCCAATAAGCCAGCTGAACTTGCCTACTATCAAGCGAATTGAGCTTGAACACTTGGTTTCTATAGTTTGTCCGAGTTCAAGCTGAAAAGGGATAATTTCCATAAGCAAGCTGAACTTGAACAGGTGCATTAGCTCAGTTGCTTTGCGGCCCCGATGACAGGGGAATGAACGTATCACCATCTTAAAGCCTCACCCAAAGTGCATAGACAAGGATGTCATCCATGTTTTGCATAAGGCCTTTGTTGCAACATGAAGTTTAGAATTAGCTCCCATTGCCAAGTAGCTTTCTAATCAGTGAAGCAAGCACCACCTGACTAAATGAACACCAATGTGTAATGGTAGACTATAACAATTCCCCAAACTGACTTGTTACTACTACATCGATCAGGAGATGATTATTTGGCTTTGGGTATGAAAACATGATTGTACCATAGCAAAATTTTGACTTGGTCAGATTAGCTTATAGTGCCTAATCCAATAATAGGTTCGATCCAAAATACAAAATAAAAAGTTTAAATTTTCACAATGGTTTGTTCTCACTACTTTGAAATGCAAATAAGAAAAGAAAAAGAAACAAGAAGTGTTCACATTGTTTTGGAGTAAAAAACAATGTTCAAATCGTTTTGGACCAAAAATATAAAATGAGAAAGAAAGATAAAATTTTCACATTTGCTTGGAGCAAACAAAAAACAAACCAAATGATAGTCTAGTGCACAAGACTCCTATTGTTCTGTTTCATTCATAAATATATTCAGCTTCCGTGTTTTGAACCAGTGATGCTTAGGTTTCAGTAGAGAAAACTTACTATTGCACCAAGGCTTGCATTCTTCAAATACATATTTCAAGTATTTTGGATCAAAACCAAAAAATAAAAAGAAAAACATGTTTTCATAATGGTTCACTCCAAACCAATAATTAACACCTAATAAAAATAAAAATTAAATTTCACACTAGTTTGGACCAAAATAAATAAATAAGAAAAAATATGTTTTTCATATTGTTGGGACCCACAGAAAAAAGGTGTATATGACCAGATATGTCAAAATAAATTAAAAAAAGTTAATATGAGCCTTGCATTTTCTGGGATGCAGGAAATCAAAGTGAAAATGGGCTTAAACTTAAAGGCTGCAAAAGGTTGACCCAAAACAAAAGAGTGAAGAGAAGATTAGAGAAAAGAAAAAGAGGGAAACAAATTTAGTTACTTTACCTTATTTAGTTGGAAAACGAAATGAAGAGAAACTTGAGAAATAAAATACCAAAATCTACTTTTAAGTGATGTGCTTTGTGATACTAAAACATTTTTATTAAGATGCTTGGTTACTAATGTTAATTATATACCGGGACAAAGCCACAAATTCCCCTTGGGGGGCCAACTATAACCATATTAAAAAAAATTTACCTAATAATAGGAGTTAGACAGTAAAGGTACAACAAAAAAAAGTAATTTTTTAATACATATCAATTGTGTTATCAATTAAAGTGACACTCAATGACACTTTGTGTTACGAAATCCATCTATGATTGAATTTACAATAAAAAAAAGGGAAAAATTGCATCATTATTAAAAAAAAAAAACCTTTGAAGTGAAGAGCTGTGAGAAACTTCGAAGCCATCTTCTC
This sequence comes from Euryodendron excelsum, assembly GCA_033060915.1. Classification (NCBI taxonomy): domain Eukaryota; kingdom Viridiplantae; phylum Streptophyta; class Magnoliopsida; order Ericales; family Pentaphylacaceae; genus Euryodendron; species Euryodendron excelsum. Next base: position 20,276,334 of record CM065387.1, read on the forward strand.
AAAGACTGAAAAAAATTTCTTTACAACTGTTAATGTATAGTGTAAATATCTTAGGCTGATTTCATTAGGGATTTGATATGAGATTTATTTTTCTTAATTTACACTTTCTTAGTTTGATAAGTTTATTGTACAACACTCTTCATAGTACTCTATATAGTGTAGCTTGTCTCCTATGATACTTATTCAATTCAATATAGATCTCTCTCTCTCTCTCTCTCTCTCTCTCTCTCTCTCTCTCTCTCTCTCTCTCTCTCTCTCTCATACTATTCTAACAACAACAAGGGTCTACAGTCCAAACAAAAGTAGAATTGTGTTTTTTTCAAATTTTACCCGAAATCTCAATAATTGGGTATGGGTAAACATAAGACTTGGTCATCGTCAAAACAAATCACAAACAAATAAAAAATGCCCAAATAGTGACAAAAATGGGCCACAATGTACAATTACACAGGAAAAATGTCATTTTGTTATTTACAATTTTTCTTGCCTCGATTCTATTTAAATATAATTTTTTAGAAGCGGTGGGGGACTTTACTATGTTAAATATTTTTACCTTAATTTTTACTACATCTAACTGAGGGTTTTTGAATACTAAGGGGGCCCATGGCCCTCTTTGGTCAATATATGGATTCGTCCAAAATTATATGTCCAAAAGCTAATATAGGATATGTCATTCAGGAATATTTCATAGAATGGTCTTTTTATTCAATTAATAATAAATGATAAGATTTAATTCTATCATATTTTTTTGTTGTAATTTATGTAATTAGTCCATGAAATTAAAGTTGAGAAGATATGTTACTAAGAGTTAAGAATTCGAGATCTTTTCTTGGTTGTTTATTCTAGAGTGTTCATTGTTAGAGGATTACTAATTAAGCATTAGTAATCCGAATAATTCAAACCTGTGGGTGTTTGTAAGAGAATGATTTCGAATATGTGACCATGACTACGAATTTCTCTATTGAGTTTTACTTACCTGTCAAATAAAAGTTCACAATTATAGTTGTGTATTTAACTATTAGCCTTGAGAGATCATGTTTGTCTTGTGTGATTTGATATGTGCTGACAATATTATGTATTCTTGTTCTAGCCAACAAATATTAACACATGTTAGTAATGATAAAAACAAGATATTTAACAATAAAGATCCTAGAATATTAATTTTTGATAGTGCCAAATACAATGAAGGGTACTATTATACTAAGACAACAGGAAATAGTAGTAAAGGAAGACATGTTAGTAGAAAATATAAATTAAAGAAAGTAAAAATAAAAAAACTAGGTCAACAAGTTGTTTGATGATATGTAATTTGAGATTGATGAGAGTTGATAATTTATTTCAATTTGTGCAAGAGAGTTTTATAGTCTCATAATTTTGAATTTTTTTTTTAATTTCTTTGCTTTGTAGGGAGAGAAAGCGTTGTTTAGAGTTGAGACATTTCACCTAACTTATCTTGAAAAAAATGATAATCTAACAAGACTTATACCTTTTTTATTAAATCAATTTTTTAAAAATAATTTGTGTAATTAATTTTACAATTTTTTTTTAAAGATGAGGGTCTTTTTATAAAAGAATAGATCTACAAACAATTTTATACTATGATTATACAATATAATGCTTTAAAATTAAAAGCCCTAAAAAATTGAGAGCCCTAGGTGACAGCCTTGATCACCTAAGGCACAAGTTGGCCCTGACAATGATGTTAGCTCATTGGTGGTGATCCCCCCGCCCATGCTATTAGATTATGAGTTCAATTCACTCTCCTCTTCTTCTCCCAAAACTTTGGCCTCTTATGTATCAAAAACATCTTATGTTTAACAGTCCTCCATCACATAACTCGTTTGTATGTTTATTTCCTTTGCGCAATAAATAAAAAGAAATTCTTTTATTTTATTTGTTTCTTCAGACAATTTTCATTTTTCTTCTCTCTTTTCTTTTCTTTTTTTCTTCTTTTCTTTTATGTTAATCCACCCAAACAGTTGAAAAGTTTTGATATGTTCGCTTTTCCTCTTTGTTGTTGTTGTCCTATCTCCATAATTGATCAAAGTCAAGTAGTCAATGCAACCCAGACACCAGCAGGCTTTGGTTCCCTGTTTAAAGGCTCATGTACTTATCTTGAAAAAATTTTCTTGGAAACCTTTGGTATCTACATTGCTGCTACAGAGAGTGGGTTATAAAGAATAAAGTGAGGGCCAAATGAGGCAGGTCTAATCTCACAACCACAGCATAACATGAACCCAGTTCTTAGACAGGAATGTTAGATTGCTGTTGCATAAAACAATGCAATCATGAACTTTTTATTATTATATTTTGCCCCAAACACTAGTACTTCATCTACAGCTACTAGTCAATACAGGGAAATTCACCATAGCATAGGGATAAAAGTTTTCTGCAAAATCAGCAAGAAAATAAAACTGAAATTGTATGTTACAATATTGCCGGTAGAAAAAGTCACCAACTCACTTTGTTGCTTCACCTTAGAGGTCTTCTTGACAATACCCATCTATTACAATAGCATATGTCTTAGCATCATACTGCAACCTCTTGGAAGAAAGATCGCTGAAAAGATACATTGCCACATCATGCTCCCTATCTTTCTCGAGAGTTTATCTATTAGAACGTTGTACAGAGTAATATGAGGAGTTGTACCTTGCATACCACCTTCTGAATGAAGTACAATGCTTCAGTAATATACACTTTCTTGCTCAGGCCATCCATCAAGATTGAGGTATGTAAACATAAGGTAAGATGTCTCAACATTATTTGGCATCCTTCCACCGAACCAAATTATATAACCCGTACATCAAAGAGGTGATATGATCGCATCTAGTATTACATCATTCAGATAGGACACTACATTCTTGTCGTTAAAAGGATTTTGTGTTCAAGATAACAACATTGAACTTATGGCCATCTTCCCATACTTTTCATCCATCCAATTCAGACTTTCAGTGTTCTCCACTACTGTAAAGCCCGTTTATAATTGTCCCCCTACATAACTTGACTAGGCTAAGTTTTGCCTATTTCATTAATTTCTAAAACAAATCCAACTTCGGTCTCTTACGCTTGTTGGAGTATATAATGGACTTGAAGAAACTACCTAAATTAAATCCATAATTATCAACTTGATTCAAACGATAATAATAATTTTACAAGTAGATTACCCAACATGGACAATCAATTTCTTAAACAATCCAAACTGCAGATTTATAATTGTCGACTTGATTTAAGCGGCAATGATAACATGCACATTCAATTTCTTAAACAATTCAACTATCTCGAACAAGCTATCTGGATAGCAATCCCATAGTCGACTTGTATCAAGTGACAATAACAGTTAAATCCTTACGAGACCCGAAACACAAATTTCATTATACAAAGAAATCACGGTCGAATAATGCTTCATTCTCGCAATAACAATAAGCAGTTGATCAAATCTGATAACCGAAGGCAGAGATCTCATTAAACTAAGAGCACAACCCAGCTTACTGAACACCCATTTGCAATTTTCCGATAACAATTTCCCCAATTCGGTTAACAAAATTTTCCCCAATTCCGTTAAATTTGTTATCGCTACATCAGGACGATTATGAGGGTTTCTTGAAATTGGTATGTGAAACAACACTGTATCACGCAGTATTGTTAACAAAAATGAAGAGTTTAGCTTCAGGGGGAGAACAAGAGTTGTACCTTTTCCGCAGTTTTCAGCAGCAATTCACAGCATCTTCGACGGGAAATGGGTAGTTAAGAAGATTGCGATGATCTAGATTATTAGGGTTTCTAGAGCGGTGCGTGAGCCGCCGACTCCCGAAGAGAAAAAGAGAGAGAACTAGGCTAGGTCGAGCTCATCTCTTCTTTTATAGGCTCCATTTGATTTGTCCACTATGCAACGGAATATTACACGTGTTGCATGGAATATTCTATATTTTTATTTTTTAAACGTATAATCATTTATGCATTAGGAGAGTGTTTAAATAGTTAGTTTATAAGTTATAAGTTATAAATTAATTTTAAAATATTATTTTTTTAAATAATTTTTTTTAAAAATTGTGATTGATATAAATTAATTTTTTAAGTTATTTTTTTTTATTATCACTTAAATATAATTTAAAAATATTAAAAATATAAATTATAAGTTATTAAATGAGCTGGGGTCTAAATACTCTATGCATGAAGTATATCTAACCACAAAAGTGCGTGAAGGGAAAGGAATCAACTTTAGGTTGTCAACAATGATGACTCCGGAAAAATTTGTTAGGACTATTACTTTTTGGATTGAAGATTTTAAGTGGGGAATGCTACCGACAATTGGTTTTTCAATCGTTTGGACCATCGCTCATTAATCCATCAACATGTATTAAGAAATTTAAAATCCAAAACCGAAAAAGGATGATACTGGTGGTTCTTCTTCTTGCAAGTGGAGTAGAGTACTTTACAGTACAAAACTAAACTCATCCGGCTAAACTCACCCGAGATATTGACAAACAACATAGAAATATTAATATTCATCTAATGGACAAAAAAGAGAAGTAACTGAGAACGAACTTTTAAAATAAATTTCATGAAAACGACTAATTCACAAGCAAATAGTTATTTTACAGAGAAAGAAAAATTATTAGTATTTTAAGAATTTACACTGCCTCAAAACTTCATATCTATACTTGAATGATCACAAGATGCATATATTTATGTGCAATTTATGTTGTCCACAAAATTAATGTCTCCTATCATGTAGAATATATTTATTTTATTATAATTAATTAATTAAATTTATTTTTTACATAATTAGATTATGCACATCATGAGTGGAGGTAAATAATAGTAAGCAATGCGGGATCAATAATAATAAACAGTTAAAAATATTATTTTTGTATAAGTTGGATAGGGCAATTGTTGTATCATGTCCTCACAGAAAATTCCAAAGTGGAAGATTTCATTATCTTTCATTTTATAACTTGTTAATTCTTCTCGTTTTATTGAACCAATAGGTAAATGTTTTTGATAATGGGTGCAAATTTTTTATTAAATTATTTTTAACAAACAGTAATATTAAAATTTTGTTTATCTTTAAGATTGATGAGGCCAATTGATGGGGTCAAAATTTTTTAATATTAGAAATAATAATGTCAAGCACCCTAAAGATCTCGTTTAATAATATATAAAGCTTTTTTTTTTTTTATGCACCCTAACGAAATAGAATATTATAATATGAAGTTACCTATACTACCAATGAGCGGTTGGTTCATTAGGTAAGGCTTGAACTTTCCCGCTTCACACTTAGAATTGAGTTCTTGTAATCCCTTGTTGGGGGTTAAATTTACTCTTCAAGAATTAAAGCAAGAGAAAAAAACCTCTATACCGATATAGAAAACGATGACTTCGAACATAAATGGCTATGAGATGTTAAGAGATAATATTTTTTGATAAATATATACAGTAGTTTGTCTGCATATTCATTTTATAAAAAAAAATTTATGTAGACTAAGGCAGTGCATTAATATTGTTTTTGCTCCAATATTTGTTAGTTGATTAGCCTGATTTCGGTAAATAAAGTGGTGCACATCATGTCTAAAAGTAATGGATGGGGCATTTATGTCTATCCCAAATTTTTACTACTAAAGAAAAAGGTAAAATATGATGAAAGAAAGTGGTTTGGTCTTTTGTAATTTTATATTGTTTTCACATTAAAACACTTGATTGATAGGCACGTTTTTCAAAATTATTACCGTGAGTGTTTTGTACACGTTACAAAATCGGTTGCCCGTTATAATAGAAAAGCAAGTGCACGCGCGGCAGCATTATAGTGTGATGGTTGAAAGGCGATGCAAAGAACACCTGCCACTGTGTCACGGGTTGTCACCCGTGGCACGTCGAGGGCCGCGAGGGACCTTGGCGTGGGGCATGTCTGAGCATGATTGGCCGGTGGCATGACAATCTCGTAATTTGTATTTTCCATATTTATTGGATTTATGGATTATGACTCCTCGAGGGGGTATGATGTTTCTTCCTATCAGTTTGGAGATGGCTCAGAATGCTATTATAAGGGGGGGCATGGTGTTGACTCTACCACCCCCTGGTGCTACCGAAAGGGCCAGCATTCAAGTGAGTCCCCCAAGGGAGTGGGCGAGACTTGGGGGCCGGCTGTGGCACGTGGCTACAGTCCTCATGCTAGTCAAGGGGCTACATGGGCGGCATTGTGCCCGGTGGGGCAAATGTTGGGTATTGGCTTCGAGGATGGGGTTGTGGCATTCGCACCTGCTACGCCATAATTATAAAGTGGTGGGGCTTATGTCCATGACGGATTGGACCTCGGTGTGCACACTTGCATGCCGTGTGTCTCGTGTGCACTTGCGCATTGGGTTCACGCTTGTGCACACGGCCGCTTAGTTTGGCTAGCATTGGTGTCACGGGGCACTATGCTGTGGGCTTAACAGTCGCTATTCGGTGGTGTCTTCCCTTGCGGGCGACCTTGACGCGGGGCGCTAAGAGCTTCAAGGATGGAGGCGTTGTGCCTAGCGGGTGATGCTTGGTGGACGCGCGCATGTCTAGTTGCACATGGCCATCTGGCTTGTGTTTCGAGAGGGATTGGCGCTAAGCACATTGCTTGCCGTGCGTGCGCGCATTCTAGTATGGCGTTGCTATCGCCTATAGCTTGGGTTGCCTTATGGCTTAAGCATCAGAGGTCCGTGCTTAAAGAGTTATGCGGGGCATTACGGATGGATCCTGGACAAGCGCATAATCTTATGCCTTGGTGTTTGAGTTTGGCGGGACTATTGCTTGGTGCATAGTCGCCTCACGGGTGTATTCCGCTGTGTATGATCATGGCGGGTCGCATTAGTGTCACCGTGTGGTGCCCGGCCTGCCAGCCCGTGACACACTGGCATTCCTCTTTTAAGTGAGATATCCAACTACATGGAGGGATATCCTAAAAACATGCGTGCTACTTTTTTATTGGATTAGTTTTTAAAACTCATTGATCCAAAGGTTCAAATATTTTATTAGTAAGTCTAATATTTTCTAAAAATAAATGTTTACATGGTAAAAAATAAATATTTGATTTTTTAGTAGGTTTAAGTGACACCGCTCAACTATGTGTGGCAGTTCCAGTGGTCAGACTGGATCACTCTTATAATTCTTAGGAAGATAATTTCAATACTTAAAAATCTATACAAAATATTAGAAAAGGGAAAACACATCGATTATTGAGCCAGAACAAATTGGATCAAAGAAGATGGCTTATTCTTTGATCAATGCTGGCAATATCTTTGTACCAAAAATTTAACCTTTGGATCTGCTTACAATGCCCAATCCAATAGAGAGATGCATGTCTGTAGGGGCTTATGAATAGTTTTTTTTTTTTTTTCCTAAAATGGATATTATGTCCAACTAAATTCTTTTCAGGTTTGGCCTTTAGAGACCTAGACATGACATCTCTACAAAATAGACACTTAGACCCTTGTCACATAGTTATCAAAATTAGAAAGCTGGTTCCACATAACTATGTGGATTGGAAACAATGCTAATCAAATTTGATTTGGTCAGATTAGCATATAGTGTCTAATCGAATAATAGGTTCAATCCAAAATACAAAATAAAAAGATTAAAATTTCGCAATGGTTTGTTCACACTATTTTGAAATGCAAATAAGAAAAAGAAAAGAAACAAAAAGTGATCACAATGTTTTGGACCCAAAAAAAATAAAAAAATGTTCAAGTTGTTTCGGACAACAAAATATAAAATGAGAAAAAAAATAAAATGAGATAAATATTCACCATTGTTTGGAGCAAACAAAAAATAAACAAAATAACAACCTAGTGCACAAGGCTCATGCTCTTGCTATTCATTTATAAATAAGTACAACTTCAGTGTTTTGAACCTATAATGCTTAAGCCTCAATGATGCAATTTTACTATTGCATCAATGCTTGAATTCTCCAAATAAAAAACAAAAACTACTCTAAAAAATTTGACCAAACTAAAAAGTAAAAAAAAAAAAAAGTCTTTTCATAATGGTTTGAACCAAACAAAAAATAATTAGGAGAATTAATAAAAACAGAAAATTAAATTTCACACTAGTTTGTACCAAACAAAAAAGATAAATATGAAAAATTATGTTTTCATATTGCTTTGGACCCACAGAAAAAAAAAAGGGTTCATATGACCGGGTATGTCAATATAAATAAATAACAGTTATTCATTTTCTGCAAAATATCGTGAACAAGTTAATATCACCAGAAAAGGTTCATTGTGAAATGTATCAATATTCATAATGATAAAAGACAAGGGTTAGGTGCCTTCTTTTGAAAAGATGCCAGGTCTAAATGCCTATAGGCCGAACCTTGGGGATCTAGATAAAATTAACTTTAAAAAAAGGTGCCAATTATATGCTTGTTCATTCATGGTTAGATTCAGCTTCGCTTTTTCTGAACATTGATTCAGTTTCATTTTGATTACTATTTCACAATGCAATAGTTAAACTCATACTAAATCAAAACAAATGATACTTTTGTTAAAGCTAACAGGTAAATATTATTTTAACAAAAGTATTAGTCGCTCATTAAACTGAAACATGAATACGACATTTAGACTTTTTCCATACATTTCTTTTTTTTTAATTTGCTTTTCACTTTGACAGTTTAGTTATGAGTAACCAGTTTTATTAGAAAAAAAAGTTATAATTCTCGCTTGAATAGTATTTTTCTTCTAATCATACAATGTGACTTTTTTTTTTAAATATATATTTTAGATTCGCACAGAAATTACTTTTAGTTGACAATTTTTAATGTCGTGTACGTGTCAAAGCTCTCTGAAGCCAAAAAAAAAAAATAATAATAATAATAATAATAGTAAGCTAACTCTGTCATTTTGAATCCCCACCATCGGGGTTTGGTCGGGCAAACCCGGCTCAGCAAGGCCTATATTAAAAATCTTTTTTTATACAATTTCGGTGCTTACCCAAAATAAAAAATTATGAATTCTCAAGTCTACTCATTTAACTTAAAAATATTTTTTTCTTCAATAATAATGTTAAATGATATAAAATTTAAATACATAAATATATTAAAAATATAAAAATATATTATTTTATATAATTTCAGATCGAGTCGGGCTTCAAATTCAATTTTTACGCCCACTTATTAAATTAATCAAGCCTAAATAAATCTCAAATCTTATAAATGATGAGCGGACTAGGATAGGCCATTGGCCGTGACCATCCATAATCTGGGGTGTGAGCATTGCATTTTCGGATGCAGAAAATCAAAGTGAAACTGGGCAAAAGCACATACATAGATAGATACATATATATAGCATGTATCTATACAATAGAGAGAATTTCTTTACAAATTATTTTGTATTTGCTTTGTTTGAATCTTTGTAACTGTTTAGAATTTTATCTCTAGTTTCCTACATATCATAGTTACGGTGAAAATAAGTGGTGAAGCTCAAATCTTAAAGGCTGCAAAAGGTTTGACCAAAAAAAAAAAAAATGTGAAGAGAATGTTAGAGAAAATAAAAGAGAGAAACAAATTTAGTTACTTTCCAAGTTTTACTTGGAGATCTCTCCATGTCTCTTTCGCCGGTAGTTTCTCGTACTCCAATTTTTCTTTCTACTCTCTATCAGCAAGGTTGTTTGCCCTTCTCCGAGAACAAGTAATTTACTTAAGTTGAAGAAAGTTTACACATAATATAGTAGTAAAAATAATATTGTTAGATATATAGTTATTTTATAATATAGTTCACAAATTATTAAGTTTAGTAATTTTTTGTTTTGTAGCTATTTTTGTTGCTCCTGTTAGTCCCGCAAAGGCCTTCCTTGTTTCCCGTACTGCAACAATCGGTTATTTTTATTAGTAAAATATCTTATAAATTTGTGTTGGTAAGATAACATATATATTTTTGTACAAAAGATAGTATAATGCAGTCGATTATTTGTGTCGGTTATTTGTTATTTATCTTATTTAGCCTGTTTAGGTTATAATATTATTATTTACATATATTACATTATTTTTTGTTATTGAAGTTGTTGTAATAGATGCGTTTTATTTTTTATGCTGCCATGCAAAATATAACAGTATATATCATGTTTAATCATGCCGTATGTACTGATTAAAAATGAGATATTGCAATTTGTCAACACGAAAAATAGGGTCACTTAAATATGTTGGTAAATATTAGATGTAAAAATTCAAAATTTATTAATAATAATTTGTAAACTTTGAAATTTATTAAATTAATATTTTTACTTAAATGTATAAATTCAAAATTTTTGTAAGAGTTAAATTTAAAATTAACTAAAAAATAGATTAATTTTAATAAAAATAAAAAATATAGTAGTAATAATATTATTGTTAAAAATAATATTGTCAAAAGATTAATTTGATGAAAGAGAAAGTAAGAAAGCAAAGTCAATAGATTAGTAGTTATTTTATAATGTAATTTGTAGTAAATATTTTGAAGGATAAAATGGAAAAAAAGATTAGTTTAAATTAATAGAGTTATAAATACTATAAAATAGATATAAGTAATATTTAAATTTATTTAGTAATTAGTAATAAAATGTTATAAAAAAACCAAAAATAATTATTAGTAACATTTGTATACGTATTGTAAAAAGATTAATTTAATAAAAATATAGTACTAAAAATATTATTGTTAAAAATATAATGGTAAAAATAGTATTGTTAAATATATAGTTATTTTATAATGTAATTTTTAGTAAATATTTTAAAGGATAAAATGAAAAAAATAGATTAGTTTAAATTAATAGAGCTATAAATACTATAAAATAGATATAAGTAATATTTAAAATGTTTTAGTAATTAGCAATAAAATGTTATAAAATTGTCATAAAAAACAAAAAAATAATTTCTAGTAACATTAGTATACGTATTTTCAAAATAAATGATATGATGTGTTGCCATAGTAAAAAGATTAATTTAACAAAAATATAGTACTAAAAATATTATTATTAAAAATATAGTAGTAAAAATAGTATTGTTATAGGGCATTCATCACTCATAGGTCGTGTGGGAGTATGAGGTATATTTCACAGTACTTGTACGTAATCTATATAATAGTTCACAGTTAAATTTTTTAATAACTACTACCATTTTATAATGCATTCCTTTTATTTGATGGACAGGGTGATCAGCCTATAGCTTGTTGTCAATAGACTCAGGTTTATTCAACAATGATATACACCCCCGCATTATACCTTGTTTGATCTGTGCCGATTTATACTGCGTAGATAGGATTCAGTACGATTATGCTATGCTCACAGCCATAATGGAGAGATAGCGATAGGAGATACATACCTTCCACTTGTTTGTCGAGGAGGCCACAGTTACATTACATGATGTCTCCATCTTATACGGTTTTCTAGTTAATGGCAGGGTTGTTACAGGTTCGAAATTACGGTTCGGAATTACAATAAATTACACAAATTATTTCATGACATTATTTAAATACATGCGTTATTTCATTATGTCATACGCGTTATTTCATTATGTCATACACGTTATTATGTCATATGCAAGAACTAATTTTTATTTTACTAACATTTTACAGGTCCTCTGGTGCGTCCTCGCCACAAGATTGGGCCCTTATCTTTATTGAGCATTTAGGGGTTGCCATCGGGCCCCATTTTTTCAAAAAAGGTCTGCTGAAACTTAAGTGGTTAAGTTAGCCATTTGGGGCACTTGCAGATGATGCCAATAAAATCACAGTACAATGTCATGCTCGGGCATTTATACTGAGACTCATTGGCGGGGTTATGATGCTAGATCACTCCAGTAACCTGTTCAAGCCCATGTACTTATCGTTGATAGCGAAGCTTGATGCTTATGGCGATTTCAACTGGGGTAGTGCAGTTCTTGCATCATTGTACAGGGGGTTATATCGCATTGTACCTCCCAACTCTTCTGAGTTCACATACCCGCATACATTGCTGTAGGTATACAAAATATTTTGTTACTCATGTTATAATTACCTTTCGATGATCATATCATTCCATATTGAAACTCATATTCATTCAAATTTGGGTATAGGAAATATTCCCTATTGTCTCGCCTATACGGAAGTTGACTTTCCTTACACTTGCATAGCAATAGCTCATTATTCGGGAACAAGAGTTTTCAGGTGGACCATTAGGGGCATGATAATTTCTTGCTCACAGACATTTTCACCCATGTGCTTACTGTGTACAGGGATTAGTTAGACAGACTTCGACCCAATAATGTGAGTTATACATTAACAGTATGTCTCACATTCGATACATTTTCATTGTACTATACATGATAATTGATTGTATATTTTGGATTCTTTAGTTTCTTTAGACCCCATATGAGACCCATATGGATGCGTTGCCCCAGTACTGCTTTGCTGGCATGGAAGTTTAGAGGGCATCGGTCCCTCCCTTGTACTTTAAAATTGTTGAGTTCCATCAACCAGATCAAGTGATGAGCCAGTTCAGGATGAGACAACACATTTCGGCCATTCGAACACCAGGAGAGGTTTGTATATAGTGGATCGACTGGGGGGGGGGGGGGGGGGGGCGCAGTAGATTAGAGTGTATATCATGTAGTGTACATAGAACTCTGATCATATAGGATGACCCATGTAGTTGACGGTGAGATTTATAATAGACCTATACTGATCCTTACATGGTTTGATATAGAAGCATCACTTGCCTCTACGTTGAGAATTCTATAAGGTGCACAGAGTGAGGCTATTCAGGTGTCGGTAACACCATAGATTCGATGGTATGTGTAGTTAAATGTTAAATACTAAAATTTTCAAATTATATTTTCAAGCGGAAGCATGGACGGATGTATATGAAATGGGAGCATGCGCTATACATGACTTTCTTATAACGAACTCATTGTAGCAGATGTATGACATACAAGAATGTGCCATGACTTCTTTATTCCTCCTACACCAAATAGATCGTGTCCCACAGCACCGACAGCGTACTCGCGATGCCCCGAATTCTAGTTCCCCAACACCCGATGTGCCACATGGCATGCCACCTCATCCCGCCCTTACAAGCCGATCCCCCTCTTCGATACCTTTTCTCGTGCATGGTGGATATAGTGTATGGTACATCACACCTACACCATATAGCTATGCTACTCAGAGTTTCGGGACAACATCACATAGGCCATCATTTCCTACCGATGAATACTTTGGCACACATGCTCCTTCCAGGATAGCACATCGTTGCCCAGCCCACCACGTCTCTCCAATTATGTTTTAGACTGACTTGGGGTATAGTTACAATCCGTTCATAGATGGCAGTTTTAGATATATGGGCTATGATTTTCACAGGAGCAACCCTTTATCGAGTTATGGGTAAGGCCGTCACAGGTGACTCATGATTTTTATAGTTGCTACCCTTTATTGACTTATGCTTTTGACCCTTGACAGGGGACACATGAGTATCATAGTGAATATCCTACATTGCCTTATGGTGCCAGACCTTCACAGGTGACACATGTCCTTGATTACTATCCATAACAAGTGACAACTGCAAACGTTGATCAGGATTATAAAGAGTTGGTAGCAGTGAGTGATCAAGACGAGTAGGAAGATGTGGGTGTTGAAAGAGGACGAAATGGTCAAGACAAGCAACATGAAGTGGGTGTTTGTAGAGCGCTAAGAATCCGATGAGGTCGAACATGTCTCACCCGGGGGGGGGGGGGTGGGGGGGGGGGTAGGGGGGGGTGGGGGGGGGGGGGGGGGGGGGAGGCGTTTAGGGCGATCAATGTTCAGCTGGTTCCATTAGTAAATAGTATGGAATTTGTAAGTGAAAAAAAATATTTTACCCTCTAGAGACGTAGCATCGTTTTTATTTGTATGTATTGTCTATTATAGGTGGTATGGAATCTATTAAGGTGTCCAAATACGGGATGTTTGATGTACGTAAGTCAAGTCTCAGTATTTTAAAATTTTTTAATAATTTTTAACAAGATTAATGTTGTAAATAAGGCAGCAAGTAAGCTAAGCATATCATTAGTAGGTGGCATGGAATTTGGGATTTAGGGCATTGTTAGGGTTAAGGTCCGCATTTATAAGGTATTTATAAAGACAAATCTGTAAATCTTAAACCAACGCTTGGCCCTAAACCTGGATTAGGGTTACGATTACAATTAAGCATTGGTGTTAAGTTTGTCATTATTTCGAAGAGTGTGTTATCTCTAACTCATCATCTCTCATTCTCAGTTGTAAACTAATGGCCACCGAAGGTCCAAGAAATTCAAATACTCCTTAACATGCTTGAGTATGGATCCTACCTCCATTCCATGATAAGTATTGGTAGGAAAAATACTCGAATCCGAAAGAGTATTATGTTGGCTTACGACAGGAGTGGTCATTTAGGGTAAAAGAGTATGAGGGATTGGTAAGAGATCTATAAAATCTTAGAGTTCGGATACCGCATCGGCGCTCCCAGGTCATGCCAAGGAGAAACAAGGCTGACAATGAAGAAGCTGTAGCAAGAATAAGGCGAGAGAATAACATAATGTTGATATACCGAGGTCATTACTTCATGTTCTAGCTCACCACCGAAATGGCAGAGGCCAGCGGGAGAGAACTTACGCCGATGGAATGCAACAATGTATTAAGTAATGATGAATATTTGTCAAACTATTATATGTTTGATGAGGAGTGAGTTGGAAACTTATGTCAGTTTGAAGGACTGTTTATGTTTATGTTTGTATTTTGAATTTAATAAATAAGGTTGCTATTTACATTATATTTTAATAAGAACTTTTATTATAAAGTTTATAAAGATATTGAACATACTAAAGAAACCGATATGACTATGATACAAAATTAAAGATATTTTACGTGCTGTCATCGTCAATGGCTAATTTGGGATATTAATATATTTTATGGAACGCTCTATTTATTTAATTAATGATAAATGGTAAGATTTATTTTTATCATATTTACTCGTGTTATAATTTACGTAAGTAGTCCACAAAATTAAAGTTGAGAAGATATGTTATTAAGAATTAAGAATATCAGATATATTTGTTGATAGTTTATTCTAGAGTGTTCCTAGTTAGAGGATTACTAATTAGGCGTTAGTAATCCCGACAATTTAAACATGTGGGTGTTTGTTAGAGAACGAGTTCATTAATGTGACCAAGGGCGAAGCACCATGGGGCGAGTGGGGCCCTCACTGACTTATCAACTTTTATTATTTTTAAAATTTTTCATATCTATTTATTTTATCCTAGGTTGTATATATTGGCTCCGTTTGTTTGCGGGATAAGAAAATAGAGGAAAAGTAATATTGTAGGATTGAAAAAGTGGTGATGAATGATAAGTAATACTTGATGTGATGAGGGATTACTCATACTACGTTTGGTTAAGATGAAATTATGATAAGGATAAAAAATATTATTTTATCAAAATATTACATTAAAAATAGAAAAATTAATTTTAAATTATAATATAGCTATTTAATATTATATTAACTTATTATAACAATAGAAGAAGGGTAAAAATATCATTTTAGAGTTTATTCCAAGGGAGAGGATAAGTAATACCACCTCCCCATGGTATTATTTATCCTCCATTGTGGGGGATTAATAGTCCGGATGGATGACTAATCCCATATAATTTTTTTTTTGCCAAACATGGGTTTTATGGGACCCATAGGATAGCTAACCCAATCCCCCACTTTTATCCATCAACCAAACGCAGCCATAGTGTATTGCCCCCACTGAATTTATTAACATTTACCTTTGCCTCAACTAAATTGACTAACTCGTAGGCAAAAGACAGAGATTTATTAACACCTGTATTTTCTTTAGCTGAATTTTATTTATCCCTCATCATTTAGCCAAGTAAATAACACAAATACAACCATTTATCATAATATTAAATTAAAATATTATTAAGCATACTTTTAATATTTCATTTGTCTATTCTAGAAAAAAATTTCATATTCCCAAATTTTAGCATTTTTATTCTATCCATCAATGACTCATGAGTTATGATCCAAACACTCAAAACTTCTCTACGAATTTCAAACTCCAAGCATTTATGAATCTTCTGGTTTTGGCACTAATTTTAACTATTGCAATTGCAATCATAGAGGGCTTATTTTTTCTATGAAAAATTGTGAAGAATAGACTTCACAACCAAAATAGATAATCAGCAGATGAATGATAGTTTGATTGTGTATAATGTGAAAGATATTTTCAATAGCATACCAAATAAGATTATCAAACGTTATTTCCAAAATATGAAAGGTCGTGGATACTTGTAAAATAAAATTTTGAAGTTGTGAAGAAAATACGGAGTCACTTTTTAATTTATAAATAATCATAATTTTGTTAAGGGGTGCATACTGCTTTTGTATAAAGGCGCACCCCTCTCCTTTTTGGCATCATTAGGTCCTGTTTGGTATGACTTTTTTTTTACTTTTTTCTTTTAAAAAGTCAAAAATTTTTGCGCTTAAAAAAGAATTTTATGTATGATTCTATATAAATTTTTTTATATAAATTTCACCCTCACTGAACGAATATCTTAGATTCACCCCTAAATGTGACCGTGCTTACGCATTTCTTTATTGAGTTTTACTTACCTATCAAATAAAAATTCACAATTACAGTTTTGTATGTAATTCTTAGACTTGAGACTTCGTGTTTCTCCTGCGTAAATTGATATATTTTGACAATACAAGGCGTTCTTGTTCTAGCCAATACATATTAACACATGTTAGTTGGGCTTAGTGGGCACTTACAAAAGATGTGAATGTTTAACATGAAATCTACCACTCTCAACTAAATAGTGAGAATGTACTATGTGAACTTCTAAGTTATAAATCAACCAAGACAGAATGATAATTATAAAAAAAAAAATTCTAATTTTGTCATCAGGAACTAGTATCATTGGATCGAACACATAAGATTGGACTAGGGGTTTGACAAGTTTTATGCCTTGTTAACGTGATAGAAAATTGTACAATGCAATGATTGAATTGCATGGTAGCTGTTGACTGAAAGGTTTACTTTGTATATTCATATTGTTTGGGTTAATCATGAGAAGCTGTTAGGTGTCACTCATCAACTTTATGGATTAATTTTCTTGCGAGAAAAATGGAAAGGGTTTTTTTTTTTTGTTTTAAGTACGTTGACTCCCCTTAGCAAAATTTCATTAACAAATGAAGCATGCTTTCAAGACAATGAATCTTTTAAATCTATACGATCTTTTCCCCCTCTTCTTAGTTCAATTGCAGCTAGGTATGCCACAAGCCGAGGCAGCTTCCCTTTATAACTAAATCTCATAACCCCAATTGGAAACTAATAGACTTGAAGGAGAGAGAGCATTTTAGCACAAAGTAGATAACGACAACAGTATAGTTTAGTTGTCAGAAATATTGAATTAGATTTCAAAAAGGACGACTGAAATCTAAATAACAGAGGATGAAAGTAAGTTCAAAAAGCTGTGGGTGAATTTGATTATTCCTTAAATAATACAGGAGATCTAGTAAATTTTCAAAAATAAAAAATTAAATTGAGATTATGGGGTCACTTATGATTTTCGTAATTCCATAACCTTACAGACTCTTGAACATATTCTATTAAAAGGGAATGCTAGGCACAACCGAATTAACAGTCAATCTCCAACAGGCGCGCTGTACTCTCGCCATGTATCCACAAATTCAAAGCTTGAAACTGGAACCTATAAATACATGTTATACTGTGCAAGAAGACGAGACCACTTTCACAATAAAAAACTAAACTAACATCAGATCAGACATAGATAACATAAAAATAAAAATAAAAAATTAGATATGAAGAAAACATGGGTTAGAGCAAGAAATATCCAGTGCGAATTCTAATAGGAAAATGCTATTCTTTCATAATTTATGTACAGAATTTTGAACCAGAATGATGTGGCAGTGACAGTTTTGTAATTAAAATGTATCTTGGTAGGTTCTTTGTTTTAAAGTGATAGACCCACAACTCAGCCACATTATTTTGGTTATATTTTCTGGTTATATATTCTGGTTGTATAGCATTACTCATTCTAATATTGTATAAATCCAAACTTATGATCAAAAAGACAAATTTCAAGTTTAAAAACTTAAAAATGTTTTGCTATTTAGTTAGTAGTTTATAGTTTATACTTTTGGTTTTTTTTTTAAATTATATTTGGGTAATAATAAAAAAATGACTTATATCTAACACGATTTTCTAAAAAAAATTATTTGAAAATTTAATTTTTTAAAACTAGCTTATAGCTTATAAGTTAGTCACCCAAATATCCTCATAATAGTATCATTTGCAGGCTTATAAAGTTCATGCTATAAAATATTTTTAGAATTAAAAATGATTACTATAGAAGAAATACTTGAAAGTCAAAAACTTTAAATACTAATAGAGTTTGCATTCAATATAATTTTGATTTGTGTTATTGTCAATTTATTTTGTTTATTTGGTGGATAATTTATTTATATTATGTAGCTAGAGATAAGTGTTTGTGTGTATTTAGTTGCTAGAATTCTTTTTATATAGAAAAGTGATAAATATTTAAAAATTAAGTTTATATTTTTAAAATCGTCCTCTTTGCAATTCAGCCCTTGGGTTAGACTACTCACGGCCCTTATTGGGGCCATTTTAGTCTTCTCATGGTGCAAGCTCTATTCTCGGTATGAAAGGGAAATTACCATGCTCTAGCGGGTTTGCAGCGTTCCCCAGTTATAACTTTGTTTTTTCAAAAAAAAAAAAAAACTACATGTAGGTTTTGTTTTTACTTAGTGCACCCTCAAAATAAAAATTAGAAAACCAATATATTGTTTTCGTGCAATTTTATGTACTTACAAATGAATTAGTAAGTGATGGAATTAGAGATGACGACAGGGCGAGTTTAGTATAAGTATAAACCCTACCTTGCCATAATATAAAAATTTCACCCTACACTCATGTTTCAAATTGTGATGAGTTGAACTTTCTCACACCATTTTCGTTTCACTTAAGTTAAATGGGGCTTAGATTGGAACGGGTTTAATCCGTATAAAAATTTTAAAAAATAAACCTCTAAAAATAAAATATAATACAAATTATATAAGCACTAATACATTATAAATTTAAGAAAAAAAAATTCAAGAATAAAAAATAACATTAAAACCTTAATTTTTACTTATACACTAAGGATATTTTGTAAAATTACATACAATATAAATATTTAAAAATTTCACAATATAATCAGGACATGTTTGGAATGAGGTAACCTAAACCATTCTTCGTCCCAAATTCGCATCAAAATTTATTTTCTTTTCCATACCTCATCTCAATCTTGTTTATCCATTTTATTCTTATTGGGGGTAGGGTGCAACAGGTTCAAAATTCTCGAGTGCAATTGTTTGAATAATAAAAAGTGTACCTTCATGGGTGAGAATATCATATTTTCTTTTCAAAAAGGTTATTGGTGCACACAAAATATGAAATATGATAAATAAAAATAGTATTGTCTTTTCATAGTCGGATGGTGTTAGTTTGTGTTTGTAACCTTTTGCTCTCTGAATGCCTATATCGCTTCAAAAGTCATTTAATAAGTAGCGAACACATAACGCACTTGTAAAAATTCGGTTGTTCTTAGCATTCCTCTTATATTAAATTGTCTCATAATTTATCTCCAAACCAATAATAAATTCATCAGAAATAGTTGCTTATATGTGCCATCATTGCGTCTTTTTTTTTGGGTTAGTGTGCCATCATAGTTTCTTTCCTTCTTGTTTATTTTTCCTCCATAAATTGCAAGATGAAATAGTAATTGAGTGAGAATGCATTTACTATCATGGGCTTTGGTATTCTTAATAAAATTAAATAATTCCACATAAAATGGGCTTTGGTATATACTATATATCATTGTGGTTCTTCTAAAATGAACATACATTTATTGAACAACGAAGTCAGTTTTTTTTTTTTTTTTTTGGCATGTGAGTTATTACCCAATCTACCTTTAAATTTTGTTGTTATATGTAGGTAAATTTTCATAATTATTGCATGTGATACTTTATTGTCATATAATCCCTTCATCCAATTCTGTTTGTCCAATGTTCAAAATGTAAGATGTCCCGAAATTGCTGTCTATTTAAAAAGGTAAATGCATTTGTCATTATGATTTTAATATAGATATATACATAAAATCTATTTTATATGAGTGTGAATGCATTTACTACAGTACAAAAAAGGCATTGTTTGGAAATTTGAAATTACTATAGGTCGACATTAACGCCAAGAAAAGACAAAAGACTGATGGGATAGTATTCATCTTGCCAAACAGAGCACTTAAGCAGCTATAAATAGTTGCTAGTTCATGTTCAACGGCACACCAACATCTTTCATAAGAAACACAGAGTTGCCTAGGGAGGGAAGATCATGAAAAAATCCGTAGCCTTTTCGATTCTTACTCTCACTCTTCTCATTAGTTTGTTGTCTGTGTCATGGTATAGTCACTCTCTCTCTCTCTCTTTGTGGTTGGACTAGCCTTTTTTTTTTCCAGCTTTTTATTAGTTTTTTTTGTCTTTAGTACTTTTTTAAACGAAATTTAATTTTAATTATTTTTATAAACTTTAAGGTTATGCATACTTACAAAATAAATAAAAAATTAAACGTTAGTTGAAAAAGTCACTAGAAATGAAGAAAAAGCTATTTCAGTCAGTTTTTTTCCCTCTAAAATAGTTTTTTCTTATTATTACTGCATTTTAACTAGAATTCTATTTTTCTTTAAATGAGTATGTATTACCTAAAGGCCCATAAAAATAAGAACATTGAATTTCGTTAAAAACTATTACTAAAGACAAAAAACAAACTAGTAAAAAAGCTAGACAAATACGGTGGTGCCAAACCAATATACACGTTTATGTTAACAATAATAGTAGTCACAGGTGCATCATATGAAGTGGTTATATCGGCAAAGATTCTAACTTTTTTATTTTTATTTTTATTTTTTTTATTACCATTACCTTATTGTTTCTTTTGTTCCAGTCAAATCAAGTTTTGCCCTGCTAAGCTAACACTACCAGGTAAATGTGGCACAAGTTGGAATTGCTTCGAAGCCTGGAACTCAAAATGTGGAGCAAGTGCAATGGCTCAAAAATGCAGATGTGATCCTGCTCCAAACAATCAACACATTTGTACATGCCAAGTTGTTTGCGGCCAATGTGGTCCTTAAACTTGAGAGCTTTGAATAACCAAGTGAATCCTTGTATTTTCATGTTATGATGGATGAACATGAGAGCTTTGAATAATGTCAACGATAATAGATCTCATTGCTGGATAAATTTCATCTCACATCGGTTAATTTCTACTATGTTATTTTTATTTGAATGCCGATCTATTTTCTCTTATACTCATTTATATGATCATTTTTTTGTGGGTTAAGGTACTCTCTATTACAGTTTTGGAATCCAGTTTTTCATTCCATTTAATATGAGGTTGACGCCTCATTTATGTCAACAATGAATGAACCAAATGAAGCGAAATCAATTCGGGTTATAAAAACCTTATAGCATTACGTCGGTTTATACAAATGAGTAAAATCATCTAAGTTTTTTCCAAAGCTAACTAAGGATTTCTTTTGGTCTAAATTAGGGTTTTGCTACTAAACACAGTCTTCCCCTCCTAAATACACAGTCCATCCCGTCCCTCTCTCTTTCTTAGTGGTGTAAAGGCTTCGTTGATCTCAAAACCAGCCTTTTTTCCTTCTTCTTGTAATCTATTCTCTCTCTCTCTCTCTCTCTCTCTCTCTTCATTTGGAGCATCAAGAGCATCTCGAACACCACTAGCCAAAATACAACAAAAATGTTATTTTTTTGATACACATGGCAAGAAAAATGAAAAAAAGGACACAAGAGAAGCATAGAGAGATTGAGGAAGAAACTAATATTTTAAGTTAAGAGAGTTGAAGAGCAACTCTCTACATTTACAAAGCCAAAATTGTTTTAGTTACTTTAGATAGTGGGATGGCTAGCTTGTGTATAGTACCTATATATTCATATATGTGGATATGTTTTATTTGGGTTTTTTATTTTTTTTATCTACATGTTGTCCAGGTCTTTAGTTGAGTACTTCCTCGAATTCATGCATCCTCAAACTCGTGCAGACTATCTTCCACATAAATCATATAAACTTCATACATTTTCATGAATGATATATAATTGGCCACAAGGGGGCATGAGAAGTGATTGGACTTAAAATCTCATTTTTAGCATGAGGACAAACTGACCACTTGGCCATGGTTATGTTTTGTTTGGGTTTGTTTATTTTTTATATGCATAAGCTGGTGTGATTGAGGCATGCCAGGTAGAAAAAGTGAAAGAATAAACTAATAGCTTGCTTTGTGATGGTATTCAAGAATTCGTTAATACTTGTTTGTAATTTTAAATATAATGTTGTATGTTATTTGAAATGCAGATCGGTGCGGTAATAGTAATATACTATATTACACCAACCAACTTTTTAATTATCTTAAGTAGCAACCAACAGGAAACTTATGCTATGAATAGGAATAAAAAGAAAATAAAATTGATTTATACACTTTCAATGTATTTGTTTTTACTTAGAATACATGGATATCCAACATTTTATATATGATTTGTGAATATAATGAATGCTTAATATGATCTAGTTCATTATTTTCTTGCTACATTTCATAAAGAACGTGTTTTACCTATAGTCAAACCAAATTAAATACATATGTTTTCTTCAAGATTAAAATACTTCTCACTTTGAATTAAAGTAATGTAAACTTTACACTAACTATTCATAAGAAAATCACTGTCAACTTATAACAAATATCAGCTTAACTACACTAAAAATATTAAAATAGTTGGAGGATTAATACTGTAGGTGGAATTTTTCGGGAAGGCTGGGCCGAACTCTCAAGTCTCAAATGAATGAGCCCAAACTCTCTCTGCAAGAAAAGAAGGTTAGAATGGGTCGACCATGGGCGGGCCGATCACACTCTGATGATTAAGTTAGCAAGCTTAACCAAGATAGAAACGAATGAGAGTGGTGAATACTTGAAGTTAACTGTCCATACCTGGCTCTCGATGTCTTAGATATTTATAGTGTGATTGATAGAGTGTATTCGGCCTTGGCTTATTAGCAGGCTCTCATGGCCTGCTGGATAGGCATCATCATTGGCGCTGCCTGACCACTTACAGGGTCTAGTGCACTGCCGTGGGGGATTTCGGCTGACCGGATGTGCACGTCGATGTCGCGTGGGCAGCCGCTTCTACATTAAATGTGAGTCAACTCTACATTTAATGCTTAAAGACCGCTAGCGGCTTGGGCTTGTCTCCCGCGGTTTGGGCCATGGCGGGCAGAAGGTCGGCGGTCAAGGCCGACCTGTCCTTTATTTCTAATCTGGGCCGCAAAATAGCCCTGACTTTACTTTGTGTAGATTGGGTCCCGTCCATTGGGTTGGGCCGGGGAATCTTTCCCCACAAATACAAATAAAATAAAGATTTGTGTAAGAAAAAGTAAGTGTTTGAAGTTCTAGAATAGTTTTACAAACTCACAATTATGTCATTTATTTTGTCAAATAACAAGAGATTAATAAAATTCAGCTGGGGCAAATATTGGTGTTACTAGATTTAATGGAGACAAATGTAAGTGTTCAAGGTTTAGTGGGTGTGATGCATTATATTTGCAATCTAGGATCAAATAAATATAAACACCAAGCAAGCGACTGAGCAGGGACGAGTGGGGTAGTTGCTCCCATTGAACTTGATAACTTCTACTATTTTTTTAAATTTATTTGTTTGTATTTATTTGAATTTTAGGTTGCAAATATAATGTATCGTCCCCACTGAATTTTTAACACCTACATTTGCCTCCACTGAATTTACTAACATTTAAATTTGTCACAATTGAATTTTACTAAGCCCTTAATATATCAACCTAACCTTCTATTCCAATATAAAAATTATGAGGTTGTGTGGTAGTTATGGAGCCATCTTTTAACACTATAAGTTATCTTAATTTTGATGAAGGGCATAATTTTTTAATACAAACTTTGTACAAAGGTGACACCCCCTTTTGAAACAATAAAAAAAATATCACATTAGGAAATAATTTTGGGTATAATTCTATGTAATTTTTACCTCCACTGAATAAAAATTTTAGATTCGTCATTTCTGCCCATGGTCATGATCATACTTTTCATAACCTCTCCATTGTTTCTTTTTCCCCTTTTTTTTTTCCCACGTCTCTTGGGGACAAAGCTAAGGCAAGATTTGGATTTTGGAAAAGTGAATCTTAAATATTATTGAACCATGTCTAGTGTTGTAATCTTGGTTGTTTATTCAATGCAATATATACCAGTTCACAATAGTTTTCCTTTCTACGTTACATGGCGAAACATCAAGGTTATGGTTTCACTTATATTTGTTTTTTGGCCATAGTTAGGAGGGGGTTAGGGAAGAGGATAGTTGCCAGAATTTGAAACTTAGACTTGAGGGGTTGCAGGCACCTTAATTGCTGAGGCTCACCCATTCTTTAAGATAGATGTTCAATTTAAGAAGTCTAATGCTATGTTTGAATTTTTAGATTTGTCAAGAAAAAAGAAAACAAAAGAGAAAATGAAATTACTTATTTATTGTGGGTTAAAAATTCACGGCCCAACCCATCTGATTAGGCCCAATCAAAATAAATGAAGCTGGGCTGCGGGGTAACCCAAATTAATATCAAAGCTGGTCTAGCCTAATGTACTGACTTGCTGCCGACCAAGGCCTAAACTTGTGAAAAGCAAGCCCAAACCGCTAGCAGTCTCAGAGCATTTAATGCAGAGTCAACCCACATTAAATGCGCGAGTGGCTTTCCACGCGACGTTGACTTGCATGTCAAATCAGCCAGATTCTGGCGTGACGGAAAGGTAGGACCTGCATTCGGTTAGTCGGCGGTGAATGATGAAGTCTACACAGCAGGTCATGATGACCTTCTAGCAGACCAAAGGCAAAACACTCTATCAATCACACTATAAATACTGGAGCCCTTGTAAGCAAGGTATGGATAATTAATTTCAAGTATACACTACTTTTCTTCATCTTATTCTTGATTAAGCTTGCTAACTTAATCATCGAAGTGTGATCGGCGCATTGAGCATCGACCTATTCTAACTTCTTTGTCCTTTTTGTAGTGTGTTTGGGCTCATTGACATTGGCTCGAGTGATTGGCCAAGCCTTCCTGAAAAATCCCACTTACAATTGACACTGTCTGTGGGAAGGTCAAGATAACCATGAGTACTGACGCCTAAAGGGGAAGAGGAGAAAACCACGATGAGCGAAGAAATGAGGTTTCCTCTAGCAGAGATCACACCGATTCGGTATACTGCTAATCTACCCCAGTAGATCACCACTGAGCTCAAGTAATGAGGTCGGAAATACGGACCCTTACTGGAAGCCACCATGAAGAACGAGACAGATTAGGGAGAAACCCAGACTACGTCAGCGAGCCAAATTTCCGCAGAAACCACCATTAGGACCTTGCCACTTCGCCCTCTAGTGGATGCGCCCCAAGTGACCATTCGCTTCGCTCTGCTGAGAGGGAGTTTCAGCGACGCGATGAAGAGATTGCCTACCTCACCTCTCAAGTTCGGGCCATGAATGAGGCAATCTCTGGAAGAGAAAGACACGGCAGGGAAAGGTCCCTAGACCATGACAGAATTACAAGGAGTCGGGTCACCAGAAGCAGAGACTCTACAAAGAGACGAGTGAGAGGAAGCTACACCTTTAGCACCGGACGCTATGATGACAGGCGAGTAGATCGATGCCAAAGAAAGACCCAGACTTCGTCAAACAAACCTCAAGCGGAGGATGGTCGGCAAAAGAAAGAATAGGAAAAGTGGTTCAACAAGAAGCTGGAGGATAAAAAGTAGCCTACCAAAGACCGCACGACCCATGACCTGATAAAGAAGGCCTTGGACCAGATTGCATTCACACCATTCACAGAGGGGATTGAGTCTTGCCAACCTCCTCGAAAGTTCATACTACCGAAGTTCACTCCATATGATGGAAAGGCTGACCCAATCGGTTATGTTCGACACTACAAGCAAATGATGGTGTTATGGAGTAGAGACCAATCACTGATGTGCTAAATCTTTCCCCCTAGTTTGGGGTACGTAGCTTTACATTGGTTCAACAAATTGCCGTCATGTTCAGTGTCAAACTGGAGGCAACTTGCCGAGCTCTTCATTACACGCTTCATAGCTAACAACATGCAACCTACAGAAGTCAATTTCCTATTAAACTTACGGAAGGGCGAGGGGGAAGGATTGTGGGCATGTGCAAGGTGCTACTAGAGGCCTACAACGAGATCGACGGATGCAGCGAGCAATTGGCTGTGACCCAATTCAAGATCGGCTTGCCCAGGGAGCACCATTTGCGATAATCCTTAATGAAGAAACCGACCCACACTGTGCAGTATTTG
The DNA here is from genome assembly GCA_033060915.1 of Euryodendron excelsum. Classification (NCBI taxonomy): domain Eukaryota; kingdom Viridiplantae; phylum Streptophyta; class Magnoliopsida; order Ericales; family Pentaphylacaceae; genus Euryodendron; species Euryodendron excelsum. The sequence goes on from CM065387.1 coordinate 20,302,786, forward strand.
ATGTGTAGAATCAAGCAATACACCCGGTTGGACGAAGATGTGCCTCAGCCAATCTTGGAAAAGGTCGGCATTGTTACCCGAAAAGACAAACAAAAGAGATGCCAAAAAGTCACGTTGAGAAGACAACAACAACCGTGGCAGGAAGGCGAATGATGGGGTTTACACAGATTTCAAAGATCCCATCTACAAAATCTTGCCCTCGATTCGTGACATGCCCTTTTTCAAGTGGCCCCCAAAGTTAGGAGGAGACCCGGCATCTTGAGACCAAAATAGGTTCTACTTTTATCATTGGGAGAAGGGGCATCACATAGAGTAGTGCTGGGATCTTAAAAACCATTTAGAGGACTTAGCTAGAGTTGGTCATCTCGACCAGTATATTGATCAAGAAAAGACAAAGCGGGAGGTTGAGTAGCCACGGCAGGAAGTTGTCCCACAAAAAGAGAAGACCGGTCCGGGTTATCAATGTGCTACATAGTTCGGCTGAATCAGAGACCGTGGACCCGTACCGATACCGAGCTGAGATACAGAAAGCTGCACATCTAAGGGAGGTAATGCAAGTACAACCTCCATCCAAAAAGGTTAAGGTCGGCAGCAATGTTGCATCCATAACCTTCACTGATAAAGACCTCGTGGGGGTGCAAACCCCTCATAATGATGCCCTGGTTGTGACTTTGAGAATGGAGGACTGCGATGTGAAAAGGTTGCTCATCGACCAAGGAAGTTCTTTCTAAGTCATGTATTATAGCGTATTTAAAAAATTGGAGCTCAAAGAGTCCGATCTCCTGCCATCTCTCAACCCACTAGTCTGGTTCAACTCAGACCTAGTTTGGCCTTTGGGGGAGGTAACAATTCCTATAACTGCCGGGGGAATTACGTTGCAGATAGAGTTCCTAGTAGTTAATATGCCTTCCCCTTATAATGCAATTGTGGGACGTACCTGGTTACATCTCATGAAGGCTATCCCATCATCTTACTATGAGCTATTAGTTTCCTTGTCCCTGGTGGAGTGGAAGAAATAAGGAGAGACCAAGTGGCAGCCAAAAAGTGCTTCCTGACGGCATGCACAACAAAGGTAAAAGCTGACAAGGTACAAATGATGGAGCTACATGAGGACATGCCTACTATTGATGATGTGGGACAGACGCCAGAGAATAAGGCTGTTGAAGAACTAAAAAAGATCACATCAATCAGCGGGATGATAAATACTTCATCATCGGCATATCCTTGTCCAAAATTGAGGAGAACTCTCTGATTGAGTTGCTGACAAATTACCTTGAGGTGTTCGCCTGGACTCCTTACGATATGTCGAGGATTAATGCCGAGGTTACCTGCCATAGACTGAATGTCGACCCAAAGTGCTGACTTGTGGTCCAAAATGAGAGAAAGGCGACAACACAACATGTGGACGCTGTTATTGAAGAAATCAAAAAGCTCTTAGAAGCCGGGGCAATTTGAGAGGTCTAGTACCCAAGCTAGCTGTTGAACACCATGGTGGTGAAGAAGAAGGACGGAAAGTGGAGGGTCTGCGTTGACTTCACTAATCTAAACAAAGCGTGCCCCAAGGACCCATTCCCTCTTCCCAAGATAGACCATCTCGTAGATGCAACAGCCCGTTTTGGGAGAATAAGCTTCTTGGATGCATACCGAGGGTACCACCGATTCCTCTGCATCTAGATGACCAGGAGAAGACGACCTTCATCACTCCAAGAGGTATTTTCTGCTATAAAGTAATGCTCTTTGGTCTGAAGAACGCTGGAGCCACTTACTAGCAACTGGTCACCAAAATGTTCAAAGATCATATCGGTAGCATGTGGAGGTCTATATCGACGACATGGTAGTGAAAAGAAAAGTCAGCAACTCACATTTGGAGGATCTAAAAGGAATGCTCAGCATCCTACAACAATACAAAATGAGGCTAAACGCCTCCAAGTGTGTGTTTGGAGTTAATTCGGGGAAATTCCTTGGGTTCTTGGTCACACATCGGGGAATCAAAGTAGATTTGTGACAGATCAGTGTAATCCAGGGCGTTCAAGCTCCTAAGAATGCCAAAGAAGTACAAAAGTTGACTGGAATGGTGGCAACACTCAATCAATTTATTAGTCGATCTTTGGATAAATGCCGACTATTCTTCCAGCTTCTCAAAAAGCGGGAACAATTCAAATAGACCCCGAAATATGATCAAGCCCTCGGTGATCTGAAGAAGTACTTAACCCAGCTACCACTACTTTTCACCCCACTCAAGCCTAAAGAACTCTTTCTTTACTTAGCAGTGTCAGAGCATGCAGTCAGTGCCGTACTACTCCAGCAAAAAGATTGGCAACAAATGCCAATCTATTATGTCAGTAAAACTCTCTTGGGGGTAGAAAATAGGTACTTACTGCTGGAAAAATTAGCACTTGCACTGGTAGTGGCATCTCGTAAATTGGTACACTACTTTAGAGCTCATACCATCAACGTACTCACGGACCATCAGCTCAAACCACTCCTTAAAAGGGTCAACTTCTTTGGAAGATTAGCAAAGTGGGCTGTTGGACTAGGAGAATTTAACATCAAGTTCCACCCAAGATCGGCAGTGAAAGGTCAAGTACTCGCCGACTTTATTGCCGAATTTTTTTGTTGAACTACCACCAGAGGCCACCCCCCCCCCCCCCCCCCCACCCCCCCAATACCGCCTGCTCAACAACATGATGACCTCCCCCTTGAAAATGCTGATCATTGGAAACTCTACGTCGACGGAGCATCCAATGACCGGATGACAGGATTAGGCATAATGCTCATTACACCAAACGGTTTGGCCATTGAACAAGCCATCAAACTTGAATTCACAACCTCAAGCAATGAATCTGAATACGAGGTCTTGCTCACCGGATTGCACAGAGCCATTAAACTAAAAATTGCCAAGATCATCATCTATTCTGACTTCCAGTTAGTAGTTAATCAAATCACAGGAGAATATGTGGCAAAAAATGACCGAATGATGCAGTGCCTAGCAAAACCGAAGGAATTGCTAACCGAGTTTGGCAAATACATACTCCTTCAGATCAGCTACGACAATAACTTTTATGCCGATGTCTTGGCTACACTAGCAACAACTCTAAAGTCAGGCTAAAAAAGAATGATTAATGTGGAGACCTTAGCTAGACCGAGCATATTTCATGAGGAAGAACAAGCTTTGGCTATAGAATAGTTGGGACCATCATGAATGGACCCAATTATCTCCTATCTCGACAAAGACGAGTTGCTAGAGGACAAGAATGAAGCCAGATGGATCAAACACAAAGCCCTCAGATATTGGCTGTCACCAACTAATGAACTCTACCTATGATCTTTCACGGGTTCCTATTTGTACTGTGTTCACCTAAAAAAAGTGCATGACATCTTGTTCAAGATCCATGAAGGAATCTATGAAAGTCATGTCGACGGGAGATTTGTGGCCCACCGAGCTATCTCACAAGGTTACTGGTGGTCTTATACCCAAAAAGATGTGGCCTAGTATGTGCTAAAGTGTGAAAAGTGTCAAAGGTACTCTCCAATAATAGATTAGCTTGCCGAGGATCTCGCAACTACAACCAGCCCTTGGCCTTTTGCCCAATGGGGACTAGATATTGTCGGGCCCCTGCCCTGAGCTCCAAGGAACAAGAGGTTTCTAATTGTGGCAACAGACTACTTCATTAAGTGGGTGGAGGTAGTGTGATATCCCAAACCTCTATTTATTTAAAATAATGAGAATTTCTAGTGTATGTAATGTTTAATATTAATTATTTATTCTTTTGAGTAAAAAATGACCAATGAGAACTTGTGTTGTAACTTGTGTTAAAGGTGTGAGACACATGGGATTATTTTCCATGTGTGTCTTCTCATAACACAAAACACACACACACACAGATATACACACATACACACCCAACCGTAAGAGGGGGAGAGAGAGAGAAAGAGGGAGAGAAGAAGAATAAGGAAGGGAGAAGATCAAGGAGAAGAAGAGGACGCAAGAGAAGCCCAACCCAAGCTTGGCATCCCTTATGGAGTTGGGAAGCTAGGGAGAGAAAGGTATGAACTTCTATCTTGTATGTATATGTATTTATCTTGTGTGATTTTGTTGGGTATTTGTACATATGCATCTAGGAGTGTTTTTATTGAGTTTGGGGATCCCTTGGGTCCCATTTACATGATTTTGAGAGCTTGAAACTCATTGTTGAAGATTGGGAGTGGTGGTTTGAAAAATCCCCAAATATGTAAAATGTTAGGGTTTTGAGTTCAACTCCAGATCCCTTTGATTTAATTGTTCTTTCTCTCCTATTTTGAATTATTGTCATCCTTGTAGGCTATTCTTTGAGCCCTAAGAGTATTGGGAAGGTTTGATTGTGTTTGGAGGGATTTTGGGTCAAAAATTGCTGCTGCACAGGTGGGAGCGTTCGAACGCTCGACATGGCCGTTCGAATGGCTTGAGAGCAAAGTTTTCCACTTTGCCTAGCGTTCGAATGGCCCAAGAGGGTGTTTTTTTTATTTTTGCTTGGTGTTTGAATGGCCAATTTAGGGGTTCGAACGGCTTGGTCATTTTGGCCTAGCGTTTGAATGGCCCAATTAGGCGTTCGAACGGTCTGCCAGCTTTGGTACTGTTTAGTAAAATGGGTATAACTTTCTCTATAAAACTCGAATTGATATACCTTTTAAAGCATTAGAAAGTAGACCCATAGAATTTTGTACCCATACAAAGGTTGTTCTCTAATTCCTTATAGATTAAGAGTTATGGAAGTTTAAAGTTGACCCAAAATCTATGCCAAAAACATTGTTTTCCAAAATTTTAGTCTACTTTTTGTGAGGCATAACTTCTTAACCCGAAATGTGTTTTTGGCCCATGACCTATCAAATTAAAGGCCTTTAAGCCTATTTTCAAATGGAACTAGCCTTGAGTGTGAACTTATCTTTTGAGAGGTGGTTGGGACGCGATGAAGGAGTTGAAATTTTGGCTTTTATGTTCAAACCTTAACTTTATGTTCTTATTTTACATCAGGGCTTTTTCCTAGAGTTTAGCCTCGCTTTCCCATTGTGAGAATGAGGTGTTGTTGAGTTAGGGTCGAGGGGTTTATGTTCTTAGTCTTGACTTACGCGTTATTGCTTTGCCTTGGAACCTCGTATTGATGTTTCTATGCTTCTACGTGCATTTTGTGTAGGAACACCTTGTTTGTCACTCGTCTAATCGAAGAGAGGTGAGTAACGATATGCCATGAGTAAAACTCTAGTATTTTTTAAATGTATTAAGCTCACTTCTATATCATGAATGTTTTTCATACATTTCAATGCATCAATGCTATGTTCAATTACAAATGTCATATTTCAAATGCATGTAAGTTATATTTATGTTATGAATGAAAACCATGGACTATAATGTTTAAATGAAAGAGATGCTAAGTTTTCAATGTATGGTGCTAACTCGAGTCTTCTCGTGGTAAAACCTTAATCTAGCCTAATAGTCCTAGGATAGGGGACGAGAAATAAACTATCTATGTTGGGAGACGTTCCTGGCCTACAGAGCCTTAGTGTGACCTACATGGTTACTATGGAGCCGAGCTCATATGTCGAGTTGTAGCACACTTATATTTTGAACCGAGAACTATGATATGTTCACATGCTTTACTACAAGTTATGAAATGCTATATTAAGAATAATGTTATGTCGCATCTCTTCTTATGATACTATGTTGTGAAATGTTGAAACGTTTCAAATGATGCTTACGTTACCTATGAGTTCCAAGCATACGCTTTAAACATTCAAAAGCTCATTTCCTTATGTATAAATGATTATCTATCCTTGTACGTTGGATATAATTGCTAGTCCATGATATTTTCTCGCTCATGCATCATTGTTATTCACTAAGCATTAGCTTATATTTTCTCAAATGATTTTCAGTTAGCCAATCCGGGAGGCCCTAGAGGGAGGCCATATGTGGATTTTGAGTTACGGCCCACGGGCTTATGTTTTGTGTAATGTTTGAGGGCTGGACCCAATGTTTTGTAATAATATAATGTTATAACTTTGGTGGATCTTGATTTGGTCCTTATGTATGTTATGTTTTGGATTAGGCATAGCTACACCATGTATGACACGGATTATATTTCAAGTTATAAAAGATTCTATTTCTGCAAATTTTAAATGATTATGCATAGGCGATCAACCAGTTTATGTAATACAGCCTTGGGTAGCCTTGCTACTGGCCGGTTATGTACCCTAAATCTGCATAGACCGGGTTATGGGGCGTGACAGGTAGAGCCCTTGTTAACCATCAGAGAGAATGATGCTAAACGATTTGCCTGCAGAAACATAATAATAAGGTTTGGCGTACCTCTGGCACTTGTCTCAGATAACGACACCCAATTTGATGGTAACAAGTTTAGATCATTCTGCGAAGAACTCTGGATCAGAAATTACTATTCAACACTGGCCTACCCATAGTGCAATGGGCAGGCCAAAATTTCAAGCAAGACTATGTTGAATGGGATAAAAAAATGGCTGAAAATGGCTAAAGAAAAGTGGGTGGAGGAACTACCCAGTGTCCTATGGTCCTACAGAACCACCCCGAGGAGGTCTACCAGCGAAACCCCTTTTCTTTGGCTTACGAGGTGGAAGCAGTTATACCCTTGGAGGTTGGGCTACCAGATTGGCAGCATTCAATACTAGACTTAACACCAAACTCTTGCCAGAGATCTAGATTTTGCCGAGGAAAACAGAGAAACTGCCTTGATCAGACTCACCAGATATCAGCAACAGTTAAGTTGCTCTTATAACAAACGGGTTCGTCCAAGAACGTTTGTACCAGGAGACTTAGTCCTATGAAGGGAATTAGAGGCAACAAAGAATTTAGCAGATAAAAAGCTCAACCCCAACTAGGAGGGTCCTTACCGCGTGACATCCCAAGTCGGCGTGGGGGCATATCGACTGGAATCTATTGAAGATGGGAAACAACTACCCCGACCTTGGAACGCTAACAACTTGAAAAAGTTTTACCAGTAGAAGTGGAATCCTATATGATGTAACAACTCAACAAATGTTTAGTCTTTAAAAGCTTTATGAGATTAATAAAATACGAAGTTGGTTAAGCGAATCTACTCAAAGCACTAAAGAAAGACTAAACCAAAAAACCAAGTGTAAACACTTGGTCTTAGACCATTATGGCCAGGTCGGCCAATAAAGGTTACAAAAACCAAGTATCAAAACTTGGTCCTATCCAAATTGGACAAGTCGGCCAATGAAGGTCACAAAAACCAAGTGTCAAAACTTGGTTCTGTCCAAATTGGACAGGTTGGCCAATGAAAGTTACAAAAACCAAGTGTCAAAACTTGATCTCGCCCAAATTAGACAAGTCGGCCAAGGAAGGTCACAAAAACTAAGTATCAAAACTTGGTCCTGTCCAAATTGGACAGGTCGGCCAACGAAGGTCAAAAAAATCAAGTGTCAAAACTTAGTCCTGTCAAGGTTGGATAAGTCGGCCAATGAAAGTCACAAAAAAGAAAGTGTAAAAGCCTGGTCATGTCCAAGTTAGACAGGTCGGACAGCGAAGGTCATAAAAACCAAGTGAAAAAACTTGGTCTTGTCCAAGTTGGACAGGTCGGCCAAAAAATAGGGATCAAGTTAAAACTCCTTCCTAGATAGGATAAGCCAAAGATTTATTCGTAAACACAAGTCTGGTTCCGAACTTGGTCCTACCTAACTTAAGCAAATCAAAAGTTTTATAAACTCTGATTAGTCAGAGTAAAAAGCAATACCAACACAGAAGCAAAAGAGGATTTTTATTAAAATTGAAAGGAGTTGGTTACAAAAAGGAATCAAAAAATGGAAGAACTACAACCCTACTTCTCATTCTCCTCGGCCGACTTTGTAAGCACCCCATTTTTGACCGCTCAGTAGTCTACGGTCCGCCTAGACTTGTCCTTAAGTCAATATGGACTATTCCAATTGAAGTCAACTCTCTAAGTCTAATCCCGTCTATCCATTGCTTCACGGGCCCACTTGACCTAAATAGCGGCAAAATGACCAAAATGCCCTTAGGGGCATTGTTCTTTCCAAATCCAAATCAGGCGCGTCTTTCCGAAGACGGTAAGTCCCCTTTCTAATTCCAAATTAGGCACGTCTTTTCGAAGATGGTAAGTCCCCTTTCCAATTTCAAATCGGGCACGTCTTTCCGAAGACGGTAAGTCCCCTTTCCAATTCCAAATTAGGCACGTCTTTCCGAAGACGGTTAGTCCCCTTTCCAATTCCAAATCAGGCACATCTTTCCGAAGACAGTTAGTCTCCTTTCCAATTCCAAATTAGGCACGTCTTTTCCGAAGACGGTAAGTCCCCTTTTCAAATCTAAGTTAGGAGTGTATTTTCGGAGACGGTAAGTCCCCTTTCCAATTCCAATTCCAATCCCTCTCTCGAGACAATTGATTCCTCAAGATAGTAATTCTATCCAATCTGGCACGTTGTCTGAAAAAAATCTCTTCGGGACGGTAAGTCCCTTTAAACCTATCGACCGGGATGAAACCCCAAGTCCCCTAGATGGTAAAACGGTCCACCTTTGGCGCTTGCTAGCCAGCCAATGCAGAAATGTCCGTTTAGGCACGCCTTTCAAGAAAGTTGATTCTCAGGCGCTAAGTCCCTTTAGCAGCTTCCCGAGATCAGGCAATCTCAGAAATGATCACGAACCGTTAGAGTAGCGGAACTACTTGCAAACATCTCAATATAGGAAATTGCCAACAAACCCTTGTATCATGAGACCGTTGTCAGAGTGGCGGAAACACTCAAAACCCAGGTCAACACCGGTGCCTGCTAGCCCGCTCTGGTGAAAAATGACCAAACTGCCCCTAGGGCCATTTTCCGACACATTTCTCGAGAGCACACTGTCGTGCCCAGATTTTTTGCACTCGGAGAATACTCACACAAGTGGAAAAAATGCTGTACTCTCTCGTTAGAACTCACCCTCCTAGAAAAATGAGTGCGACTAGGTTTGAATTGAAAATTGGTTTGAATAAAGGGCTTTTGAAAAAGGTTTGGAGTCACCACCTAACTTGATTAAGGTGAGTTAGGTCACCTAAAAACTAAGAATAATCCGAAGACTACACTTAGGGTTTTTGGAAAGCGATTTTGAAAAACATCCTCAAGAGAGGGTTTTTAAGAAAAACAGGTTGTTTGGCAACCTTTGGAAAATATTTAGCCCTTTTTGAAAAATAATAACTCCGTTTTGGTCTATGAAAAATAGTGATCTAGGTTCGGGGTTGGTTACGTGTAGGGAATGTTGAGTCAAGGTTGATCCCCATGTTGATTTTGATGATAACAAAACCATGTGGTTGTTATCTAATGATTTCACTTGAGTGTGTAGATTAGATTATATTCATTTGATAACAAGAAAATATGAGCTGATTGGTTGAGTATCCAATAAGAAGATTACTTAGGTAATCTTATTCTCAAAGAGTTTGAAGATGTTCAAGGAGTTCAACAGGTATTGAAAAGAAGGATGCAAACAACTAAAGATCTTACGGAAATTCAAGAACTTATTCACTATGAAGACCCTCGATCCTCATGGCTATATTTAGTCCACTATATCATCATGGGAGCAACAAGTTGAAGCTTGTCAAGTAACAATGGAGACAATGAGTATGATTTAGTAATCTCATAGTTGCAACCTCATTTAGATGATTCTGACAAGACATAGAAGCTCACCTTGAAGATTTGAAGATGTCTTGCAAGTATGGAAGAAATCACACGACTTGGAAGCTTCATTGAAAGTTATGTTGAAGTCTTGAATAGATGGGAAGAAATTATAGAAGAAATCAAGTTGATGAAGATCAAGCAAAGAAATTGAAGAAGTTCAAATAAGCATAAAAGATGAATTGAAGAAAAGAGATCTCAAGTCTTGGAAGCTCTCTTGAAGATTTTGAAGAAGACTTAGATCAATAGATGAAGTCATGGTGATTGAAGAGCTCTACATGTAATCAAAAGTGTAGTGATTTCATCTTGAAGAGTTGAAGGTGTTCGTTAAGTCAACATGCCTTGAAGAAGTCCTTTCAAGCCTTAGAAACCTTATTTGGATGATCCTTAAAGAGCTTGAAGATATTGAAGAAGATTGAAGAAGTATTGCAAAAGTTAAGGATTTTCCTAAAAAGAGTCGACCCCTCAAGAAAAAGAGTCGACTCATTCCAACAGAGAGTTGATTGTGCAGTTTTAGACCAAAAGAGTCGACCCCTGGACCAAAAGAGTCGACTCATTTGGGCAGAACCTTCAAAAATCTGCTGCAACACAAAAAGAGTCGACCCCTGCAGCAAAAGAGTCGACTCATTTAAGGTAACGGCTAGATTTTTGAACGTTATACTCTGCCGTTTTCGTGTCAAATGGTCTCCCATTCATCTCCAACGGCTATAAGCAACTCAAGGCTATATATACAAGATCCCCAACACATATATGATGATGACGAACAAGAAGAACATGAGAAGAACACAAGATTAAGTGCTACAAAGTGATATTTCATCTTCTACATCTTAAACTCTGTTTTTATTCATTTGGGGGGTTCTTGAGTGAGCTGAAAATTTGTTTATCTACTCTTTGAGAGAGAGTTATTCATTGTACAACCTTCATCTATTATTGAGTTGGTTTGTAAACTTGTGAGTTTGAGTGTTCTTGGAAAAAACACTTGTAAGTTTGAGAGAAGCTTGGACAAAATCTCTTGTAAAGTTTGAGTGAATCTTGGACAAAATCACTTGTAAGTTTGAGAGAAGCTCGAACAAAATCTCTTGGGTTTTGAGAGCTTGGGGAAGAGCTCTTGTAAAAGTGAGCTAGGCACTTGGAGAAAAACTAGTAGCTGTGTAAGGAAAGTTTACATAGTGGAATACTTTCGAGAGGATCGAGGAAAAGAGGACGTAGGCAAGGTTTTACCGAACCTCTATAAATCTGGTGTTCTTCATCTCTTTACTCATATTACTTCCTTGCATTACATCTTATTATTTGCTTGCTTGGTTATTAGTTTGATTGCTCACTGCTATATTGCTTAAATTGTTTTTAGTTGCATTGTTTGATATAAATTTCATAAAACCTAATTCACCCCCCTCTTGGGTTACCTACTTGGGCCAACAATTGGTATCAGAGCTTGTGCTCTAATTTAAAGGCTTAACATCCTTAGAGTTGATCCATGGCAACCATGTTTGGAAGCTCTCTTAGTGAGGGTCAATCCACCAATAGACCTCCTATGTTTAATGGAACAAACTATAACTATTGGAAGAATAGAATGAGAATTTATATTCAATCTGTTGGCTATGAGTTATGGAGGATTATTGTTAATGGTCCTAAGATTCCCAGCAAGTTTATTGAAAGGAAAGTTATTCCTAAACCTGAAAATGAATGGGATGAGAATGACTTGAAGCTTATGCAATTTAATGCTAAAGCTATGAACATTCTCTATTGTGCATTAAACCCAAATGAGTTCAATAGAATTTTTACCTGTGAATCTGCCAAAGAAATTTGGGACAGACTTGAAGTGACTCATGCAGGGACCAATCAGGTCAAGGAGTCCACGATTAACATTCTTGTGCATAATTACGAATTATTTAGAATGAAATCTAATGAGTCCATAACTGAAATGTTCACTCGATTCACTGACATTGTTAATGGTTTAAAGTCTCTTGGAAGAGTATATCCTAACAGTGAGCAGGTGAGAAAAATTCTAAGATCATTGCCAAAGACATGGGAAGCAAAGGTGACAGCCATACAAGAAGCTAAAGACCTCAACACTCTACCTCTTGAGGAACTTCTTGGCTCTCTCATGACCTATGAGCTGACCCGAAAACAAAATGCTCAAGAAGAAGAGGAAAAGAGAAAGAAGTCAGTTGCATTCAAGTCCACCACATCAGAAAATGAATCTGGAAGTGAAGAAGAAGACGAGGAAGATCTTGCCCTCATCACAAGAAAATTCAAGAGATTCATGAAAAGAAGGTGGAAAGGAGGAAAGAAGTTTGAAGCAAAGGGTGAATCAAATAACAAGGATTCAACCATCATATGCTACGAGTGCAAAAAGCCGGGACACATGAAAATTGAGTGTCCTCAGCTGAAAAAGAAAGAAAAGAAAGGAAGATGGAAGAAGGCTCCAGCTGCAACATAGAGTGAAAGTGAAGATTCAAGCTCAGATGAATCTGAAATTCATGAAGTGGCTAACCTATGTCTTATGGCACATGAAGAAGAAACTGAGGTAACTAATCTTGATTTTTCATTTAATGAATTACAAAATGCTTTCGATGATTTGATTGTTGAATTTAAAAAGCTAGGCATAAAAAATAATCTTCTCAAGAAGGTGGTATCCACTCATACAGAAGAAAGTGAAGAGTTACAAAATGAAAATGAGATTTTGAAAGAGGAAAACTCTGTTTTAAAAGAAAAAGTCACTGATTTAGAAAAATCTCTTTCCAAATGTGTTGATGGAAGAGAAAAACTTGATGCTATGCTTGGAAAACGAAATTGCTCTCTTTACAAGGCTAGAATAGGTTACAATGCTTTTAAACATAAAAAGGTTTCAAAAGCTACAATCACATGTTTCTATTGTCATAAGAGAGGTCACTTTGCAAATCAACGTTTCCTTATACAAAAATCTCATGCTGCCAAAAAAGCTTGGGTTCCAAAAGGAACATTGAAGACTAACCCCACTAGACCCAAGATGATTTGGGTACCAAAGGTCAAAGGTTGAATTGCTTGTTTTGTAGGTATGTCTTCAAGCCAATTCTAAAAAGGATCAATGGTACTTGGACAGTGGCTGTTGAAGACATATGACTGGAGATGAAAATCAATTTACTTCTCTCACACCAAAGAATGGAGGATTGGTTACTTTTGGAGATAATAGCAAAGGTAAGATCATCGGTATAGGTAGCATTGGTAAAAATTCTTCAACCTCTATTGATAATGTTTTACTTGTTAAAGGTCTTAAGCACAACCTGTTGAGCATTAGTCAATTGTGTGACAAAGGTTGCAAAACAGTGTTTGAATCATCTAAATGTGATGTAGTAAACATAAATGATAATAAGATCATATTGACTGGTCATAGACAAGGCAATATTTACACTTTCAATTTAAATAAATTATCTTTCTTGTAAAATCAAATGCCTTGCAGCTGTGAACAATGAGGATAGTTGGTTGTGGCATAGAACGCTTGGTCATATTAGTATGAGCATTCTTTCAAAAATTTCGAAAAATGAGTTAGTAAATGGTCTTCCCAAACTCAAATTTGAAAAAGACAAAGCTTGTGTTGCATGTCAAACGGGAAAGCAAACCAGAGTTTCTTTTAAATCCACAAACATGCTATCTACCTCTAGGCCACTACAACTATTGCATATGGATTTGTTTGGACCAACTAGAATTTTAAGTTTAGCTGGTAAACAATATGCTCTTGTCATTGTTGATGATTACTCAAGATTTACATGAACATTCTTTCTAGCTCACAAAGATGAAACAATTGCTTTCTTCATTAAGTTTTGTAAAAAGGTTCAAAACGAAAAGGGATTTACAATTACAGCAATTAGGACTGACCATGGTGGTGAGTTTGATTGCAAACCTTTTGAAACATATTGTGATAAAAATGGTTTTGAACATAACTTTTCAGCACCTAGAACTCCTCAACAAAATGGGGTTGTCGAAAGGAAAAACAGAACTTTGGAAGAAATGGGGAGAACAATGCTTTGCGAAAATAATTTGCCAAAATATTTTTGGGCTAAAGTTGTTAACACAGCTTCCTATGTGTTAAACAGAATTTTGGTGAGAAAATTTTTAAATAAAACCCCATACGAGCTTTGGAAAAACAAGAAACCAAATGTTTCATATTTTAGAGCTTTTGGATGTAAATGCTTTGTGTTGAATAATAACAAGGACAACCTTGATAAATTTGATGCAAAATCTGATGAAGCTGTCTTTCTAGGATATTCCTCACATAGCAAGGCTTATAGAGTTTACAATAAGAAAACCTTAGTTGTTGAAGAATCAATTCATGTTACCTTTGATGAACTAAACTCTTTATCTAGAAAGGCTGTGAATGATGATATAGATGATGTGGAGAAGAACTTGGATAAGATGAACATTGATCTAACTCAAAATGAAGCTTCACCACATGACAAAGGAAATCAAGATGACTCCTCAAGCCAACAAAATGAGAATGAATGATTGCCAAAGGAATGGAAATTTGTCCACAACCATCCAACAGAACAAATACTAGGTGATCCATCACAAGGGGTAAGAACAAGATCATCCCTTAGAAATGTGTGTAATCATCTTGCTTTTCTTTCACAAATAGAACCAAAATGTTTTCAAGATGCTGAAAATGATGAGTCATGGATTATGGCCATGCAAGAAGAATTAAACCAATTTGAAAGGAATAAGGTTTGGAATCTTGTTCCTAGACCTAAAGATCATCCTGTAATTGGAACCAAATGGGTGTTCAGAAACAAGTTGGATGAATCTGGAACTATTACTAAAAACAAGACAAGACTTGTAGCTCAAGGCTATAGTCAAGAAGAGGGTATTGATTGTGATGAAACATATGCACCTGTAGCTAGATTAGAAGCTATTAGAATGTTGCTTGCATTCTCATGTTTTAAAAATTTCAAACTTTATCAAATGGATGTGAAGAGTGCATTCTTGAATGGTTTTATATCTGAAGAGGTGTATGTTGAACAACCTCCTGGTTTTGAAAATCCTAACTTTCCAGAACATGTTTTCAAACTTACTAAAGCCTTATATGGTTTAAAGCAAGCCCCAAGGGCCTGGTATGAAAGGCTAAGCAAATTTTTAACCGAAAATGATTTTACGAGAGGAAAAGTTGATACAACTTTTTTTATAAAGGTTAAAAATCATGACATGTTGCTTGTGCAAATTTATGTTGATGACATTATATTTGGCTCTACTAATGAAAAGCTTTGCAAAGAATTTGCTAAGTGTATGCAGGGTGAGTTTGAGATGAGCATGATGGGTGAGCTCAATTACTTCCTTGGATTTCAAATCAAACAATCAAAGGAAGGAATTTTCATTAACCAAGCTAAGTACATCAAAGATCTACTCAAGAAGTTTGGGCTGAAAAATGCAAAACCATTGAGCACTCCTATGAATACTTCAACAAAGCTTGACAGTGATGAGAAAGGTATTTCGGTAGATACCAAGCTATATAGAAGTATGATAGGCTCATTGCTCTACTTAACTGCTAGTAGGCCTGATATTATGTTTAGTGTATGCTTGTGTGCTCGATTTCAATCTAATCCTAAGGAATCACATGTTGTTGCTGTTAAAAGAATATTTAGATACCTTAAACATACACCTAATCTTGGATTATGGTATCCTAGAGGCACTTCTCTAAACTTAATTGGTTATTTAGATGCTGATTATGCTGGTAGTAAGATTGATAGAAAGAGCACTAGTGGCTCTTGTTAATTTCTTGGAAATATGCTTGTTACATGGTTTAGCAAGAAACAAAGCTTAGTTGCCCTTTCCACAGCTGAAGCTGAGTATATTGCAGCCGGAAGTTGTTGTGCACAAATTCTTTGGATTAAACATCAACTGGAGGATTTTGGTTTAACATTTGAACATATTCCAATTAGATGTGATAACACAAGTGCCATCAATCTAACCAAAAATCCTATCCAACACTCTCGTACAAAGCATATTGAGATTAGACATCATTTTATACGTGATCATGTGCAAAAAGGTGATATCTTGCTTGATTTTGTGAGTACTGAACATCAACTTGCTGATATCTTCACAAAACCTTTAAGTGAAGATAGATTTTGTATGATTAGAAGAGAATTGGGGATGAGCAATCCTTTATCTTGAATGTTTAGGTGTTTTTATGTGTTTGATAATGCATATGTATCTTTGAAATAGATTATGAACTTGTTTGATGCATTTCAAAGCTTTTGAAAATCCATCTCTGCATTTTTTTAAGGAAAAGAGTCGACTCATGCCTTAAATGAGTCGACCCCTGGACTCTAGAATTAGCTCTAGAAGTCCTCTGTTGAAAAAAGTCGACTCCTCTTGCCAAAAGAGTCGACTCATTTTGAACAGAAAGCTGAAGAAAGTCTTCCTCACAAATGAGTTGACCCTTTTAAGCCAGGAGTTGTCTCATTAGCTTCAAACTGATTTAAAACTATAAAACTTCTTCTCCCAAAGGAAAATGAAGACCTCTACCTCTACATTTCATATTTTTTGCTTTTGAACAGATAGTTTAAATAGCATGGCATGTCATTCTCTAAGAAATCTGTAATATTTTTTGGATGTTTCTCTTTGTTAAACTCTCTCAATATTTCTTCATGTATGAATGATTATAAAAATGATGTGTTTTGAATCTCCTTGTATTATCATTTCTAATTTCTTTGTGACTGTTGCATGAAGTGAATGCTTTCATTGATTTGATCATTTTCTTTATAACAATCATTTTATTCTACTTGTTTTTGCTATTGTACCTGTTCATATTCTCCATCTATTTCTTTTTTTTTTATTTGACAAAAAGAGGGAGAGATATTCTCAAAAAGCCAAAAAGGGGAGAAAACAGTATATTAATGAGTGTATTTCATTATCTGGTACTAAATGCTTGGCATAGAGTTATATTGCAATGAAGCACCATCTACAAAAGAAAGGGGGAGCATTGGTTTGATGAAAAATTAGAAAAATGAAGCATGAATATTCTAAAGAAGCATCAAATGCAATGAATGCAGTATGAATATTCTGCATTTCCAGATGCCTACATGCCTTGAACATTTGAGTTCAAATCTGCTTTGCCTTAAATCTGAAATCTAATTTGGAGCATATGTTTGGTAAGAAAGGGGGAGCAAAAGCATGAATATTCTGAATTTCTAAATGTTTATATGTTTTGAACATCTAAGTTTGTTGACTGCTTTGATTATATCTGAAAAATACTCGCAAGCACAAAGTACAAAAGGAAGGGGAAGTAAATGCTTGGTAAGAAACTTTCATCTTCTCTACATTTTTCTAATATTGCACATTATTAAGTTTATTAGTTTTTGAGCATATTAGTAATCCTTTATTAAGAGGGAGAGCAAATCAATATGACAATATGGGAGAAATATTTGATGACATGATATTATAGGGGGAGAAATACTTTTTATTGAGGAGAAAATTTGGAATATGCATGAATATCTTCTACTCTCCACTTACATTATACTTTTTGCTAGTCCTTTTTGACTGATTGACAAAAAGGGGGAGAAATACCACATGAAAAATATATAAAAAAGGGAAGAAATATTATGTATAAATTCCTTACAAGAAGCATGATACTTTACATTTCTAATTTCCTTAATCCTTATGCTTTATTTATATTGACCTTAATTGCATATATTTTTAAGGTTTTGTCATCACCAAAAAGGGGGAGATTGTTGAGTCAAGGTTGATCCCCATGTTGATTTTGATGATAACAAAACCATGTGGTTGTTATCTAATGATTTCACTTGAGTGTGTAGATTAGATTATATTCATTTGATAATAAGAAAATATGAGCTGATTGGTTGAGTATCCAACAAGAAGATTACTTAGGTAATCTTATTCTCAAAGAGTTTGAAGATGTTCAAGGAGTTCAACAAGTATTGAAAAGAAGGATGTAAACAACTAAAGATCTTACGAAAATTCAAGAACTTATTCAATATGAAGACCCTCGATCCTCATGGCTATATTTAGTCCACTATATCATCATGGGAGCAACAAGTTGAAGCTTGTCAAGTAACAATGGAAACAATGAGTATGATTCAGCAATCTCATAGTTGCAACCTCATTTAGATGATTCTTACAAGACATAGAAGCTCACCTTGAAGATTTGAAGATGTCTTGCAAGTATGGAAGAAATCACACGACTTGGAAGCTTCATTGAAAGTTATGTTGAAGTCTTGAATAGATGGGAAGAAATTATAGAAGAAATCAAGTTGATGAAGATCAAGCAAAGAAATTGAAGAAGTTCAAATAAACATAAAAGATGAATTGAAGAAAAGAGATCTCAAGTCTTGGAAGCTCTCTTGAAGATTTTGAAGAAGACTTAGATCAATGGATGAAGTCATGGTGATTGAAGAGCTCTACATGTAATCAAAAGTGTAGTGATTTCATCTTGAAGAGTTGAAGGTGTTCGTTAAGTCAACATGCCTTGAAGAAGTCTTTTCAAGCCTTAGAAACCTTATTTGGATGATCCTTAAAGAGCTTGAAGATATTGAAGAAGATTGAAGAAGTATTGCAAAAGTTAAGGATTTTCCTAAAAAGAGTCGACCCCTCAAGAAAAAGAGTCGACTCATTCAAACAGAGGCTGAAAATTATGATGGAACATCAAAAGAGTCGACCCCTAGCATAAAAGAGTCGACTCATTCCAACAGAGAGTTGATTGTGCAGTTTTAGACCAAAAGAGTCGACCCCTGGACCAAAAGAGTCGACTCATTTGGGCAGAACCTTCAAAAATCTGTTGCAACACAAAAAGAGTCGACCCCTGCAGCAAAAGAGTCGACTCATTTAAGGTAACAGCTAGATTTTTGAACGTTATACTCCGCCGTTTTCGTATCAAATGGTCTCCCATTCATCTCCAACGGCTATAAGCAACTCAAGGCTATATATACAAGATCCCCAACACATATATGATGATGAAGAACAAGAAGAACATGAGAAGAATACAAGATTAAGTGCTACAAAGTGATATTTCATCTTCTACATCTTAAACTCTGTTTTTATTCATTTGGGGGGTTCTTGAGTGAGCTGAAAATTTGTTTATCTACTCTTTGAGAGAGAGTAATTCATTGTACAACCTTCATCTATTATTGGGTTAGTTTGTAAACTTGTGAGTTTGAGTGTTCTTGGGAAAAACACTTGTAAGTTTGAGAGAAGCTTGGACAAAATCTCTTGTAAAGTTTGAGTGAATCTTGGACAAAATCACTCGTAAGTTTGAGAGAAGCTTGAACAAAATCTCTTAGGTTTTGAGAGCTTGGGGAAGAGCTCTTGTAAAAGTGAGCTAGGCACTTGGAGAAAAACTAGCAGCTGTGTAAGGAAAGTTTACATAGTGGAATACCTTCGAGAGGATCGAGGAAAAGAGGACGTAGGCAAGGTTTGGCCAAACCTCTATAAATCTGGTGTTCTTCATCTCTTTACTCATATTACTTCCTTGCATTACATCTTATTGTTTACTTGCTTGGTTATTAGTTTGATTGCTCACTGCTATATTGCTTAAATTGTTTTTAGTTGCATTGTTTGATATAAATTTCATAAAACCCAATTCACCCCCCCTCTTGGGTTGCCTACTTGGGCCAACAGGGAAGACGCACTAAGCCATCACCCTACCCCGCTCTTTCGATACCTACATATCAATCTACCCTAGATTTACCTACGAGAGTCTTCAACTAACTATAGTTCAATCCCATTCACTTTGAAAAACAACGCTTGAAAAGAAACTAACATGATGCATAACATGATGCATGATATGCAAGTGCAAGGAAAGAGAATTGAAAAATAGATTTGGAAAAAGATTGATTTGATTTGAAAATAGATTTGAAGGGATGGAATTGAAATTGGAAAATTTAAAAATTAGAAATAGAAATTTGGAAATAGAAATTTGAAATTGGAATTTTGAAAATAGATTGGAATTTGAGATTTGAAAAATGTTGTGACTGCACCCATGAGGGTTGCCTACGTATTCTTTTGGAGGAATCAGGTCAGTCGTAGTTCGGACAAGAGTCCGATTGAAAATAGAATGTTTGATTTGAAAAAGGAGTTGAATTGGAAGATTGAGAGATTGAACTTTGATTGAAAGATTTGAAAAGACTTGACTTTGGAAAACTCGGTTTTAGAAAACCTAGATTTAAGGAAAGAGAGAAATTAGAAGAAAGATTGGACTCGAATATTGGACTTGGAAGATTTAGAAAGGATTGGATTTAGGAAAGATATGAATTAGGAAAGGTCCGACTTAGGAAAGTTCCGAATTAGGAAAGTTTCATTTTAGGAAAGTTTTCAAATTAAGAAAGGTTTTGAAATAGGAAAGTGTTGAATTTAGAAATGTTTCAAATTAGGAAAGTTTTAAATTTGAAAAGTTTAGAATTTTAGAAAGATTTTAAATTAGGAAAGTTTTTTGAAAGTTTAGAAATCAAGGAAGTTTTGAAAATAAGAAAGTTTTGAGTTTAGAAAGTTTGGAAATTTGGAAGAATTTGAAATTTGGAAAGATTTAGAATTTGAAAAGTTTTTAAATTAGGAAAGTCTTAACTTAAGAAAGTTTTGAATTTAGAAAGCTTAGAATTTTTGAAAGATTTGACATTTAGAAAGTTTAAGATTTTGAAAGTTTTAGAGTTTTTTAGAAAATCTTGAGATTAGGAAATGTTTGAAAAATTAGATTTGGAAAATTGAGATTTGGAAAGGGGTAGAATTAGGAGAGGATTGAATTAGGAAAGATGTGGAAGTTGTGTTTTAAAATTTAACAAAGATTTTTATGTTCAAGTTTTGGAAACTTAAGATTTAGGAAGGTAGAAGGTTGGAAGGAGCTGAATTAAGAAAGATTTGGATTTTGAAATTTAAGAAAAGATTTAAAGTTTAGGTTTAGGAAACTTATAGTTTAGGAAGGAATTGAATTAAGAAAGGTTTGGATTAGGAAGGGATTGGATTTGGTTTCTAAAAGAAATGATTTGATTTTGTTTTCAAAAATGGAGGACGGGATCTAGTTTTCTAAATGGGGAGATTGGATTTGATTTCCTAAAGGGAAGATAGGATTTGACAAGGATTTGGAAAGGGGATGTTCTAGAAACCCTAAGATTTGAAAGACTATAGTTTTGACATAGAAAAGAGGTTTTGAAAATCTGTATAGTTTGGATGTAGAAAACGAGAGATTTTGGAAACCTAGGTTTGGGACAAAATTTAAAAATCATATTTTTGGAAAGAAAATTAGGGTTTCCCAATTGTGAGTTCTAGGGCTTGACTTGGGTTTTAAGAAAACAGATTTTTGGAAAGTACGTTTTTGGAAACGAGTTTTTGGAAGGAAATCCTAGAGAGAAGTTTTTGGAAAGTGAATTTGAAGGGAGAGTTTTTGGAAAGAAATTTTAAAGAGAAGGAATTTTTTTAGAAAGTGTGTTTTTGGAAAGTGTGTTTTTTTTTGGAAACGAAGATTTTTGGAGAGAGTTTTTCTAAGAAAGAGACCTAGGGAACGTTTTTAAAAAGTGGACTTTGAAGAGAGCGTTGTAGAAAGGAGTTGAAAAAGAAAGTTTTGAAAAATAGATTTTGGAGGGAGTTTTTGAAAACAACTTTGGAAAGGAGAGTTTTAGGAAAGTATGTTGAAAAAGAGATTTTAGGAGGAGGGATTTGAAAGGAGAGTTTTTTGAAAGGTGTAAAAGTTCTCACTTTCCTAAAGCGATTCTGACCATAAGAAGGCTAGATCCACTTTAGGAAAGTGGTTTTGAAAATAACAAGATTTGAAAATATGGACCATAAAAGTCACTTTTAATGTAACACTTTCCTAAAGCAACCCTAGCCATGGAAAGGCTAGAATCACCCTAGGATTGTGGTTTTGAAAACAAGTTTTCGAAAAAGAGATTTTGATGCAATTTTGAAAACAAGTTTGAAAACGATTTGAAAAAAAACGACTTTGAAAACGGTTTTTGGAAGATGCAAGATCATGATATGCACAATGCAATTTTTGGGTCATGAACATACAAGGCTAAGGCTTCACCATATAATCAAGGGGGCCGGACTACGTGGTCTCTGGTTAGACTAGAAGAAAGCCCCCGACACGGTAACTCTCCAATAGCCCAATCTACGCATGGACCGGGAATACCCTTGTTTCAAGCATGCAAAGAAAGAGGGGGGGGGGGGGAAAGAGATGGGGGATTAAAATAAAGAAAACCCAAGTGGGTTGGAGAGAGAAGAGAAAGGGGGAAGTGCGGAAATTTAAATGGAGAACTTACCTTGTATCTTGTTTATTTTACCCGCTTTGCTTGTCTTCGATCTTCGGTCTTCGTCTTGATCTTCGTCTTCAATCTTCAAGAGTTATCTTCAAGCTTTAGATGGTAGCTCTTCAAGTCTTTGAAGGAGGGTTGAAGGTTAGTGTATGAGTGTATGAGGGTGTGTATGAGTGTATATGAGGTTAGGATTTGTGTATAGTGGCTAGGGTTTAAAGAACCTAAAGAAGCTAGGGTTTCTGAAGTGTCTGAGCTCTGTATATCGAATTATATGATTCTTAAACTGAGTTTGCGGACCCTTTTCACGTTGGAGGAGGCTCTGTATTTATAGAGGTTGGACAACACTAGCACTTGTTGTAGTGGCGCCAGGCTAAAATTCCATCTGGCGCCACTCCTAGTGGTGCTAGCTAATTAGGAAACTATTAAGGTCGGCAAACAATGTATCTTTGACTAGATTTGGGCGCCTGTCCTAGTGACTATCATGCAATTTTTAGCCTGGCTTCACTAGGAGTGACTCCAGAAAGTCTGGGAATGGTTTAAGGGACCGGGAATGGCCCAGAATGCTGGAAAAGAGCAGGAACACTTTAAATAGTGTCCTGGAGGTATTTGACTTGAAAAATGAGGATAGGAAGTGTTGGAAGGGTTGACCGGGCCTTTAGGGGCAAAACGGTCAATCGGACCGAAAACTGCCGGGACAGACTCGGACTGTCCCGGAAAAAGACTTAAGAACGGGAAATATTATTCAGAATGCTCCCAGAGATTGCCGGCTTGATTCCCAGAGCCGGCATGGTCGGAAAAGGAGACCGACCCATCAGGGGCAAAACGGTCATTTTGTACCGGGTTGGCCGGAACTGATTCAAAATGATTTGGAAAGGTAAAGGAAGGTTTGAGAATACTATAAAAAAGTGATTTCAGAAAGTTACCGGTTTGATACCCAAAACCGGTGTGGTCGAAAAAGGAGACCAGCCCACCAGGGGCAAAACGGTCATTTTGTATCGGGTTGGCCGGAACTGACTTGGAATGATCCGGAAAGGTAAAAGAAGGTTGAGAATACTATAAGAAACAATCTTAGGAGATTACCGATTTGATACTCAGAGCCGATGTGGTTCCCGGGGCATTCGAATGCCTAGGGGCGAAATGGTCATCTTGACCGGAAAGTCTTGGAAAAGGTCCAAGGGGTAGTTTGGTCATTTTTTACCGAAGTGGGCTAACAGACACTGGTGTTGACCTGGGTTTTGAGTGTTTCCGCCACTCTTACGGCGGTCGTCGTGACACAGGGGTTTGTTGGTAATTATTCCCTATATCGACCTATTTGTGAGTATTTCTGCTACTCTAACGGTTGTGAGTATTTTCGTTACTCGGACCGTCTCGAGGAATAAACTGTCTCGCGAGAGGGATTGGAAAGGGGTCTTATTGTCTCCAAAAAGACGTGCCTGGATTGGAACCGTCTAGAGGAATAAACTATCTCGAGAGAGGGGTTGGAAAGGGGACTTACCATCTTCGAAAAAACGCGTCTGGATTGGAACCGTCTTGAGGAATAAACTGTCCCGAGAGAGAGATTGGAAAGGGGTCTTACCGTCTTCGAAAATATGTGCCTGATTTGGAACTGTCTCGAGGAATAAACTGTTCCGAGAAAGGGATTGGAAATGGGTCTTACCGTCTTCGAAAAGACGTGCCTGGATTGGAACCGTCTCGAGGAATAAACTGTCTCGAGAGTGGGGTTAGAAAGGAAAGGACAATGCCCCCTAAGGGCATTTTGGTCATTTTGCCTCTATTTGGGCTTGGTGGGCCCGCGAAGCAATGGATAGACGGGATTTGGACTTAGAAAATCGATTTCGATTGGAATACGCCCACAATGACTTGAAAACAAGTCTAGATAGAGTGTAAACTGCCGAGCAGTCAAAAATTGGGTGCTTACACACACTTAAGCCTTCAGAACGACAAGTCAACCTTTCTAGATTGTCTTAAAAGCAATCCGGCATGATTAGGTGCCCTATAGTCCGTTTCGGGTCAATTCTGAGACTTTTCGGTCAAGATGACCATTTTGCCCCTAGGCATTCGAATGCCCCGGGGACCACACCGGCTTTGGGTATCAAACCGGTAACCTCTTGAGAATGCTTTTTATAGTATTCTCAACCTCTCTTTATCTTTCCGGATCATTCCAAGTCAGTTCCGGCGAACCTGGTGCAAAATGACCATTTTGCCCCTAGTGGGCTGGTGACCTTTTCCAACCACACCAGCTCTGGGTATCAAACTGGCAACCTTTGGGAACATTTTGAATAATGTTTCCAAATCTCAAATCTTCTTCCAGAGCGTTCCGAGTCCATCTCGGTAGCTTTTTGACCCGATTGACCGTTTTGCCCCTAATGGTCTGGTCAACCCCTCCGACACATCTTATCCTCATTTTTTTTAATCAAATACCACTGGGACCCTATTCTGAGAGTTCCTGCCCCTTTTTGGCCTTTTGGGCCATTCCCGGATTTTTCGGAGTCACTCCTAGTGAAGCCAATCTGAAAATTGCATGATAGTCACTAGTACAGGTGCCCAAATCTTCCCAAGATACGTTGCTTGCTGACTTAACAAAATTTCCTAACTGGCTGGTGCCAAGAAATGGCCTAGCGCCACTCCTAGTGGCGCTAAGAGGAATTTTGCCCTGGCACCATTGCAACAGGCGCCAGGTTTTTCCCATCTCTATAAATATAGAGTCTCCTGCAACGTGAAAGGGGTCTGCAAACTTAGTTTAAAAATCCTAATATTCGATATACAGAGCTTGTAGCCTCCTTAAACCCTAGTTTCTCTAGGTTTTCCAAACCCTAGCCGCCTTACACCAAACCCTAGCCTCCTATACACTCATACACACTCCTATACACTTATACACTAGCCTCCAACCCTCCATTGAAGACTTGGATTGCTGCAAGTTGAAGCTCTCGAAGACTAAGACAAAACTCTCGAAGAGTGAAGTGAAGCGAAGAGCGAAGAAAAGCAAGGCGCGCAAAGCCAAGCGAAATAAATAAGACATGTGGTAGGTTGTCTCTTTAAGTTTCTGCACTTCCCCCTCTCTTCTCTCTCCTAACTCACTTGGGTTTTCTTTATTTTAATCTCCCATCTTCTTTCCCTCTTTCTTTGCATGCTTGAAACAAGGGGATTCCCGGTCCATGTGTAGGATTGGACTATTGGAGGGTCACCGTGTTGAGGGCTTTCTTTTAGTCTAACCGGAGACCGCGTGAGTTTGGCCCTCTTGATTATATGGAGAAGCCTTAACCTTGTGTGTTCACAACCCCAATTTACATTGTGCATCTCATTATCTTGCATTCTTCCAAAAATCGTTTTCAAACTCGTTTTCAAAGCTTGCATTAAACTTGTTTCCAAAATTGCATCAAAATCTCCTTTTTCAAAACTTGTTTTCAAAATCATAATCCTAGGATGATTCTAGTCTTTCCATGGCTAGGTTTTCTTTCGGAAAGTGTTACATTTAAAGTGACCGATATGGTCTATATTTTCAACTCCTTATTATTTTCAAAATCACTTTCTTAAAGTGGTTCTAGCCTTCTTATGGTTAGAATCACTTTAGGAAAGTGAGACGTTTTTATACTTTCCAAAAAGCTTTCTTTTCAAAAGTCTCTTTTTCTAAAACCCTCTTTTTCAACATACTTTCTAAAAGCTCTTCTTTCCAAAATTGTTTTCAAAAACTCCCTTCAAAAATCTATTTTTCAAAAACTTTCTTTTCAACTCTTTCTCAAAACGCTCTCTTCAAAATTCACTTTCTAAAAACATTCCCTAGGTTTCCTTCTTAGAAAACATTCCCTAAATCTCTTTCCTAAAAACTCTTTCAAAAAAGCTTCTTCTAAAATCTTGTTTCCAAAACTCTCTCAAAAGTTTTACTTTCTAAAAACTTCCTTCCTAACATTCTTTTCAAAACACACTTTCGAAAAATTCTTTCTTTAGATCTCTTTCTAAAAATCTTTCTCCCTAAAACTCACTTTTCAAAAATTTCTTTTCTTGGTGCCCAAGTCAAGCCCTAGAACTCACGATTAGGAAACCCTATTTTTCTTTCCAAAAATATGGTTTTCAAACTTGCCTTAAAACCTAGGTTTCCAAAATCTCCCTTGTCACATCTAAACTATACATATTTCTAAAACCTATTTTCTACGTCAAAACTATAGTATTCCCAAATCTAGGGTTTTCTAAAACTTCCTCTTCCAAATCCATGCCAAATCCAATCTTTCCCTTTAGGTTACCCAATCCAATTTCCCGTTTAGGAAACTAGATCCAATCCTCCGTTTTTGGAAACAAAATCATGCCCTCTCTTTTAGAACAAAATCCAATCATTGCTTTAGGAAATAGGAATCTCAATCCTTCCAAATCCAAATCTTTCCTAATTGAACTCCTTCCTAATCTTCTACTTTCCTAAATCTTAAGTTTCCAAAACTTGAACATAAAAATCTTTCCTAAATTTTAAAACTCGACTTCCACATCTTTCCTAATTCAACCCTTTCCTAACTTTACCGTCCTTTCAAATCTTAACTTTCCAAATCTAAGTTTTCAAATCTTTTCTAAACTCAAACCTTTCCTAATCTCAAGATTTTCTAAAACTCAAACTCTAAAACTTTTTAAATCTTAAACTTTCTAAATCTCAAATCTTTCCAAATTCAAAGTTTTCTAAATTCAAAACTTTCTTAAGTTAAATCTTTCTAAACTTCCAAACTTTCTAAATTCTAAACTTTCCTAAACTTCAAATCTTTCCAAATCTAAAACTTTCTAAACTCAAAACTTTCTTATTTTCAAAACTTCCTTATTTTCAAAACCTTTACTATTTCAAAACCTTTCTTAAAATGAAACTGTCTTAATTCAAAACTTTCTTAAGTTGAAACTTTCCTAAGGTAAAACTTTTCTAAATCAAAACTTTCATAAAATGAAACTTTCCTAAAATGACACTTTTCTAATTTGAACTTTTCCTAATTCGAACATTTCCTAAATCTAATCTTTCCAAATCTTCCAAGTCTAACATTCAAGTCAAATCTTCCTTAAACCTCAAGTCTTTTCTAAATCCCATCTTTCCTAAGTCTAGGTTTCCTAAATTTACTTCTTTTCAAAACAAGTCTAAATCCTTCTTCCAAGTTCTACCTTCCCAAGTCAAAGTCCAATCTTTTCAATTCTAAAATTTCAAATTCCAATTTCCAATCTTTTATTCTAAATTCAAATTAAATCCTTTTTCCAGTCAAAATTTATTTCTTCCAATTCAACCTTCTGTCTTCTATCGGACTCTTATCCGAACTACGACTAACCTGATTCCTCCAAAAGGATACGTAGGCAACCCTCATGGGTGCAATCACAATATTTTTCAAAATTTTATTTTCACATTCTTTTTCAAATCTCCAATTCTACAATCTTCTTCAAGTTTTTAATTCCATAATTTATTTTCTAATTTCAAATTTCTATTTTCAAATCTCAATTTTCAAATTCTAAGACTTTACAATTTCAAATCTATCTTTTCAAATCTTTTCTAAAATCAAATCAATTTCTTTTCAAAGTCTATTTTTAAATTAAACCTTTCTCTTGCATTTGCATATCATGCATCATATCTTTTTAAACATTCTTTTTCAAAATGAATAGGATTGGACAGTTTGTTAGTTGAAAACTCTCATAGGTGAATTTAGGGTAAATAGACATGTAGGTACCGCAATGGCGGGGTAAGGTGATGGCTTAATGTGTCTTCTCTACACGTAACCAACCTCCGAACCTAGATCACTGTTTTCGAAAGACCAAAAGGAATTATTTTTCAAAAAGGGCTTAAACGTTTTTCAAAGGTTGCCAAACAACCTGTTTTCTTAAAAACCCTCTCTCGAGGAGGTATTTTCAAAATCGTTTTCAAAAACCCTAAGTGTAGTCTTCAGATTATGCTTAGTTTTGAGGTGACCTAGCTTACCTTAATCAAGTTAGGTGGCGACTCCAAACTTTTTTCAAAAGCCTTTTATTCAAATCTATTTTTAATTCAAACATAGTCGCACTCATTCTTCTAGGAGGGTGAGTTTTAACGAGAGAGTACAGTATTTTTTCCGCTTGTGTGTGTATTCCTTGAGTGTAAAAAATTTGGGCACGACAGACTTCTCCCCCAACTGAACAGAAGGCTACGCCGAGTTGTCCTCGGCCTCCTCTGCAACCTTAGATGATTTGGCAGTAGCCTTTTCTATTTCAGCAACAGCCTCCGGGGTAAGTATTCTCTTATGCTTAGCATTAGCTATCACCTTCTTTGGATAGACAATGCCCTCCTCAGTGGTGTCAAAGTAGTCGGGGCACAAGCGCCAGATGTCGGAGGACTTATCCACATTAGTAAAGATAAAGGCACCATTCTAGCCCTCTTGGAAGATGCTACGGCTCAAAACCGTTATTTGAAGGGCTAGATCCTTGGCCGCCTTTTATTCACCCCTCTTCATGATGACCTCTTCCTCTGCCTTCAACTTGGCCACTTCGGCTTGGAGAGCTTCAATCTCCGACTTGGCTTTGTATAGCTCAACGGACGACACATCGTTTGGTTTCTAAAGGTCGGCTACCTCCCTGTCTCTCTTCTCGTAGTCTGCCTTCACCAACGTCAGTTTGGCAATGGCCTGCTCAGCCTCCTTCCTAAAAGTGATTCAATCCTTGTTAGTATCAATCCACTCTTTCTTCAGGCTACCATGCACCTCTATAAGTTGCTCATGCTGCTCAACAAGTTTTCGCAAGCGGCTCATTTGCTTCCAATGAGTTCAAACAACCCTACACCAAAATAAAGTTGGCATTACAATAATGTGTTGTGAAATCTAAGAGCAAGTTGACAAAGTAATGCTGACTTACCAAGAGAGAGTCTTGGAAGGCCCATATGAAGATGCCAGCATCGCTTGCCTCCCCTAACTTGGCATCATCCTTCTTTTACAGGACGCTCTTGATAACGCCAAAGGCAACCTCGGCTTGGTCAATCATCGAATCGGCCGTGGTCAGAGGTCGGCCTAAAATGTCTAGCGTAATAGTCACCCCCTCTCCAAACTCCTCCATTGTGACTTTGTGCTGACTTTTGACCTCTTTGGAGCAGGTGGTGGGGCAGCAGTCTCAGGTGCCTTTTTTTTCTGTTGCCAGGTGATCGGCTTCTTTTGCAGAGAAACAACCTCCTCCATCGGGGTAGGGTGGCAACAGTTACTCCCAGTAGGGGCACGGGCTCTTTCAATAGTGATCTCAATTGGAATTTCCTCAAAATCTCCCTCCGCACCTTCCTTGGCCAATCTTGCAAGGACACTCTTTGAGATCGCCATGTTGGCAGTAAACGTCGAGTAGCGGAAAGGATAATTTAGCAGGTTATGGGTGGCCCGAGTAACTTCTTTTAATATGCCTTCCCCGCGGAAGTCCTACACCTTCTTCAAATCGACGAAATTAACAAGCTAGTCTCGCGCTTTCATCTGCTTCTTCTTGGTTTCTACAAAAAGTCACGTTCGCGGTCAAGAACATAGTAAAAACAATTTAGGCAATATTATATGAAAGATCGGCATTGAACCTATCTCAACGAGAACTCTAGAGCATTAAAGCGCCGGTCTGTCACCCTTAGGAAGGTCGTCGAACTCCCAGGGCCTGGTTACCCAAACCTTAACGTCATCGATGCCTTTTTCAAAGGAGGGTAAACACTTCACCAATTACTTGTTCTGATCTACGACCCGAAGATAAACTTTGGAACTCCACCTGGCCTTAAAGAGTGTATAACAGTAGTCAAGTTCGACAAGTCCCAGGTTTACACCCAGTTACTGATTAATCTTGAGCATACCAAAGAAGATCCTATATATGTTTGATGACATTTGGGAAGGCAACACCTTATTTTTGACAATAAACTTTTGGAGGAGGGGATGCAAGGGGAACCTCAGGCCTCCTTCAACAATGGCAATGATCAAGAAGGGCACCCCTTTCTCAGTCTCCCCTATACGGTGGTCATTGGGATCGAGTAGCTCTAAGCCGATCTCGTCAGGGATTTTATATCTAGCCCTATTGTTGTCGGAACATCTAACATTTTTCTAAGACAAGATGCCATCAAGGGACAGCTGTCGAAAATGAGAAGATAAGCAAATAGAAGCACGAAAGAGATACAAGCTTAGAGAGACTTACAGTGATGGGAGTTGGAGTTAGCAACGAACACGCTAGAGAAGGAGATGAAGTAAAGTGAAGTGCCTTACACCCAAAATGGCATCATCCTTTTATATAAACGCGAGCCGTTAGTTTACGAGCAAGAAAACTGCAGCAATCATGTCGCTCTATTGAACTGTCACATCGACTGTCAACTCAGTGGCATCTCATCACTGCAACTTTAAATCCCTGTCGTTTGTGTGGGCGTGTAACCGTCAAAACTACCGCATACCTGAAGGGGTGCCATTATAACCCAATGCAGCCCTTAGCCATTTGGAATTCAAAATGACGCAAGGGTTGGGGGCAATTATGGGTTAAAAATTTAAGGCCCAACCCATCTTGTTAGGTCCAATCAGAATAAATAAAGTTGGGTTGTGGGGTAGCCCAAATTAATAACAAAGCCAGTCTGGTCTAGTCTGCCAACCAAGGCCCAAACCCGCGAGAAGCAAGCCCAAACCGCTAGGGGTCTCAGAGCATTTAATGTGGAGTTGACTCGCATTAAATGTGTGAGTAGCTCCCCACGCGACGTCGAGTTGCACGTTTGATCAGGCAGATTCTGGAGAAAAGGTAAGGCAGGACCTACATTCGGTCAGTCAACAGTGAATAATGAAGTTTACATAGCACGTCATGATGACCTTCTGATAGACTAAAGGCAAAACACTCCATCGATCACACTATAAATATCAAAGCCCTCGCAAGCAAGGTATGGACAATTAATTTTAAGTATACACTACCTTTCTTTATCCTATTCTCGATTAAGCTTGCAAACTTAATCATCGGAGTGTGATTGGCCCGTTGAAGGTCGACCAATTCTAATTTCTGTCCTTTTTGTAGTGCGTTTGGGCTCATTGACGTTGGCTCGAGTGATCGGTCAGACCTTCCCGAAAAATTCCACTTACATTTATTTCAACCGAAAAAGAAAAGTTCAATGGAGGACTTCAATGCCCTCTATTGAAAACTTATACACCAAAATTAGATAAAAAGAAAACGAATGCGCCATATTTTCTTTTTTTTATTATTGTTTGAATCTTATCATCCTATAGAGAGACAATGTATGATAAAGGAGAGAGATTGGATGAGGCCACTATGTGGAGGTTTTCTTTGATGGAAGATTCAAAAGGATTTGGAGACATGTTTGTCATTAGGATTGGTTTTTTTGATGAAACATTCAGAATGATTTCGCGAGTGACTTCACAATTTTGGGATGAAAATCATTTTAAACTTTTAATTTTTGACTCTAAATAATTATTTAAAATTTGTTTATGTTGGTAACCGTATAATATTGTGCATCTATTAAATTAGATTTATTTAAAATATGAAGCAACTAGATAAGAAGTTTGCAAAATTATAGAGACTAATAGCATTGTTATCTAGAAAGTAACCCAAGAGGGAGGGTGAATTGGATTTTTAAAATTTTAAAAACAACTTATTGCAATAATGCTATATATCATTTATGAGCAAGCTCTAAAATAGAATGAGAATGCTTAATTAGATAGAGAGTAAAACACTTATCAAATAGACATAAGAATGATCAAAAGCATATATGAGAATGTTCAATTATCCAGAGAGCAAATATGATTAAAATAGCTAAATGAGGATGCTCAATGTTGAGTATGGAAATGCTCAATAATCCAAAGAAATAATTTTGCTGTAGAACCTAAAAGAGAATTCTCTAAGTGTGAAAGAGCAAGCTCAAAACGTGATTGTTAACAGATTTGCACCAATCACTTTTATGCAACGATTTTGCCAAGCAATATTAGATATATCTGACAATAATAAAAAGTAAAGCAAGTATAGAAATCAAAGCAAATAATAGAAAGAAGGCACATGATTTTATCGTAGTTTGGTGCTAAGTCCCTTGGTCTACGTCCACTCCCTAAGGTTCCTTCTTTTAGATTTTGTCTCCACTATATCACCAAAGCATGGAGGTCTTGTCACATTTGGTGACAATAGCAAATGGAAGATTATTAGTATAGGTAGTGTCGGTAAGAATTCTTCTACCTCTATTGAAAATGTGTTACTTGTTAAAGGACTCAAACACAATCTTTTGAGCATTAGTCAACTTTGTGACAAAGGATGCAAGGTTGTATTTAAATCTTCTAAATGTGATGTAATTGACATTAATGATAATAAGACAATTCTCACTGGACATAGACAATACAATA